>JAODLI010000009.1:880106-895356 GCA_027575585.1 Percopsis omiscomaycus | reverse complement strand
CCCCCCCCCCCCCCCCCCCCCCCCCCCCCCCCCCCCCCCCCCCCCCCCCCCCCCCCCAGGAACTGGGATGGAATCTGTCCAAATTTTCAATTTTTTTCCCCCTCTTCCTTCTGAATACAGAGAAATTTACATTCTTTCCACACATAAGTGCCCGAGGTGTATGTTTTTGAATATCTGTTATACAAAAAGTCTCGGCTCCCTGTAGTCTGTAGTAACCGGTGGGGAAGGAAGGTTACATCCCCGGCGGGGGAAACCGACCGTCCCCTGGGTAAAGGGGGTTCTGGAGGCCCAAGCATACTGATGGAATTGTTCACAACAACACCAGCACCGCCACAGAGCGCAAGAAAGCCAAAAACACTTCTAGTTCTAGAAATTAGAATCTCATAGTCTTGCCGATTGACCGCAATGGCCCTCACACCCAGCTCTGTAAAAGACCTTTAAAAAGCACAAAACAACTTAAGAATAATGGTCAAACCCTGTTGAACACTTTGAACCTTTACAGAGGAAAAACATTTATGAACTTGTGAAAAACAGGAAAAACACCCAACACAAGGAATTATGTTGTTTTTATATATACAGATATAAAGACTGAACTGGATGAGTCAAGCTTTATTGCAAAACAATAATAGGCCACTGCAGCCAACAACTGGGGTGAGTTAGGGTCAGTCTTTTAAATGTTTATTTAATAGTGCCATGCCTAGTCATACGGCCATATCGCTTCAAAATAAATGGTTTCACATGCCTTGAGGATTTATGTTATTCAAGGCACACAGTGGAAGTGGAAATGTTTTTCATTTTCTGTAATTTTTGAAAATTCAACTTACTTATGTGTCTATATGTGAGAGTCGTTCAACAAAAATTGGAATTATTGTTTTCTTTTCCATTGCTGAGTCACACAGTCAATTGGGTAGGATTTAAGCAATAGTTTTCCACTGAAATTCCAAACTACAATATTTGTTAATATTTGCATTGGGTGGCAAAGTGCATCACCCAAAAGTGTGTGAGTTTATATACCAGTGGGGATTGTGAGATGAAGTTTCTCAAAATAATTTTTGTAACTAGTTTTATTGTCTTAAATAAAATGTGTACACATGTTTCATTGGTGTTAATTGTTGTTTATATATCTATAGGGTACATTTGTGCATTTATATTTTCCCTCTCCTTTGTTCTCTTTCTCTGTCATTCGCAATTTTGTGATAAAATATAAGAGATAAAGAATATAGCAAATGAACATATTACCAAAAATGCAGTTTTCTAGATTCCTATACTTTCAATGGGAATAATTCCCTTTAAAGCTGCAGTAGGATAACTGGGCATATTGGCAGCCTGTCTGGTAACGAGACACAACTGACACTGTTTTGGAAAGCTGTCAAATTATTGTGACTTCCAGCAGACCTTTTGTTTATTTATGACTGTTTGCTGTAGTTGCAGAAGCGACTTGAAGCATTTGTGATGCAGAAACCATTCTGTGTGTTAGGCTACTGTGTACTGTGTACTGTCAGTACACAGAAGCCTTGAGAGACCATCCTAATCTCGCTATAGCTCTGGAAACTCTCCATTCGCCGTCGCCAGTAGTTCTCTTACCAGGTCCCAGTTTTAAATAGAGAGTTTCCAGATTGATGTGTAGAGAAGAACCAATCGCGAAGCTTGTGACATAACTTCTAAGCACACAGGTGATACAACACAATTGCATCAGCAAACCCAAGAGTTTTCATGTTATGCTGTTGGTTTCAGCACTTGCTGAATTGTTAAGACCATTCACAATACTAAAAGCAAATAAAAGTTAATATTTCACATTCAAAATGTAATCCGGTGCAGCATTAATAGGGTGTAGCCCAATGTTAAGTGTCTTTCCACACGGAACCAGCAAAACCAGACTGGAGAAGGCTGTACAGTATTCCTCCGACATGCAGGCCAAAGCAGACTGTCATTTTGAGAGTCTTGCAGGAACTTCCAAATGTATAAGGCCTCACACTTAAAATACCGTCATGGAGGTCTGGTAATGCAACATTTTCCCCACACCTGCAAAAATTGATGCATTCAGACGTGGAGAAGGTGACATCCTTGGCTGTAGCAAGCAGACCACACTCTGGCTTGTTTGCTAGCCAGCAAACTGGGGATGACCAGACATGCAGCAATGTGGTCCATGTGGGGACCGTTGGAGGTTACAGAGGAGAAAGCCCTCTTTGTCGCAGAGAAGACCTTCAGTGTCTTCAGTGTGAATTTTACCACCAAAATGGCATCAAGCTTGGAAGATTTCTTCCAAGAACTGGTATTTGCTGAAAGGTGTCTGCTGATGTTGAGGATGGCTGTGACGTGAGAGAGAGAGAGTCGTTTGTCTCCAAAGGCGTCGTCTTGTAACTCAACAAATTGGATGTGGAACTGTTAAAACTGTTTGTCAAATCTCCAACTTAATTTTCCTCTATCGCTGCGTTTTTAAGCTATGTTCATATAACCGACAAGTTTTAAAAGGGATCATCATTAAGAGGAATCTGGAAAGGCTCAGCCAGAAACAGCTGGAATATCTCCCCACCCACAGAACTCTAAGACGTTGGTCGATATTTTGTTGAGACATAAAATACAGAAGCTGTCGGCAAAGGATTAGTGGAATTTATTTTTTCAGTGCAGTGACGTAAATCAAAGCACAGCCCGTGTTCCAGAGATAACAAACAAAGGAACAACTTCAGCCTTGAGAAGTGTTACTCCTTTCCTATAGTCCGGTTTCGGCTGCCATTTAACTGATGATTTGGTTCAACTATTTATTAGCGCTCATTCGACACCAGCTGTCAGCATTAAACTTTCATACGGTCACGTGACATAGCAAACATTGATGGCAATCAAAAAAAAGGTTTTCAGCAGGTTTATTATTCAGTGGACTCGAGAACCCCTCAAATAGTCTAGATCTCTCTACGATACGGTGCGTTATTCCAGTTATTCTGATAAATGGTACTGTATGTATGAGTCATAGAGGTCTGTTCAAGGCCACTGGCCAGATGTCCGTCTTTTATTTTCTCTGATTGGACCGATAATTCTAAAGGACCCAGTGCTTCTACCACCCAACTGTTTTTACACCCTTGTTAAAACAGTGAAGAGGGGCCTCAGCCTTGCCTCTGAGGAAGTATGACCTAATGTGAATAATTAGTGTGACTGATGCTAAAGAAACAGAGAGAGAAAATATTTTCAACCCTTGATTATAGTTGTAATAATTTGATGGAGAAAACTGCTCAAATATTGTTTTGACACCTCAGCAATTAGTACAGTAGGTACTGCTATTGTTGTTTAATTAGGTCATTTAGCCAACGCCTTTATCTAAAGCGACTTACAATGACTGCAATTACAAGTATTAGGAGGCTTACAGGTAGACCAACTGCGGGGATGGAACCCATGACCTTCCGGCTGCACCTAGACCTGTAGACTATACAGGTGTTGTTGTTGCAGTATTTGCAACTATATTTCATCCTGAATTTGCATTGGCGTTTCACGTTCTAGAGTCCCTGATAGTAGCCTTCAGTCAGTTATTTTGTAGGAACAAAATTGAATATTTTAAAGCTCATCTGTACAGCTTTTGGTTTTGGAATGCTATTTATATATACTGAATTACACCATAATGTAAGTGATCAAATGAGTGATTATTTATTTTAGTTAACTGAATATTATTTCTGGTTTACCAAACCTTAAACCGATTTGCTAAAGTGATGGTTTGTGTACATATTAGGCCTATGTAATAATAACTAATTCAAATAATGCTGTATTTGGAAATAATACAATGCATACAAAACAGGTTACCTTCTGAAATTCACACCATTTACATAGTATGGTTTTACCACATGGTGGCAGCATAATCCCGTGCATTATTACAATGTGCACCCTAAACTTTACTGTAAGGACACACTATTGATATCTTCCTTTGTATTTTTGTACTATGTATGTGTGCGTGGATGTCATATTTCTGTGTCCCTATGTGTATGTATGTTGTGTATAAGCTATTGGACACCTTCATTTCCTTCTGGATAAATAAAGTATCTCTATCTTTATCTATCGATCTAACTGCATAGGCTACTCGTGACAAATCACATAATAATAACAAAAACAACATTAGACACATAATAGTATTGGGTAAATATTGGCACTTCGAAATACCGCAATGTTGTGATGCGTGTAAACAGTGGATGTAACAGAACAGCAACAAACGTACGCACTACGCAGCACATCAGACTTTTTTGGATGTCGGGTCGGCGCGGAATGATTACGTAGTTTGAATGCATCAAACGCATAATGGCAGCTCATGCTAGTGAGCTAGAGATTGCGAAGAAAAATTTAACAGATGCAATCGGCGATAATGTCAAACAGTAAGTGTAGCTTTCTCTGATTATATATTGTTACCATTTTGCACCATTATAAGTTGTGTTGCCGCTGGAGCGGACCGCTTAATGGAATCTTGCTAACGTTTGCTAGCTGCGGCAGGGTCTCTGCCATTTGCTGTAGGTAAACATTAGCCCATGTGCATTGGGTCAGAATTGTAGTAGAAGTCACTGGTCATTTCGTAAAATGTTGAACAGTAACACCGTCGTCTATCTTGACATTCTCGTGGTATGACTATTTATCCTCCCGCGATGACATAAATCACCCATTTTTTGTTTGTCCTTTTAGTTACTGGGCAAATCTGAAGCTGTGGTTCAAACAGAAGATCAGTAAGGAGGAGTTCGACACTGAGGCACGTCGTCTCTTGGCGCAGGATAATGGTCAGTAGAGCGGTTAAATCTTCCCGTGTTTCAAATGACCTGGTAACTTAAATGTCGCTAATTTTTGATTCTCACCTTTTCTTAGTTCATGTTCACAACGATTTCCTCCTGGCGATTCTTACACGTTGCCAGATCATTGTGTCCACGCCGGGTAGGTTAGGTTTTGCTTCGACCTCTGAATATATGTAGTAAGGCTTGTGAATTCCCATTAAAATATACTATATTACCAAGGTACCAGATTGTCCCACAGGTTCATCCCCAGCCTTGTGTGTTTCCTTCCACCAGAGGGACCAGGGTCCTTACAATGGCCAGGTGGCTCTGCCTCAAAGCAAACCAAACCAAAGGGAAAGAAGAAATTTTCATCTAGACAAAAATTTGATGTAAGCTAAGATACCTGAAACGAAGCAGCCCTGAAGACATAGTCAAACCAGTAATACCAATATTAATGGCAATGTAAACTGAAGAAACGGCAGCTTATAATTTAAACCGTTTTGTTTTTTTCAGCATCGCTTTCAGCCTCAGAACCCGCTGAGCGCTGCCCAGCCCTTCAGCCCGCGGGAGGCGGGAGGGGAGGAGGAGGAGCTCCGGCTCAGCGCCCACACCCTGCTGTTGCCCACGCGGGGCCAGCTGGAGGCCCGCATGATGGTGACGGCCTTCGAGCTGGGCCTGGATAACGTCACGGAGGACGCTGTCAACACCATGACCTACGCTGTGGAGGTGCGTGGCGACGCCCCCTACTGGGTGGGATGGGTGTTTGTATGTGGACCGCATACTGAATGTTTGAGTCAGATGTCGAGTAAAAAAAAAAAAAGAAGAGAGAAGTTATATCTGCCAGATTGTTTTAATGTATGTGTAAAAACATGGATCCCTCAGATAGGATTATGTAAGAGAAGTTTTGACAAAGATAATTTGATTACACTTTACTCGGTCACTGAAAAATGGTTCTTAACCAGCCCACTTATTTTCTAGGGGCAGGATACATGATGTATCTTTATGCTCTTTATGCTAATATATTTGTATTGTATACTTGTATATGCACTAATACCGGTATACTTGTATCAGGCCCTCGTCATTTATATCGTTTGGGCTCTAGTTGTATGGATTAGAGAGTGTGGATCTACCTATAATGGTATCTACGTAGCGTGCGAGGCTATCTTCAAGCATGGCCATGTGTGGAAACCCAAATTATTTATGTGATGTGATTTATACTGTACAATCCAAGTGGAATGTCTCTGCGTGTATTGTGTCCGTGTGTGTTTACGCACAGACGGACCATGTATTTCAATAGTGGAGGTATGTGTCCATGTATGGCGTATTGTTACGAGTTGCGAGAGTAATATTAGCCCGGGTACCAGCCTGCTAAGAACCTAGTCATTAGCCGCCAAATGTGCTAGCTTCTCGGTGCCTGCAAAGCAGTGGGGAATCAATGCACACAGTATAGGCCAGTTAAATTAAATAATAAATAGGCTAGGGTCACTTGGACACCAAACCAGTGCAATATTCAATACTGATTACTGTCTTTTTGGTTCATAGTCATAGAGACTTCTTACTCTTTTTGAATGGTGCAGCATCATTTGAAAGATGTCCTGACGGCCATTGTCACCCGGAGAAAGGCGTACCGGTTACGGGACGGCCACTTCCCCTATGCTTTTGGCAATGACGTGACGCCCCAACCCTATCTGAAAAACAGCCTAGCTGCGTACCATGGTGTTACTGAATGGTAAGACAACCCACCAGCTCCCAGGAGCTCACAAACTTAAACCTTTTAAAGAAGAAGTGTGTATTTATTTACCACTGGAGGCAGAACACACACACGGGTATTTCCTACTGAATGTAGTTCCTCTGAACTTGGGGATGGTGATCGGAGGCAAAACACTACAACTTACAAAGTACTTTTAAAATAAAAGCAAAAAAATAGCTTTGTTTGATTGAGTTGCTGTTATATACTTATATTTTGTGTGTTTGCCAGGTAAACCGTAAAATCTAAACTACAAATAATGCTCCATTTAAAAACCGTGCCTTATCAGGATAGTGGGGGCAGGATAGTCTTGTGGTCTAGGTGTTGGACTCCCAGCTGGAAGGTTGTGGGTTCAACTCCCAGAGTTGGCCTACCTGTAAGTATTCTTGAGCCTTGAGCAAGATGCCTAACCTCTACCTGCTCCATGTAATAGCACCATGTAATAGTAAGTCACTTTGGATAAAAGCGTCTGCTAAATGACCTCCATTGTAATTATCAGCCTTTCTCATGGCTCCCTGCTGTGCATTAGTCCAGTATCTTTTTACCACTCGGTGTGTGAACGCAGCTCAGCGCCGATCATGCGTTAGTCAGCCAAATGCTGTCTCCTTCTCCAGTCCCCCCTCCACCGCGTCCCACCCGGCCGGCCCGCCACCGCAGGTATCCCCAGACGAGGCGGAGCAGCAAGCCGTCCATCTGTTGGCCTGTTCGGCCGACGGCCTCCCAGCGCCCCTCCCCCCAATCAGCATGTTTGACCTCCTAGAGGCGTTACAGGTGAGATTACAACACCAGGTTTTTTTTAGTTTTAAATAAAAGGGGACCGTACCTCTTGTCACCATTCATCTCATTAGACGCTGCTGTCATTTATTTTATCCCTCCGTTGAACTGTCACTTGTCGTGGCGAGCAGGTTCACCGCGGCGTGATGCCCTCCCACACAGTGTATGCGCTGAACATGGAGCGCATCCTGTCTCACCTCTGGCATCCCAGCCACGAGGAGCTGGAGCAGGACCACGCCCACCGGCAGCGGCTCGCCGGGAAGGGAGGCACGTTGGTCAGCTGAGGTGAGGTGTGTGGGGGTGGATGGGGGGGGATGGGGAACGGGCTGACAAAGCGCTAACGTCGGACCCCCTCGATGGACAGGTGAGAAGAGACTGAACAAGACTGTCGGGACTCAAATGATTGACAAAATCATTTGAGTTAACGTTTGTTGCCAGGATTCCTTTTCTACCACCTATTTTTGGCCCGCTTGACTGTTTATGAAGGGCCCTGTTTTGTATTAAAAAAGTTTTTTTTAAATGGCAGAAGTTTCTGGGAATAAATCTTGTTTATAAGATTTTGTTTGTGGACAAAAGAGGGAGGTGTGCAAAGTGTTGCAATAGCCTTCCTGCATGAAGAAAGAGCCATAGCGTGCAGCTGCTTATTAGCACCTGATAGCGAGAAATATGAAAGACCCAGCCGGTTCTCTGCTGACAGAATTCCAAGGAAGGCCACAGTGACGGCGGTGACAACGACAACAGCAATGTGCACATGATGTAGTAGCAGTTATGTGTATTGACACACATCCTCAACCAGTAATTACGAAAACTGCGTGGGGATGTAGTGGGGGAAAACGCAGACCACAACATACCCCAGAACTGTCTGGTGTGTTGGGGGAAAACTCATTATCCAATCTATTTCAGTTTCTAGTGATGCAGGTGTCTGTGCTGTAATGGAGTGTATAGGCTTGTGTGTTTATGTGCCCTTGAAAGCATTTTTTTTGTATGTCTAAATGCACTTGTTTAAGTTTGACTATAGTGCAGGTTAACTGTATATAAGCGAGTACCCGTAACTGTTCAGAAATCTCTTGACAATAAATACATTGTATTGTTATGATCTTTATTTACTTGTATAATCATGTATTTTACAACTTTTGTTCACGCTAATAACATTTAAAAGTTAGGATCATATTGCATTTCCACACGTTGACAAGCTGCCTTTAGTATTTCTGGAGGGCGCATACCAGCACCCTAACGGTTAACCGAGGTTATTGCAATTCATTCCTGTGCGTGTGCAGATCGTTGGTCTCTTTGGAGCGCTCTTACCATATTTGGCTCGCTTGCATCTCATTTCCGACACCTTGTTGGCCAGTCCGCAGGCTGAATATGTTTCCCAACCATAAACCTACACTGGGAGTGACTAGGTACACATCCAACAAACGTACGGTGTTTTGTTCTAAACGAATCTAGATGAATCTGCCGGCCACTTATGTAGTGATCAACCACTCTTACACCACGTACATGTCCCAACATTTTATTTTTTACTATTTACAATTTGTAAGTGCTCAAAAGACGTCGTAAAAATAGTACTACAAAGAAATATGCCAGGCCTAAGAAGTTACATGTCACAATTGTATCAATGTAAATATTAAGAAAGTAAGGCAGTTTTGTCAGTAAACGCTACGCATCTATAGTGTTCTTGCGTAAAAGGTGTGAAGCAAAACATTGCTTGTCGTGTTACTCTGTACAAAATGTAGCTGGTGAGAAAGCCCAGTGCTAGACTTGCGTCATAATCGGGGTAGACTCGCTGGGCACGGCCATCTACAGTGCCGTCACTGACAACTCGGTTCCACGGAGTTTCTGTCCATATTCTGTCAGGGTGCAGGACTCTATTCCGCCACTTGGAGTTGCATTTGGTCACCAACACACACTGAAATGTCTCGCGTGCTACCACAGTCCAGATTTACTTGGCAATTTAGTACGCCTGGAGTTGCTGTGTTAATATGAGCTGGCAACCACTATTGACGTGGTCCATGACCTTTTGCTTGAGCAGGGCAAGTTCGTCCCTAAGGGAATTGGCGGAGGAAACCAAATCTGTGTGCTGGGTCTTTAAGTTCTTGACCCTATCCTCCAGCCGAGAGATTCTCTCCAGCTTCCTTTTCCGGCATTTGGACGCAGCCACCCGGTTCCTCAAGCGCTTTCTCTCCGCTTTTATGCGCTCCTGGCTTTCCATGTCAATTGGGGAGAGGGGTGGGGTTTCTCCGGACATCTCGGGCACCGTCTGCGGCTCCTCCTTGAACGCGTGTAACCGCGGGTGCCGTGCTGCCAACTGCGGGTCGACGTGGTTCTGGGACGGGGCCGCGGTGTAACCAGTAGATGAGTGTCTCTCGCCACTAGGTGCCGCTGCGGAGCTAGCAGTCCGAGAGAAATTGCCCAAGTTTGTATATTCCGGAGGCTCCGATCGTACGGTGCAGCCGTAGGGTATGCCTCCCTGGGACACGGATGCCATATCGCCGGGTACGTCAGAGCTGACATTAGGCATTTGTTGTTGATAGTGGAGCTCTGCGAGTGCCCTCACAAAACCATCCGCGAACCCCTCTTGCTCATCCGTGATGTTCTTGGGACAGAGGAACTGGGTTGGCGTGGGAGTCGTCAACCCACTGCAGGACTGGATGATTAACCTTTCCAATTCTGGCGAAGCGAGTTTCAGTAACCCGACATCAGGGGACGTCAGGATGTCTATGGCTTTGGAGCGCAGCTGGGGTTTGAAGTTTTTGGGGTCGTTGAGATTCAGTGTCATGGTCTGTTTGAGGGTTTTCGGGTTGAATCCATAGCCGCCCATTCCGTCGTGCTGAGTATTGGAGGCATTCACAGATTCGTCATAAAAAGTCGCTTCCATTTTGGTAGGCATAAATTTAACTTGTAATTCTCTTGAAGGAATGTTTTCCTACAAAAGTCCAATCATGAAATGTCTCAAAAAGTACAACTGGTAAACTGGTTAGAGCGACCAATTGCCTCCGGTGGTGTCCGCCTATTGTTGAAGTTCTCTTGTCAACTTTCGGTCCCGTGAAAACTTCTGTTTTCCTAATGGAGAGCAACCATGAACAAAAACTGTTCCCATTCGACGTGCGCCAGTGTTATCAAAAAGTATCTTTTTGATGTATACCTATTTTTTTCTTTAGAAGTGGATAGAGCGCCTAGATCGTTGTAATACTTTCTATCACTTCCAACGTGGAGACGAACTTTATCCACCTCTAAGCTGCAGCTATACTGAAAATAACAATGATGTCATTTTTACAGCCTCCGATTGGCCTACGATGATTTGATGGGCGGTACATTTCGTAATGACATGTACGTTTCTCTGACAACCAGCCATTTCCCCGCCCCCCCGCGATGGTTCATGGGATTAGGTAATGCAGAAAGTGCAGCAATGTACTCTGGGATTACGTAGTGTTTTTGAATATTTTGTTACCCGCTCATTATATTATCCATACATATACACATATCGAAGTAGCCCATACACAATAACATCGATTTAGAATATAATATCTCTTTCACGACTGTGAGCGAGTGAAAAAAGACGAGCCAGCGCCCACGTAGTAGCCAATGCTTAACCAGTTCGCCAAAGTTTTTACTAATAAAACATTCACATATCAAACACGTCGCTCATTCGTATAGGTGTAGCACGCGTGTTTTAAACACAAAACCCCTGTTTTGAGTATTCCGAGCGGACATGTGCATATAGGCCTAATAACTGACATAAATGCCACCAATATTCGGTAAACTGACACGTGGTAGCCTATTACTCGGGACGAATTCGCCTCCAGTTAGTGTAGCTATTATGATCTGTTCTTAAATACTGTTTAAATATAGTTTAATTGTAGCAGTCCTGCCCAAGGCTAGTCCAAAGCTCTGTACAGCTCTGTACTTGTAGTCTTCGTGCTTTGTATTATTCATCACATTCTCTGCAACCTAACTATAAATAAGTTAACAGATAGGGAAGTAGGCCTAGTATTGACTGCCTGCCTCCACACTGTAGCCTAGAGATTTAACCCCTCATAGCAACCACTCTAGCAACCATAGCTTGAAACTCTATTTATCTATCTATCCACTTCCTCACTTTGAAAATGTACTTCCTTGATCTGCCTGTCAAACACTGACCAACCATCACAATAGTAAAATAGAATCTCTCTCAGCACACCTGTGTTTATAACCACCTAGTGGTATTTTCCCAACAAACTACCACTGTAGACTAGCTGTGCTTCCTGTTTCTGTGTCCGCTTTTCCCCTCCGCCGGCCCTCTGGGTCACCTTTTTAGATAACACTAGCCTTCCTCCAGCAGCCAGCCAGGGCCAGCTGTTTCCACTGCACACAGTTTTCTAATCAAGCCTTGGCCATGCCTGCTCTGCAACAGGCCCGCCTTTGTTGTACAAAGGCGGGACCAGGGCCCGTGGTAACACACCCTTCCTTGACTCCAAAGCATGAAGAAAGCTGTGTGCATGCATTGATCCATCTGCAAGAGTTACGTTTAGATTGCATTCAGTGAGGGAGCACATAGTGAAAGATGAGCTACATTTCATTTCAAACACTCAAAGTATTTGTGAAACTGACCATCTGTTTCTTCCTGTCCTGCTGTTTTCGTTTTTTTCTCTCTCCATACGTCTCCACAGTTCATCCCAGACCCAAACACCACAGCCAGCATTGCTTCCCTTTTAGACAGCTGCTTATCTCTTCAAATGCATAAACACAATAGAAACAGGGCCAAGGCTGTTAGGAAGTTGTTTAAGAAGTTGAAAACATCACATTTGGGCAAGACCCATTGTCTTTGGTCGTATTTTGACTGAAAGTGTTGTTCTTGCTATTTTTGTGCGTGTGTGAGAAAGATTATATACACAGCTGAGATACAATATAGTCAATACGGCGAGCCGGGAAAGGTCTATGAGCGACAAGGTCCTTTTTGGCCACTTTCGCATTCCGTCTTAAACAAAGCGCACTGGTCCAATGTACATATGTCATCAACTTAGTAATGATGTTTCGTCCGCTATCGTAACATTGTATTTAACGGGTAAGTAAGAACACGAGCTACCTGTTTCTACAATGGTCACAAATATTAATAAATTACAATGGGTATTATTTAAGAGCTGTTTCTGTCCATATTCCTCAAATAAAACTAGCGTATCACTAGCTTTTCAGATGTGCGGTAACATTTTATAGTCTCTTTCAGTGAGAACATGAATAGTCTGACTCTTATATATTAATATGAATCCGAATATTTTCAACCGTCTTTGCTTTTTCCCCATTTACTGCTTGGTTCCGTGTCCCATTACACACTAACTGTGTCAATGATCAATCCCATCCTCTCCCCTGCCATCAGTCTGTTCAAATGGCAGGGAGTGCTCCGGCAGAATGCTATTATGTTGGGGTGGACGTGGGCACTGCTAGTGTCCGGGCCGCTCTGGTCACCAGACATGGCCAGCTCAGAGGCAACGCAGAGGAGCCTATCAGTATTTGGCAGCCGCAATCTGAGCACTATGTCCAGTCGTCCACAGAGATCTGGCAGAAATGCTGCAGTGTTGTAAAGGTAAGGTGAGACCAAACTCCAAACACAAACGGTTTGTTTTGATGTCAACATAATTCTAATGTAAAGGGCTTCTGCTTGCCTGCTTGTTGATCAGAGGAACAGACATGTGCAGTATATTGATATATTACAAAACCTTTACAGAGCGTGACCCAGGGTGTTGAGAGGAGCCAGGTGCGAGGCATTGGTTTTGATGCCACCTGTTCTCTAGTGGTTTTGGACAAGAACTTCCAGCCAGTGCCAGTCAACCAGGACGGTTAGCTTCACCTCTTCTGCGTGCATCACTCAGGACTCAAATCCATTTTGCTCCTTTACAAGCCAGTAGAATAAATATGTTTATGCCCACAGGCTGTGGGGAAGTTTGTCACCGTGTGTACAGGGTGACAGTTTGCTGACATCAACACATTTTCTTCTGTCTTTCAGAGAAAGACAGAAGAAATTAAAAGATTACACTAAAACCTGAGAATTACTTGGCCTAAGCTAATGCAGTATAGACAAAGATGGTTGCATTAAATTATGATTTTAAGCTGACTTTGGGTTGTAGTGAAACATTGCATTCATGGCATTCAAAACAAATAATGACATTTTTGACAATTAACCACAGTATAAAACCAGAGTTCATTCAGCTACGCTAAAACTGCTTTGCTAACTATACATTTAAAATGTATTTTTCAACCAAATTGGATTTAGTTTCAACAAAAGATGTCCCTACATGGCAACAAAAGTCCAATGTTGTCCAGAGGGCTTTACGGGCTTCATGAATGTACCCTTCCAGGCCCCTTAACTCCGGGTTAGGACTGTAGTATTCAGTGAATCGGTTCGTAGGATTTATGTTTCTTGTTTTGTGTAACTGAAATCCTCCTCAGCGGAGAGACGGCAGAACGTGGTGATGTGGATGGACCATCGTGCCGCGGCACAGGCGGCTCGTATAACCGCCACAGGCCACAGGGTCCTGCGCTGGGTGGGAGGGGTCATGTCACCGGAGATGCAGCCCCCAAAGCTCCTCTGGCTCAAAGAGGTGAGAGGTCGCCGGGGGCAATGCCGGTCAACACCGCAGGTGTTTTTTAGTGTTGCACTCTCGGTGACTAGCCGGGTGAGCTACACAAGCTACACACGCTTGTTTATTACTCGTTACCGTGGAGCTTTTAACCTTAAGACAACCCCCCCCCAACAAGTGTGCGTGCACATGTCAGTCACATGTAGCAGGATAACCGATTGCATCTACACGCCTCAAACACCAGTCAGTAAGGGTTTTAATTGTATGCTCCCAGCAGCGAACCCGTCTCCTCAATAGGGCAGCAGCATTGTCTGGCAGGATAATACTGCTTTAGTGCCACATCTCTTTGCTGTTTTGCCTATGGTTATGTTTCCAGTGAAGGCTGTAGCTAGAGAGAGATCTCACACAAATATTTAATTAGAACCAAAGCGCTATGTCTAAAGCATAAAAGTGGTAGTGCGTATTGCTGCGCTGGGGCAGAGCTTTGCAAGTGCCGTGCAAGCATTATGCGTGGAAATACCCTGACATTTTAAAATAATTTTAAAATAAGTTTTTTTTTCTCTCTCTCTCTCTCTCTCTCTCTCTCTCCCCCCCCCTTCCTTCCTTCCTCATCAGAACCTGAGGGAAAGTTGCTGGAAGGAATCTGCTCACTTTTTTGATCTTCCAGACTTCCTATCTTGGAAGGCCACTGGCTCCTTGACCCGGTGAGCTTTGGAGAGGTCTGGTGATTGTCACAGTCATTTGGGAGCTATTGTTTACAATGGTTGGGTTTATATTATATTAAGAGTGCAATGTCATAGTTGTATGAAATATGTAAATAGGTCATTCATGGGTTTAAATGGGTATGATAGAGAGCTCTGCAAAATGCATATCTTGCCTTAATACATACTATTCTGCAATCTTTTAGGTCTCTATGTACTCTGGTGTGTAAGTGGACCTATTGCCCTACAGAAGGATGGGATGCCAGCTTTTGGACTGCCATTGGCTTGGAAGATCTCCTGGAAAATAGCCATTCAAAAATAGGTCAGAAAAGTGTATTTTTGTTCTGCTTTAAATCTGGTTACTCGATGCACACTTTCACAAGTAAAGACTCCTGTTCTGGGCAGGGTGGTTCCATATGCTGTGTATACAGGCTTATGACCTAAGCAGAATTAACGTCAACCCTCCGTTGAGAGGAATTACTTTCAGCAAAAGCTGTACCAACGTTTTATCTGAATGCACCGTGGAAAAGATTGGACAAATCACAGGCAGAGGCTAAACAGCAGGCATGTTCTCAGGGACCACTTTCTGTATTTTAACACAACAAACACCTTTTTGGGTTAGAGCATAGAATGTACATTTAAGAAAACAGACATCTGTAAAAAATGTGGATCCCATTTCATGTTGGTTTATAAATAGATGTTAGTTTGGGATTTGGTATTCCTCGTCACATTTTCTACTCA
>JAODLI010000009.1:857603-876693 GCA_027575585.1 Percopsis omiscomaycus | reverse complement strand
TGTGAAAAAGTTAATTATATATATAAATAATTGTAGTCATATTAAATATATTTATATTCATATTTGTATTTCTAAATTATTTAATATATATTTTTAAATATTTGTATTATTATATTTAATAATATTATTATATTATATTTATTATATTTAAAGAAATGTGCTGTAGGCTCTTAATTTTTTCCACGGCTGTGTGTGTGTGTGCATGTATATATATATATATATACATACATACACACACAATATATATATACACACACACTGCACTTTTTTTTTAAATATAATAATATGAATGAATGGGTTAATTAAAATTAAAAAAAAGATTAACAAAGATTATTTCAAAATCTTTTTTTCCAACATCATTTCACAACCCCTCCTAAAAGCATGTCTGTGGGTCTAGACCTCCACTTTAAAGAACCACTGGCCTGGCCTATACACTGGGTGCAGTCTAGGCAACCCCAAGCATACCAGGGTCTGAGGGCGATGCCAAAGGGGCACATGGAAGGGCACCTCTTCCTCCCAGACTACTACAGTACAAGGGCTTGGGGCCACTGGGGTTTTCTTGGTGAGAAAGCGTTCCGTGGCCCTGTGCAATTATGGTTGACGCAATGGTTGTTCACTCAAATACTGTAATTGGCTGGGTGGAATTGCGGTGTGAGCCCAAACAGTGAGAACCTCGCTAGACATATCCCTCCCTCCCCCCACCCCCCTATATAAACCCCCGTGTAACAACTACATGCCCTGCTGCTATGGCATTTCTTTCTTTCATTCACATAGTTAATCTTTCTGTCTGGCGAGTATCTCCAGATGTGGTTCTCTCTCTCGCACCCCCCCTGCCCTTGTGTACGCAGCAGCTGGGGCTGAATCGGGGGCTGGCTCTAAAGGCCTGGATGGTGGTGGAAACACCACCCCTCTATCAGCTTGTTAAATCTCCTCAAGGACCTCCCGTCCCACACACACACACTTACACACACAGAACCCAGGCCCGTTTCTGCTCGCCCCTCGCAAGATTTCTGATGAAAACTGAGATACTAGCACGAAAACACCCAGACACCCTCCTTGTGAAATCGGAGCCACCCTTTTTTCCAGGCGAAAGGGGAGAATCTGTACACTGAAAAAAAAACAAGCGCGCCCCCCGACAGGCGGTCCGAGTCTGTCCGCTAACGAATCAGACTATCTCAGCGTTTTCTGCTGATTAAAACCAGAGACCCTCCCCCACCTCCCCTCTTCCAGTCTTCCCCTCTCCCCCCTCCCCCCTACCGTCTTCCCCTCGCATTCCCTCGTTCGGTGGCTCCTATCCTTACTCCGCTCCCCTCCTGTCCCTCCCTCTTTCCCCTTTCTTTGTGCTTGTCTTGCTTTTGATGTTCCCTCCATTTCCCCTTTTTTCTTTCCATCCCTTCATATTCATCCCCCCCCCCCAAAGGCCCCTCACTCCTGTTTTTCGGTGGCTTAGTGGCTATGCTACACACCAACTAACCTAGCTTAGCTAGTATATGGAGTTGGGAAGATGTTTTGAGCTGGAACAGCTGTAGTGAGTTATTCCTGTCCAGCCCCCATCGGTTGAAGACCGGTTTATTTACTCACCCAATAGAAAACTGGCGGCCACATTTAATGTTTTATCTTGTATCTTTTTTTCTTTTGAACCTTTCTGGTCTTAGCAGTGGTCGATTATATCCCTTAATAATCATTTGTTATTGTCTTTAAAAGGTCCCTTTGAGGTCTCTGAGATCTACTCCTCATGTCATTCACGTGTCTTCCCCCTTCTGTCTCGTCAGATTGTCATAGGAGAGAGCTACAGGATCCACTATCTGAACGAAGGCTCTAAGTCTTTCGTGGGCAACCCGTACATTTCGGCCCTCTACAAGCAAGTGGGCGTGTTCGTCTTCGGCTGTGCCATCAGCCAGTCCTTCACCGACATCGCCAAGGTGTCCGTGGGCCGCATGCGGCCGCACTTTCTGGACGTGTGCAAGCCCGACTTCTCCACCATCAACTGCTCGCTGGGCTACATCACGGACTACCAGTGTCAGGGCCCGGAGAGAAAGGTCCAGGAGGCCAGGTAAAGGCGAAACACAATGACAATGAGAAAACTGCTGGTGTTGGGTGGCATTTCCCCCAGTTATGCTGATGCCCTTCTCTCTCTGTTCTCTTCAGGAAGTCCTTCTTTTCAGGACACGCGTCATTTTCCATGTACACCATGCTGTATCTGGTGGTGAGTTATGGTTTTGCTCGTTGCTTCAGCGCGGTAACATGCCACGTACACGCCGCCCTTTTACGCCGCTCTGTCTCCCCACCAGTTTTACCTGCAGTCCCGCTTCACGTGGCACGGTGCCCGCCTGCTGCGACCTCTGACCCAGTTCACCCTCATCATGATGTCGTTCTACACTGGCCTGTCCCGTGTCTCCGACCACAAGCACCACCCCACTGACGTCCTGGCGGGGTTCATACAGGGCGCCCTGGTGGCCTACTGCATAGTGAGTGGTCTCCATATCATAAATGGGTATTGGCAAGGACCTCACGATACGATACATATCACGATACAAGGGTCACGATACGATACATATCACGATACAAGGACCTCACGATACGATACAAGGGTCACGATACGATACATATCACGATACAAGGACCTCACGATACGATACATAGCACGATACAAGGACCTCACGATACGATACATTGCGATACAATACATATTGCAATATATTGCGATATTCCACATAGTTCACTGAAAAATAGAGCTGAAATACCACACATCGGCCTTGTATTTTTAAGGAGCTGCTGTAATTCTGTCAGCTGCGTCTGTCATGTTGCATCCATCTTTCACTCGACCAGAAATTGGGGCCATCAATTCTAGGCAACTAGCCGCACTGCGGCATCTAGTAGTTGTAGTTCACACACCGTTAAAAACGAGAATCTTAAAAAAAAAAAGATAAAAAGACATTTGAACTGGAAATCTATGTAGTATATTGCGAAAATAAATGTTACGATATATTGCTGTATCGATTTTTATTTTTTTAGCACAGCCCTAATCATAAATTAATAATTTAGAATATTCTACTGGCTTGAAGATGGAGTAGAGGAAAGAGCTTTGATGGAAATTATACTGCAATCTCAGGGAGATGTCAATCAAGCAGGGTCTGTACACGCCCAGACTGTTCTGAGAAGAAGTCTACAGTAAATTAGTTTTTATGCCGTAAGACAGGAAAGTCCTGGTCCTCATCGAAGACGAACCTTAAATATTGTATATACAGTAGGCGTCTTATTAGTAATAAGTACTGTATGAGGTTTTAATGTGTAAGTTCATCAGTTTTGAAATGAATGCTATAGTATCGTTACACAATTGCATTTCAATATTAAACCTCCCATTAGCATTTTGTCCTTCAGCATAATTCATAATGCCATATTGTTTGGTTGAGGAATATGATAGGACGAAGCCCATGCACACGCCCCATAGGTGTGTGAGGTAGACTCATCTTTTCAGCGCTGTGCCCCTAGTGGCGAATATACTGTATAAACACTTCGATAATTTACTTAACTTTGTTACCTAAAGCGATTCGATTTCTCAAGGGAAACCCTTGTCACCTTTCTGTCCCCCTAAACAGGTATTCTTTGTGTCGGACTTGTTCAAACCTAAAGGCAGACGTTCAACCGTGTCACCAAACCCAGTGAAAAAGGATCTGGTTCCCCCAGCGGACATCCGAGACCGAAGCAGCCATCTCATCATGGCGTAGAGATGCCTGAAATTCAGCACACATACCGTGAACTGTGCCATCTCATACACTACTACAACTGTGCACTGGTCGAGGCGATGTGAAGGCTGACTTCGGCCCGGAGCCTTGGATAGTGCAGACCTAAACAAAGCACACACACACACAAAGAGAAGTGCAAAACTGAATAGGACAAACAGGCTGCGCATGAAAAAATGGCAGTTTTTATTTGAATTTGATGTCTCCATATGGACAACACAAGGAACCACTCCTCTGCTACTACTTTTTGCCTGTTTACTCAAATTATTACTGAAACTATCTGCCCTGCAAGTGTTCCTAGTGGCGGATTATCGAGGTCAAGGCCAAACTCGGAAACAAAGCGAGACGTGACACTGCAAGCGCCACTTAGCTTCTCACAGACGCTACTAGCGGCTATGCTAATATTACCATCACATCCGTGTATATCAACGTAAATCACAGACCAAAAATCACAAAAACAAATTCCTTGTTACAGGAAGGATGTTTTAATTTTATTTTACATTTATTATAAAAAAAACCTTTGTACGCTTAGCACGAGTTATAGCACTATTTTATCCCAACTCTGTGTGGATTGTCACCACTTGAATGAACTGAAGCAAAGCTTTTGAAAAGCAATTTTTTTACTACGGAGAAATGCACAGAGGTAACAGTAAGGGTGTGTTTGAGACGTGGGCCTCTTTCTGCTGACCGGGGCAGGTCCCCTACTGAGCCTTCTAATGAAATGACTGTTATATGTACCAGGTGGGTGCCTTACAAGTGTTAGGACAGAGCGACTGCCCCAGTATGGATGTCTGTGTGTTGGGTGTCTTTATACGTCAGTGTTCATACACAGTTTCTCTTCCCTTTTAACATGCTTTAGACAGTGGGTGGTAGGTAGGTACTTGCACGTACCTGCTTCAAAAGAGCCAATACATAACTGAAGACATAAACACTGTGGAAAGGAGAGAATTATACCTTATTGTTATCATATATCTAATTTACTTACCATAATATACAGACGAATATAACTTTTTTTTACTAAACCAATGGTTGCCCAATGTTTGGTACACAAGGTTTAACCAGGATAAACCACCAGGCTATAGAAAACACTTCTTTGGCACATTATAGATTTCACAAGACCTATGCTAGTATAGGAGTGCTAAACATGAGTCACTGCATTCAGTGAAAAATGTGATTATAAGCTAATTATGTTGAACTTTATGTAATTACGTGTAATAGGTTTGCTTGACATTGATATTCTTAAAATTTCAGCAAAATCACAGCACACCTGTTGCAAACCACTGAAGGCTTCTTAGAGCGTCATTTGCAAATTGTAGGGACATATGATTACCTTATCTTACAGTGATGTTGACCTTTGGTAACACTCATGACTATATAGCTTCCTTACCTCAATATACTGACATTCCAGGTGACTATTTGGTTGCTGAATTTATTGAACCAAAGCTATCGGGTTATTTTCTCCCTCAGTCGACATCCGTTGCATCTCATAAACTTCTAACCCATCTACTGTTTGATGCTGGTCGGGGGGTTTCCTGGAAATTTCTTTTCATAAGACTTATTAGTGTAGAAACGGTTCTTCTAGCACAAAATGGATCATCCTTCATAGAATGCTAAGTGTACACGTATGTGAGAGGTGTATACTTTCTTGTTTTCAAGCTACAGCCATACTAGCCATACTAGTGGATATATAACAGAAGCTAGCGCTGTTGTCTCTCATTGGCACAGTACAGTTCACATAAATACAGGAAGATGTCTGTCTGGAAACCACTAAATAAACAGATCCATATGTTGCATTTGAATTGTCAGTAAATGTCAGGTTATCTTGTGAAAACATTTTTGGATAGACCAACACCATGTTGTCTACATGTAGATGTGGTTTTAAGATGCAATGGAACACAACGCCAATTGAAAGGAAAGAAAAAAAGTTACATTTATATTATTAAATAAGGTGTACCAAACAAAATGTTTTGTCCCCAACATCAGCCCGTGGATGGTAATGGATGGTAAGAAAGCTATACAGAAAATAAGAGTATTAGTACTATTAACATTACTATTGTGTGGACAGCTTTAAAGACATTTTATGGGCTGCAATTCCATGTTAAATATTATGACAGTTACTTTTGACAGTTACAGTGCATGTGGCTTTTGCTATGTGAATAGGAACTTGGTTGTCTGCACGGTAGGCATTCAAACAGAAGATAACTGGTGGGAGATGTTTGTTTACACACCTGCAGACAAGTGGGTGGGAGAAAAATACCAAAAAAGGAAATGGTTGTCTGACCAAAGCCTTTTTGATAAGAAGCTTGTATATGAACGATCACCTCTTTATATTCCGATAGCAGAAAATAACTGTCTAGTTTACGCATAGCCATTACGTCATTCTGTATATATCTCTTGAACAAATGTCCATTTATTTTTTGTCAGTTTTGAGAGACCTGTGTAAATGATAAGAGTGCTGCTTAAGGAGGCATTGGTTGTCATGCAGTGAACTGACAACTTGTGAATATTAAAAGTTTTAACATAACGAAACAAACTCAATGCAGGTGGCTTGAGCAGATAGAATTTTTAAAATTATTTCAATATTTTTGTATTGTGTAAAACTTTGTACAAAGCAACATAATACGTATGTATCAAAGACAATCTCTTTTGAATAAAACACAAAATATGTAGCCGTGTGTTGTGTATTCGAAAGCATTTAAGATAATGGTGGGTTCCCCGACATGGACGGTGGTCCATTATAAACGGGAAGAATTTCAGTAGCGTGTGATGGAGTGGCCTGGGCGTGGGTCTATGGTTCCACACCGAGTTTCCTGTGGGGAAATAGTATGAATTCCAGGTTTCAACCCCTCTCCCTAATGCCCCACTGGAAAAATATAGCCTGCTTAGCATGTAGCCTATACTAGAATGGCAGACTACAGAAAGAATAGTGAACAGTAGCACTGTTACAGTAGTAGTCCTAGTATAGATTCTATAGTAAACATCATGTTTGTTTGAGATTTTTTCTATCCAATATATCATTAAAAGGGTGATATTTTGTATTATTATTGTGTAACTGTAAAACGGACCACCATAGCAAGAGCTAGGTGTTGGGCCGAGGCCCTCCATACACTGATTGTTTTTACTGGGCTCAGGCGATGTGCCAACATGTAGCTTAGACTTGATTAGTTCAGTAAGCTAGAAAACGTGTTTGGTCACCTCTTTAATACCGTAGGATTAGCGAGCAACTGCTGCCATGTTTTATGACAAAATGACAAATGACCCTATCAAATGTTTCCACTGTCCTAATTGGCCAATACCAGACTACACCCAGCAGAGCGTGTGTGCTCTGTGGTACTTATGTGGCCTTCATGTGCTCGGAAATCTCATAATTACGAGTTCCGAGCACATGAATGATCAAACAAAGTCGGAATTACTAGTGGGAAGATCGAATTTTTCTATGATACCCAAGTTGTGACGTAGAGAGTGGGATGGTACTAAACAAACATGGAGGAAAGCTAGGCGTCAATCGATGGTAGTAGTAGGCCTAGTAGTAGTAGTTGGTAGCCGCAACATGTCATCATATTGGCCTAGCCAAACAAAAGCACAGAAAGAAGCTAAATTAATTGTGCTCATTTTAAACTAAAGCCTAAATGCTACCCCTGATGCGCATCCTCTCCTCTTAAATCTGTCTCTGGCGCCCAAAGACCGCTTTGTTCTATTTTATTTTTCTGAGAAAACATCAGCCATGAAAATAATGTTTTTGACATGTCCATTTTTTAAAGCCACTTCCTTATTTGCGCTAGATGTCCGGCCACGGACCTGAATGGGTGACAAGTTGTACTTACAATTTCGGAACTCTGAAGTAGGCTCTTATGACAAGCGCTTGAAGGCAGCAATACTGTAGATATGGCTGGTTCCCCTTTTCCCGGCTCGTCTCCCACCCAACGTCTTCCCGGGTACATTATTTCTACAGTAGCCCATGTCTCTCACTCTCTGAACTCCCACACACATGGAGCTAAATAGTAAACCTCGGTTACCAAACATGGCAGCATCTAGAATTCCAAGGCTGCTTTGTTTGTCAAATGCTCATGTCCTACGCCAGAAACGTGAAGCATTGTTTATCTGTGTGATCCGGTCTGGAACCATTCCAGCCTGATTTCAGTGGGGAAAGATTTTCCTAAAGATATCTCCACACATCTCCAGGGTATCTGGAAGAGATAAGAGCTGCATTCCAAGTATATTTTTGATTTTCACCAGACCAACCAACAAACAAACAATTCATGCATTCATGTGGAGGTATATTTCTGCTTTTGATTACACATTAAAAGGGATCTAATAATGAATCTTTGTCATGTGGTTTAAAAAAGTGTTTGTTGTTGTTTGCTTCCCCTTTTGCGTTGTACAGTGATATCTTCTTACAATTAGCCACAGAGCTCTGTTGTGGTTGCTCTGAAGAGACAATGAAGTGGCCACTTCTCTTTCTTGTTCACCGCTAAGACTGGTGAAGGGACACAACTGTCATTAATTCATAAGATTTCTCTTCATACAAACAAATGATTCTGCTTACGGTAGTCGCTGAGCCATAACTGAGCCATGTGGCAGCGATTACCGCAAACCAGCTAACCTTAATAACATAACAAAAGCAAGAGAGGAAGAACAGAAAGATAAAGAACTGGAGGAACACCTGTAGGAGAAAATGAGGAAGAATAAAATGACAGACGATGAAGAGGTAGTAGAAATGAGGGACAGATAGAGAATGAGGATGCTTCCGCCGATTATGATGAGGATGACGAGGAGGAGCAGAGGGCAAAGAAGAAACGTGAGGAACAATACAACAGTAGAAGACGGGACAATGTGGAGCTTCATTGCTCCACAGAGTCTGCCGGCTCCTTCCCTCCCCGACGCCGCGTGACATCACTGCCCGAGGTTGTTCTGCCTCACGCACACCGTCTGGGGGGATGTTGACAGGAAACAAGGCGCACCCACAAATGCCCCAGCTGATAACAAACCTCATTAGAGCGTCGCTGGATGTGTTTATCTTAGTCAGAGAGCACCGTGACGATAGCCTCTGGTGTTTTCGGGTTCATGGAGGTCTGGAGAGTTTTAGCTGTGCCCTAGTCTGTAGGAGGTGGTGTCATGCTAAATCGACGTTAACAACATCTTGGGCGTATTTTAAAACATTATGTAGTGTATACATACATCCTAATACCAGAGCTGAATCCTCATCTTATTTTTCCTCCAGTCACGTGGCTGAGAGGAAGTAGGACTACACACACATATTACACAGTGCAGTTAGTCCTGCAGCTCTAAATCTAAAGATACTCGCAGACTTGGTGTGCAGTAGCATACATCTAAGCCACGTCAATTAGGGACGATTCGAGGATTTGGGCTACAGCAGCGCAGCTGTAAGCTCTCTGACCTCGTCAGTCTCCAGACAACGTAAACATTATGGGAGAAGCCCACTTTTCCTTCTGTACAATTACAACCTTCCTAACAGCTGATATACAGTACCTTACATCCTTAAGAGCCAAATATACACAGAGTGTAAGCTGTGATTAGCTTGATTGTAATGGCGTAGCACTTTGTTTACATGGTTAAGCCTTTTCCCGGAGGTCTGCGGAGAGAAGCCTCTTCTGAACGCAAAGTAGTGCGGAGCACAGTGAGTATAACCAGCCTGACAGCCACATGTGCCGTACGTACGTGCACATTTTTTGGTCTGCGGTCCGAGAAAATTATTTTCTTCTTTACAACGTTCCCAACTACTGGTTATATAGTTTTATGTGTGCTCTCTCTTTTTATTCAATTGGATGCCACAGTCGTGTCCCGGCTAGTTCAGTAAAGTGGCTGTGGCTGTAACGTTTCACTCAAAGCTCTTTGAAAAACATTTCTCACAGCTGCCCCCGAACCCCTAAAGACACCCCCACCCAGTCCCAACCTCTCAAGTCCACTTCCAACCCCGAAATTCCAAGCACCCCGTCCTTGCGTTTCTTTCTTTCTTTCTTTCTCAGCCGAAGAATTTGAACAAATTACCTCCATGTGTGTCTGAAGGAGTCCCACAGGAGCGGCTCAAAATGAATATACTGCTGACTGAACACAAACCCTGACTCCATCAAACATCGCAGGCAGCGTTCTCTGATGCTCTCCATATGCTCACCTGGAGCTGACGGCCATTTACTGACAGCATGGTTAACGTCGCACCTGTGGGGCTTTTAATCTTCTCGTCCCACATGGTGAGGCGGAGGCATGCTGTTTAGGGTGTTATCGCACCGCTGAGGTAACTCTTAGCAGTACAGAGACAATTTTGTGTTTCCTTGGGACTGAGAATCGGCAGACGGCAATAATGTAACCCAATGTAACAAATAGTGAGTGCGATTTCAGGCCCCTTCTGTAGGGCCCCACTGTGTCAAAACCACATCCTCGGCTGCGTCATAGCACGCTCCCACCTCTCAGTTTATGTTTGAAACATTATCGTGCACACGCTGCGGGGGGGGGGGGGGGGGGGGGGGGGGGAGATGAGTTCCAACCACTCAGGACTTAAGTGCGCCCGCTTACTCTTGACCTAAACAACAATGTTTTTTGGATCGTTCGTTTCAACCACAAGGGTCATTCCATACACAAATCGTGGACTGTCCCTTTAACCAGGAATCTGAGAAAGCCGAGGAGGGGAAGTCTCTGACAGGACAAACTAATAGTAAAGCAAAAGGAAAACATAGGGCAAGCGGGCATAACTTCCCGCGTGTGTTTTTTTTTTTTCTTACTCAGAGCTGTATTTCTTTTGGCTGGCGGCCAGTGGCTTTTGACCTCATTTGCGTTCTCTCTTGTGTCTTGTGACCTCTCAGGTGGCATGTCTCTGGAGAAACATGATTTCCATCTAGGAAGCCTTAACAGGGCCAGAGAGAAAAATCACCCAGACAGAACGGCCCGTATTTCATACAACCATAAGTGCCTCACTCGACGATGACCTCCGCCATTAGGAATGTGTGATTCACCGGAGGAGAGCTGGGAGGACATGGCTCCTATCTGGAGAGAGGAAAGCTGCGCCGTTACAGCCTTATCCAGTGTTCTCCTCTCTCTCTTCACCCCCCCCACCCCCAAATCCATCTCTCACACCACAATACTGGCCTGGAGGTCAGGGATTTGACCATAACAAACTCCCTGACGAGGAGGTCTATTGCAGCTGTTGCGTTCCGTGGGATGTTATTGTGTCGCAACTGTTTGGTGTTCCTTTTATTCCGTGGAGAATACATGGAGCGTTTTCAGTAAGTTGCTGTGAGATTAAGAAATAATCAAAAGGGAAACTTGCACAACATGAGGCGATAGGCCTCTATACAGTACGAGTGCATGTGGTTTTGTGTTTGAAACCAGCTTAAAAAGGCACACTCCCCCGATTGTGTTGTACTGCCGGTTAGCGCTGTCGGGGGAGGAGTAGAGAGGAATGCGAACCGCTGAGCACTCATGTGAGGGAGAGAGACTTGGGTGTTCCTCTACACATCCCCTCTGCTAATCTACATATTGCACACACGCAAGGCTGCAACAACTGAATGTTCTGTACATATTCTCCCTGCTAGTGTGATGTGCCTCAATGCCTGTTTTTATGCATCGAGGTCTGGCTGATTTGGTTACCTATCGAGTTAATCGACGACAAGTGCTGCAAGTCTCTAAACGGGGCCTCCCTCTTGGGTCTACACACCAGGAGGAACATCACACACCTCCTTCATCCAACTTCCTGCACATGACATCGGGTTAGCCCTATTGCTGTGCCCTATTTTTACCTCTAGGAAAGCAGAGGGAAATGACACAAGGGGATTAGACTTCTATTTTTCCTCCACAGGAGGTGCGCGCGTTTCTCCAGCCGTTCCTGCCGACCTCGGGCGGTGGAGTGGAGCCGGCCGGAGCAATGTCGTGTCGCCCCCCCCCCGCACTCTGGGAGGCAAATCCTGTTTAGCGTCTCCACAATAACATTCCCCGGGGCTATTTATTCAGGAATGTTAAAGTGCTTAGGATCTATTGGACCCTGTGGCCTCTCGGCACGGGTTCCGCATGGGCTTTTCCTATCAGGCATTCGATCAGACACACTGCTCACAGTGCTGTGGGGCGTCTGCCATCTGTTTAAACAACACGACTGAGGATCTTGTGATGGAGACGCCATCAGCCTGACAGCAATAAGGGTTGTTTGCATGATGAATTGGGGAGTCGGGGGGGGGGGTGGGCTATAGGCCACTATCTTGCTGTGTCTGCGGAGAGGAACTGCTACACGTGTTGACATTATGCAGATCTCTGGTTCCTCAAAACAATGCTTCGGTGACAGTTTTGTGGCTTGCACTCTTCTCTACTCCCTGGGCTCACTATTAGGCTCACACGGCTCTCTACCCATCCCCCTACAACTCCTCCCCACACTGTTTAATGTTTGCGAAGGTCTTTGCGATGATTTAGGGAACTCTTATGTTTCTTCTTCAGGTCTATTTACGTATGTTTCATCCTTCTTCAGGTTTATTTACGGATGTTTTTATGTAATGTATTGGGTCTGAGATATGCCCATATTCACATGTTTTTTTGTATTATTATTATTATACATGCATTACCCTCATTACTCTCATCCTAAGACTCTTAAGTGACCATAGTGCAGATGGACATAATCCCTGAGTTATTTTCTGTTGCCAATAGGGGGGGGGGGGGGGGGGCATGGATTTTACCCAATTATAAAAAATGAAATGATCCAATTGTAAAAAGTCTTTGAACTGCAGGCTTTCTCTTGGAGGTATAGGTCACTCTCAAATGTCTTGTACAGTGTGCAGTACTGACACATTTCTCTTCATGATCCCTGAATAGCCTGTAGCTGGCACAGTTGTGTTATGTAGTTTCGGGTGCACACCAAATTGCCTTGGCTTGCAAGGGCATGTCACAAATCTACTACAAATCATGTGAATTTGGAGCCCTGCCCTCGGTGGCCTCATTTGTAATGCGGGGTTTTTCGGACCCTCGGACACACGGAGTAAGTTAGGCCGAATAGAGAATGCAGTGCTACGCACATGCTACTTACAATTCAAGCGGTTCTGCCGTTCACTTCTCTATTTATCACTTCTTCACATGCTTCAGCTGGTTTGGAGAAAATCAAGGGCAACTTCCCAAATACATCATCTTTATGAGTCATAGTAAATATACTTAATTGCGCTGACAGAGGCCGTCAAATCTTATCTGCTCTGACCCTCACATAATGGTGGCCTTTCAGCGACACCGGCATTTAGACCATTTTTTATGTTTGCCTAAGTTTATAATTTTCCCCAAACTGGAAGTTAGAGGCCCAAAGCCGTAAAACAATATAACTCTTTCTGTGTGCTATATTTTTATGTCTGCCTTCAGCCTTCATGTAATGCTAACCTGGGGGTCGCCCTGAACTGCACTGAAAAGGTAGGTATAGGTATGTATAACGTTTTACAGCTCCCTCAAGGTAACCGTAACCTGGATTTTATATACACTCATGACTATAACTACCCTTTTTCACATGGTGGAAATTACAAGTCAAGTTTGTGTTTTTGTATTTTAGTATTACCTTCCTCACCGATAAGATCATCGGAGATTGTTCACAGCAACCTTGTTTGACTTGATATTCCCTTGGCCCATTAAATTCCGCAGCAGTGGAAACCACAACAGAGTACTTTAGTTCCAAGAGGAACAAAAACCACAATGGACTAAAATCTTTAAATGTTACTTCACATTCATTTTAACCTTTACATTAAACACATTTCCTATGTATTTACTGTATGAGATTAACTATGAATTTTGCATTAATTAGGTGTCCTAAACACAGCACATATTTAACAGCACTTGCAGTCTGTAATAAATAACAGGAATAAAACATTTCCTAAACATTCTTCATTGGATGAGATTAGTTTATGAAAATGTATTTAATTTTCACAGTCACCTTTGAGTTTATATGGGTTTGATGGCCTCATTACTGAAGCCGGAGCAGCTGCCTATTCTCAGAGCAACTGGCCTCATGAATGCAATCCCAAACGTACAGAACCGTACCATGTGAGAATAGAGCAAACAGTGTTTGAGAAGGATAACGTTTTGCTTCCACCTAGAGGCCACTTAGGACACGGTATTTTTCAACGCTAGAATATTCTTGCTAACCCTTCCAGGCCCTTAACTTACACTTACCGTAACAGCTAGTACCAGAAAATAAAATAACAAATTGTCCTAGTCCTATTGTTAACGCCACAAAAACTTACCATAACCGTAGGCCTACACGAAAATTATAAATATTATCCAATTACCTTTGCTCAACAAGAGACTGAATAGGATAAGGCTGAGCAGGTGGCCTCAAACACTTTGCACCGCCTGGCGCCAAGTAAACTTAAACCCACGTTTAAGTTTACTTGGCGAATTAAAGGTTAACGTTGTGCGGAGGACTAGGCCTACATGTGCTAAAATTAATTGTCTAGTCAGGAGGAGCCCCCTGAAACCAGCTGGTTTTGGTTCCTATGCCCATCACATAGGCCTACTGTGGGCCAACAGTTGGTGACAATCACTTACATTATTCATTGTGTTACAATTGAATACTGAACCAGACTTTAGCCTACCTGAACTATAATTAAATATTAATTGTTAATCGTGTCAGGGAACGTCTCGCCAGAATGCTTGCTATTTAGCCTATAGCCTACTGAATGTACAGTAGGCCTACTGGCCAACAGTAGGCCTATTGGCCAACGGTAAAATAAAGGCTAAATGGAATGTCATCTCAGCAATGTAATGAAAGATTTCTTTGACAGCCAGGTTGGAGCGCGTGATTAGGCTACTACTGTGACACGACTATTGTTGAAAGAGACTATAGACCGACTTTCTAGCATAACGTTCCAGACTACGCCAGCAGTGGGGTTAAAATGCGATAACCTTGCATTATGATCGGGACGATTGATCTAACACATATACATTTCTAGCAATCTCTGGTTATAGTGTGTGTCGCGTGTTCGCGAATAAGCTACACAACACATGGGCACTCTGTTAACGTTTAAATGGGATTTCATTTAGGTGTAGGCTACCCTATACCCGCCAGCCTGGGCGTCTAAAATCTCACTTTGGCAACAGGTGCGTGGCTTTTCACGCACAGAGAGGCTGCTTGGATTTTGAAAGCACGTTCGAGGCGTATGCGGCGATGGCAGAAGGAACCGCAAAAGACTTCTTTACCGATTTAAAGGCGCTGGAAAATAAGATCGGGATGAAAACCCCGGAAAGCCTTCTTGTTTTTATGAAAAATGAAGTACACTGGAACACTACTGTGGACGGGAAAGGACGAGGTGACAACGTTGCCTTCGGCGACAGCTTTTCTGAAAAGATTAGTAATTTGAAATTGGAGATGGTAGGCTAATGTTCTATATTGTTTTTCATTCCGCTATATGGGTGCTTAATGTGCGCGCGTAGCCTATTTTAACTGCGCAGAGAATAACACAAGTGCGCATACTGATTACTCTACCTGGTCACGAGACGCAACACTGCGTGTTTTTGAAAGACGTCATACCGTTTTGATTTTCGGCTTTTTATTATTCCTTCCACTCTAGCAGTCGGGTGTTATGCTGTTGGTCGCAATGTGCCTTGGCAAGACCACTTACAATATTAACAGAAAGAAAAATAATCATGTGCGGATTTAACATGCAGCTATATATAAATCAATAAGCATATATACCTTACTCACAATTCGTGAGTCTTCCTTGTTAGACTTCCCTGTCTCTCCCGAAGGCAGTTGGGCCCTCTCAGCTGTGAACACATATCACACATAGGCCTACCGAGCTCTTGCAGTCGCAAGGAGCCACTTGAGCTGCTCGCGTCGTTCATCACTGACAGTTCCGTCGACGCCGCACCCTTCCTTTCCCCCTCACTCTCATCAACTCGTTGCAGCTACACCTGTGTTCTCTCCTCTCCTTCCCCCCTGTGTAGGCTATGCAGTATAGGCAAACGCCAGCCCTGTGCGCGCATTTTTAAAGGGACAGGTGCGCACGAATTGAATGCTTTATTTCCATAGGACTGTTTACAAACAAACAACCAAAAACAACAACAACGTGTATTTCACCGTCTAACTGTCCGCAGAGCTGGCTGCGCTCGGCGGACGTGGGGATTCTGCGGCAGCTGGCGTCCCTGGATGACGGCATTGAGGCCCTGCGTTGGCTGATGGAGGAGCGCGGCGCCCCGGCCAGCGGCGGCAGCAGCAGCCCGACTGGAAGCGTGAGCAGCCTGGTGACTGCGGAGGAGTCCGAGCGTTCGAGCAGGTGCCGCACTTCATCTGCACATACAGTAGAGCCCCCATTGAAAACAATGACGTGCCACGCGGGGACTCCTGTTGTTCGACCCCAACTAAACACTACGACAGCAGTGCCGTGTCATCTTACTGTCTCCAAATCCACAGGGGGATTTCTACCCCTTGGTAATTCATTTGGTTTAAAACTGCGTATAGGATAAATTGTCATATTGACGCCCCCTTGTGGTCAAGAGACACAAGCACTGGTATGATGGCCTACAGCGACCAAAGTCCTAATTCAAAAGGAAAAAACATTTGACCAAAACAGTTGTTAAGTTCTTTGAATTAAATAATGCCCTTTTGCTAATGGATGTAGTTCTATTAGGCTACTGTATGTAGAACTACAACTATGTGTGTCTATTGTGTTAAAGCGCTGACTTGTGCCATGTCTGATTCCCCGGGCTCTCTACATTGTGGCGGAATACGTTTTACCCACGCAGCCCTACTCCGGTCTGCCTGCCAGATTCATGTGACCCTGCTGTGAGTGAAGAAGCGGCACAACCCGTAGGCCTACTGGACAGCGAGGGCGGTGTTACGAGCCACAAGAGCAACTCTCGTGTTGAGAGCCGCCAAGCCGGCGAAACGAAGCCTCCCGGTTCTTCAGAAGTCCGTTGTTCCACGGGAGGCAGAGGTGGTGGTCCGGCGTGGTCGGGCACAAGTCCCGCCGCTGCCAACAGTCCGGTCAGCACCGGCCCGTTGACACCGCAGCCAGAGTCCCGCCGCTCGGCGTCAGCCCAGGACGTCCGGACCGGGGCCGAGTCAATGAGGGGAACCTTGGTCGGGTCTAACCCAGCAGGGAGGAAGGCACAACGGGATGGCGCCGAGGGGAGGAGCCGTAAGGGCAATGCCCTGGAGGAGCAGCAAAGCGGGACAGCCAGCGAGGAGATTCTGTTTGGCTATGATGCTCAGTGGCACTGGGTGGAGACGCTGGATGACGTGACGTTTGTTTGATTCTTTCTCTGGACATTTAAAGCTGCCTAGGATAACTTGACTCACTGGCGGCTCCGTCTGGTCACAAAAAGCAACTACGGGCTTTCTTTTTTTTTCTGTTGGAAAGATGAATTAGTTTGGCCTTCCTTGGTTTAGAGGAGCAGAATATATACAGCAGCATATTGTTTGGATGTAAACATGGATGTTTGGATGTAAACATGCCAGATGTTCTCTGGCCCACCCAATCAGAAGGCTTCCTTGCTTCTTGGTTATATTTTGGTTAACATATGTTTCAGAACCTATTAAGTAGGAGAGAACCAGGCCCACCTGATTTACTCTGTGCCCATCCACATTGTGATTTCTTCCTAAGCTACTGGTATAGCTGGTAGGTTTCAACAAGCTTAGTGATATGCCTCGCTGTAATAATCATCCCTTTTAAGATCAATCATAATAATAAGCGAGCACAAAATAGACTACATTTTTTATTTACTTTATTGTAACCACTTAACCGGACGTGTACACCCAGTGACTCCAGGCCAGCTATAACCACCAGGTGGCACTATCAACTTGTTTTGCCTCTCATTTCACACCTCACTTTCAGTCGTCTGGCAATACAGTAGTCTTGTGAAATAATAATATTCAATAGATCCTACAGGTTTATACAGTTAATGTCAAGTCATTTTATATTATCCACGTCACAGAATAAGGCAGAGCCAATCATGTAAATCCTAAAAGGTCTGTCGCCTACTGTATGTCTAATTCATGAAAGATTGATTTAAGGAAGCAACAGATTTGAACTGAAGTAAAATTCCAGCTTGCTTTGCATCATAAAATAATTGTCCTATGGTTTATGGGAAATTATTCACATTTATTTCAAATGAATGTCACTGGGAATTTTATGGAATATTTTGGGTTAATTTACTATTTATGGGAAAGAGCCCAAAAAGTAAACTATGGACAACTTTATTAAAACTTTTGTTAATCTGTTATATAGTATGTCATGTGTATATATATATCCTTAATATAGTTTTTACCTTTTTGCTGTGAAACTCGTTTCTTCCCGTGCTTAGTTTGATAAAAAATAACTGTCATATTTTAAAATGCACTAGACCCAAAAAGTTGTAATATGTAACTTTATACTGTGTCATGCAAACGTTTTCTCCGTTGGTCTCTGGCAGCATCCTGCATTGCCAACAGGCTCCAAATAAGAGCATTGCTTCTTGCCTCCGGCAGCTGTAAGAATGAACCCACACAACCGCAGGGCTTGGCCTCTTGACGATTAAAAGCGCATGCTACGGTGGGCATTCTCACGGTTAGGTGTGAAAACGAGCAAACAATACGGCTGTGTGGCTGGCGTGTGGGAATTACCATGTCAACCACTGTAAGAGGAGATGGAGGGATAATTAAAATGACAGCCAGGCGACGTTGCAGCAGCTGGTGGAAACTTTGCCGTTAAGTGGTGAGTTGGCGCCTTGCCTAGTGGGCACGCTTGCACAGTCCGCCCCCCCCCCCTCCCCACACACACACTTTGGGCTGCGAGACAGACCAGTAGCACATCACTGTGGTACAGTTTACAGAAAGCTGCATGCATGCTTTTATAGGAAGAGGACTTTCTATTTCACTTTTATAATTCACTTAAACGCTATACCTCCTCAATACAAACAGAGTTTGTGTTTGGTACATTAATTGCCCCTAGATGACTCGCCTGAGGGAACTTGCTAGTGTTATGCTTTAGTAAATCTATTTTTTTAAGTGTTCTATTCAAAAGGCTCTATTCAAACTGTGCTTACAGTCGTTTGAGCAAAAGCCCATGCTAATGTGCTATTGTGCAAAAAACACATGTGCGATTCAGGAGGACACATCCTCAACATTGTGACATTAATGCTAAAAAATGCAATATTGTGACTCTAAAAAATACAATATTGTGACATTAATGCTATAAAAACAGACATACAATATGGTGACATTACATAAAAAGAGACCTATTAACATAGAAAAACAGACATACAATATGGTGACATTACATAAAAAGAGACCTATTAACAATGCCACTAGACACCACAAAATGTATCAAAAACTAGCAACAACACACAAACACCAATGTGCCATACACATAATGCAGAGTATACGCTAGTGTATGGTGTCA
>JAODLI010000009.1:802782-853839 GCA_027575585.1 Percopsis omiscomaycus | reverse complement strand
AAGAAGAACAGTTATTCTTTGGCACATTTGGCTTATAGGATGGGTGTAAGCCATTATGCAAGTATAGTTGCCCCAGCTCCGCCCCGTCTGTCGCTCTCCTGACATAAATCTAACATACAGCACCTCTAGAGAATTCTGTATTGGAAATGGAGCAGCAGCCTCGTTCCCATATTAATGCTCTGATGGGGTTCCTCTTGACCCATTTTCAGTTAGGAACTCATTTTTAACCCCACCTATCATCCCCATGTCCTGCTACTTTACAACATTGTCTTTGCATCTTCTATGTCTTACTATATCATAGTAAATGGGCTGGATGTTGTGCCTTTCTCCTCCGTCACAGTTTAAATCTAAGCTCCGCCCTGAAATTTGCATCGGGAAAAACTAATTCAAAGTGCTCCAAATGTCTTTTCACATTTGAAGACCAGACAAGAGCCAATCATCAATAAGGTGCCACCCTCACTGGCACAACAGAGTGGACATTGAAGCAGCTCTGACTGGTCTTAACACAATAGTTTGTGTCATCGTGGCCACTAGGAGGCGAGCTTGAGTGAAAAGGAGTCCCAGTAAACACAAATGTTGGATTATTGACTTGCTTGTGTGCGTGTGTGTGCTTTGGCCAATTATGTGCCTCATTTATATATATATACGGTATATATAGCCACCTAAAATGGTGGTGCGACTTTAGCTAAAATTGGTTCCTCTCAATCAAGATTTCATGGTAATTAGAAGCAAAATGCTAATTCTGCTAATGTAGCGTGCACTTAAGAGGAAGTTTTAAAATACTGAAATTGTGTGATGATGCTAGATCTTATGCACTATGCTTTCCAAGGAAGGGTTGTGAATTATTTATTTATTTCCTGCTGTTTTTTCTTCTTCTAGTCAGGGAAAGGTATTGCCACCTGGTGAATGTAATCATTTACAGTATATAATCCAGTTCTGATTAGACAGAAACACATTACAGCAGAGCTTGAGAATGTGAAGTCACAGGGTAACCTGCATCTTTGTGGGGTTGTTGTCGCTGAATTGCATTATATCTGTGATTGTGTTTATTTTTAAGGTATTGTGTGATTGTAGCACTTGCTATGGTGGGAGTGTATTGTTGTGGTATAAACGGCCACTGCCTTTCCCTATGACAGTTATTGCACGGAAATATGAAATAGAATTACAAAAATATTTATACAACAGGCTATATCCCAAAACATTGACATATAGCCATATTCTAAATGTGTTACAGGCCATGAAAGAAATTCATCCCATAAGAGTGCCACAATCGCAGTCCAAAGCACCCTGCATTGCGAATAATGTAGGACACAAGCTACTTGCCTCTTGAAAAAAAGGCTTTTATCTCCCCAAAAACTTATTTTAGAGTGGCAAAAGTGGTCTTTCTGATCCCAAAAATGATCTTTAAATGAAATTCGTTCTCCATAACGTGTTTTGGGGTGAAAGCATCTCCGGTTAGCAAACATTTTCACAGTGACTTATAAGTGTCCCGGTGCCGTAACGATTTTAAGCTGACAAAGCAAGAAGGCTAAGTCATTTGTTCTCTTTAATATACGACGAGCACGACTCCTTAGCAGTCAGTTTTCGCCTCTATCGTGTCTCACTCCGGCTCGCACACACTCGTTACAGAATAAAGAAATTGTCACGCTCTGCTGCGCTGGAAGTGAAACGGTCCCTCGGTTTAAAATATGAGTCTGGTCCCTCGATCCAATTTTTTAACGTTCCTGTCTTGTGAAGTCCTCATAATTTAGCATCAAATAGGGATCTGACGGCGTGAAGAAACGTCCTGTTTTTGTGTCCTCCCAGGTGTATAATAACACACTGCTTACAGGTACAGGTATATCGTCTCATTTTTGAAAACGCTTCAGTCTGGAATCAGCAGTTGTGTCAAACAGACCGTCTGAAAGGCCTTAAATTAAACGCCATAACTTACATCACGTATGGGTGTGCCATTTACGCACACCCTTACACCCCCATTGCTGCTCATTAAAATAACCAGAGGCCATCTTCTATTAGAACCATTTGAAAACAGACCTCATTCTATATCTAAGTACATCACCCCCTCCTCTACCCCTAGTTACCCACAGAGGCCAACCCCTCAAGCAATACACAGACACCTTACACTTCCCCACCCCAAAGGGGTAGTTATCAGCACACCACCCCCTTCCCTGAAACACTGCTGGCATCGTCCTTTGTAGCTCCTGGGATACCTTTTAATGTTAGGAGGCATACGTGTAACAGTCCTGCCGCACATTCATGATTTAGTAATTATATCAGCCGCCCTCCACCCCCGTGTCTTTCATTTCCAGGACATGAAAGACAGCCCCCTTCATACATTAGCTATAGTAACCAAGCCCCTGTCCCCCTGGAGCTCTGAGCTCCTCGGGTAGATGCCCCCTTTGTTAGGATCTCCTGTATAGCCACCGCACACACCTGGCTATAGCCTACGGGTCTAACGGGGGGCATGAGCTGTCAGAGTTATGCATCGTTATAAAATTGCTAGTTTTATGTGTTACATGCCATAAAATTAGCAACATATTCTAAATGTGTATTACCCATTAGCAGTGTTGCTAATGACAACCTAAAAATAGTATTTAAAACCTATTCAGGGGGGTAATAAATGTCCTGTTGGAACGTCTGCAGGATGTGGAGCCATACGGGGACAATAAATAATTATTATGACATGCCTAAAATGTGAGAGGAGATTCCTCTCGTGTGTGTGTGTGTGTGTGTGTGTGTGTGTGTGTGTGTGTGTGTGTGTGTGTTTGTGTGTGTGTAAGCAAAATTCAGGCAGTTCCAGGACACAGCGACTGATGCGATGTAAGCCCCCTACTGCTAACCGATAACCGATGAAACACAAGGACATCAGAGTCCTTCATGCGTGTGTACCGTATCTAAAATGGTGTGTGTGTGTGTGTGTGTGTGTGTGTGTGTGTGCGTGTGCGTGTGCGTGTGCGTACATGTGTGTCCTCCCTATATGTGTGTGTGGGCAGTCGGCTCCCAGGCATACTGAGTGAATACTGAGCACCTTTGGAGTCGGAGCCTAATGATTTCTCGTGCACTATTTTGGTTCGGCTGCTGTCACACCGGTCGTGACACATCGGGCGGAGGTGCTAATTGGCTGCTAAGGGATGTGGACGTTCATCTGAAGACCTTGTGAACTCCTTTTGAAAACTCCAGACTGAGAATGACCTAGAATGAACATTCTGGATGTCGGCGACAGAGTTCTTACTAGGACAACCTCCCATTTCAGATGTCTACGTCACAACTGTTACTAGTCACAACTGTTACTAGTCACAACTGTTACTAGTCACAACTGTTACTAGTCACACCTGTTACTAGTCACACCTGTTACTAGTCACACCTGAACAGTGCGTATATCTGTCATTGCATTGTTCCTAGTCATCATTTTAATTGTAGATATCTGAAATTGCATTTTTACTATTCATAATGCCAATTGTGGATATCCGTAATGGAATTTTTACTAGTCGCACTGTATTTTGGATATCCAAAATTACATTATGGATAGCTGGAATGATTTTTCATTTTGGATATCTGGAATTAATATTATGATTACCAAGAATTGGATTGTAGACATCTGGAATGGGAGTTTTTCCTGGTAAGAATTATATTGCAGAAGCCCAATACACATGAACGGCAAAAGTGACCCGGGACAACCCAGGTTGTCCCGGGAAGAATGACGTTATGGATATCTGAAATGATAATTGTGGATAGGAAGAATGTAATTGTGGATATCTGAAATGGTCTTTTGGACTAGGGAGAATTGAATTACAGATATCGTCAATATATATCCAGTCTAGCTATTAAATGTTAAAACGGCTTGCCATAATGACCACAGTACAGCGTTAGCAACGCACGGTGGATCTTTCACATGCATGTTTCTAGGTTGGCTTGTTTCTACTTGTGTGTTTCCAGTGTTGGTGTCATAATTGGATGGAGCATGTTTCTAAGCCACAGCTCTGCAGTATGGAGAATTGCAATAGGGTCATTTAGCAGACACTATTATCCAAAGCGGCTTACAGTGAGTCCAGTTACATTTAAGTATAGAGGAGCTGGTATGGGCTAGACACCTTGCTCAAGGATGGCAACGGGTAACGATCGAAACCCCGGGCCTTTCGCCCCACTACATCGCCTGATTTGGACCTGATTTGAGCTCAAGTGGAGCCACAAGAGTCAAGAACAGGGCGGTAGCATTGTCTGGTAACTGTTGTGTGGGTGGAAGACTATCTACCAATCGGCAGCAGCAACATTGAATCAGACGTGTGTGATTCAATCGGGGCTCTTTCCATTATTCTGTGGTGTTTGCTCGTCAACTCAAGGTGAAACAGCAGTTTAAGCGTGTCATGGTCTCAAGCGATCTTAGTTGGTTGAGGAATGTTGCTAGTTGATCTTGTTAAAGGTATACCAAATACGTTTGTCACTGACGAACTTGAAAGCAAGCTGAATCTTGTAACAACCAAAGCACCCCAGCTGCCACACACCTGTTGCCAATCCCCTCATCCACCCTTCTTTAGCGGCTACATAAGCGGGAGGGTGGATGAGGGGGGCTGTCAGGGATTGTGGACTGCGTGTTTTGCCCGTTTCCGTTACGATTGCTTCTGTGTCTTCGTCTTTGTCTGCACTCAGCACCGCACCTCCCTTACAAATCTACACTAAATCAATCTGGAACCCCCCCACCACTAGCCTACAGTCCTGATTGTAAGCACTGCTCATAGGCTTTTGGGGGAGGAGCTAATTTATTGTCCGACACAGGCCACAAAAACCGAACCATGGATTGAAGTCACAAACATTTCTTCAGTACATCAGCCAAAGAACTGCGGAGATTGTGAGGAACATTGTGTGGCACAAAACATATTGTATACTGCACAAAGTATAGTATCCGACCATGTCAGACTACATGTATAAAACACTCCCTGACGTGACTCAGGACAAACTTCTTAAAAGTACGCAAAGCCTGTCACGCGCAAATGCCTTTAAGGACTCAATTAAATTCTGCAGAGGAATGTCCAATATTTACCCGCTACAGTGTGGTTCTATCTGCTCATTTCGCAGTATGCGCACGTCCTGGTTGTTTGTGTGTGGGTTAATCTCTTTTTTCAAGGGGGGGGTGGGGGCGCATTCATTAGGATCTGAGGCGTTCTTTATGTCAAAGATGTCACTTCTGTTTGCCAGGGGCAGGTGGGGCGGGGGCGGGGGGCACGAGTTGAACAAGACCATCTTTGAACATTTGACTGTTATGTGATCTTCTGAGGCATTTTAATTATATGTACAAAACTTTGTTTACATTAGCATGTTGCTACTTCCCTCCGAAAAAACCCCCCCAAAATCAAAGTCCCCCGCATTGGGAACACATGCACGCCCTACCCATAATTCCCTCCATCTCACTTTGATTCCTAATGCCCTAAGTTGTGTCTGGAAAGCGTTGATGTTGCATATTCCCCAGAAGCTAGTTGCTCCTCTTTTCATTTAATAAAAACAACATTCACCATTTGACCTTGCAAAGCGGGGGGGGGTGCTTTTATGTGACGGATGCTGAGGGGACGGGGGGAGGGGGGGGCTCTCAACAGGAGAGGAGGACAGTGAGAAAGGATTCTTGCTGAGAGAGGTCTTTTGGTGGGTGATGGGCAGGAGCAGCGTGTGATGGGCCACCGGAGGCTGGCTAAGTGCTAACCCTGGTTGTGTGTCTCAGTGCTAACCCTGGTTGTGTGTCTCAGTGCTAACCCTGGTCGTGTGTCTCAGTGCTAACCCTGGTTGTGTGTCTCAGTGCTAACCCTGGTTGTGTGTCTCAGTGCTAACCCTGCACTGAGACACACAACCTGCGATCAATCAGGCTTAGCGGCGTGCAGATCAGCTGCCGTGAAACGACATTTCGTTATTCCCTTTTTACGTCCTGTTGGAACTCAACGTCTGCAGGATGTCGATTTATGTTTACTTAATTAGTCAACGTTGTAATGTTGTAATTCCTTAAATGTAGCACATATATTAATTTGACCTATTCTTTCTACGTAGCATGGGGGCGTGGGTATCTGTGTCAGTGTAGCAACATATTATCAATTCAACAATTATACTAGTAACAGTATCCTATTTACACATTACACACGCTACTGATTTATTTTGTTAGAATATGACATAAAACTCTGTCCATATAGCCTAGCCGCTAGCGACATCAATTTATAGAAGTACAAAGCTTGATGAATGAACAATTGGAGCTTAAGCCTCTCTTCCGGTCTTTCTCAAAAACACACGCACACACTTCTCATTCATCATTTCCCTTTGAGGAATAATATACAACGGCATTTCACTGCATTCAGCTGAATTTAATATTAAAACTGTGGGTATTTGTTATGACACAAGAAGCTGATGTGTCTACTTGTACTGTAAACCTGACGATCCTTTAGAAGAGATCTAGGCCAGTAACTAGCTTCCGTTATCCACAGAAGAATGCGAAAACAAGAATAAAAAAAAAACAGGAGCTAATGCTATCCACCATTGGCGTAACTACCTTTAAAAGAAACAAATACAGCCACTACTTTACCCACTTGTAAAACCACAACTGAATAAGTCGCTAAATTTTCCCTTTTTACAAATAAAGTCAATAAGAGGGTCTGGAAAGTCGTTAAATCTAGTGAGAAAGCCGCCAAGTTGGCGACGCAGACCCCTCTCGGCAGTTCAGGAGCTGGAATGCTCACGGCACAAAAAGCGAACAGGAAAAAAGCTGCACAGCTACAGCATGTGGATGTGTGTGTGTGTGTGTGTGTTTGTTTATGTTTGTCTGTTTATCTGCCTGGGTCCAGTTGTATGATTTAATGTAGTCTGTGTCTGAGCTGACGGCTGTTTGTGTGTGTGTGTGTGTGTGTGCGCGTGTGCGTGTGCGTGTGTGTGTGTGCGCGCTTGTTTTGGGTAGCTTTCTGCGTGTGTATATGTCCTGAAGTGTTTTAACTTCAATGTTCAATGTATGTTGTCAAAATATATTTAGTACCCGTTTGTGTGTATGCTCGAGTCATTTCTAAGCGATTTTAAATATGAGTGGATCAGCGCTTGAATGGGTCCACACACACACACACACACACACACACACACACACACACGACATGCGCACACGTGCGCGAGGACGTGCTCGTTGCCAGCGCATGACAGACGCCGCGTACAATATGTGTCTATTCCTTGGAGCAACATTTGCTCCCTCCCTCCTGAGACTACACCTCAGTCAAAATCCCACCCCAGAGTCACTGTAGCAGTGAGACATCGGCCCCCGCCATCACTGACACGTTTTCATGTGGCTCTCGGCAACAATCGAATGATTTGCCTCGCGCGAACTCTCCCCCCCCCCCTGAAAGGGAAGTGGGAAGGGGAAGGGGGGGGGGTGACGGAAGGGACAAAGACGAGATTAGATCGGTGAGGATGTCGCTCTCTGAAGCGTTTCTTGTTCCGGCGCCAGATATTATATCGACTTCGCTGTAATTCACAGTCCCAACTGTCAACGTGCCGCTAAAAGGGACATCTAACATGCATTGGTGCCTGTATTTGTTACAGTGATGCCTTGAACAGAATTCCATTTACCATCGCCACCGATGTTGAAAAAGCTCTGCTTTCATTTTGGTTTTGGCAGAAGTCTGTCCGGAGCATGGCTGTAAGTATGTGTCATGTTGAAGTTCAATTATCAGATGCTCTGGCAGATTTGTCACAGTTTCAGTGCAATGGCCAGAGAACTAAAAACAAGAGGGAAGATTTATCTTTCATTAAATCGAATTTTATAGCTTGTCCCCAAGGTTCGGGTAAACGTAAGCCCCCCTGCCACAAGTCGAGTTTTAGGCTGAATAAATCCAAACCAGGACATATTGAAGTTGTACAAGATATGACACTTCACTGTAACAAAACTCAGGAAAGTTGCTTCAAAATCCTTTTCCTGGGTGAGGAGGCATGCCGCGTTCTTGCAAAATGCTTTCAGTTCAACTCTCACTGGAGTTTCAGCATTGTTGACAGCGCTTTAACAAAATAAAATCCCTCCCGGGTTCAGTACACTGTAGATGCATCTGCCTCGATTGATTTGGCATCGCTCACCGCTTTCTTGAAGGTCTTTATGGGCATCCTGGTGACGTCATTGTTTTCAAATGTTTGGCGAAAGTGTGCTATCCTGCGAGGTCGAGCATAGCTCTTCTGTCTAGATGCACGCGCTCACACCTGCAGCCTCTGTCGGGCCAGCTCAATGGCGTGCGAGTGTGAAAACTCAGCCACTTATAGGGTTAAACCTCCTACGACGAGCCCCCAAAATGAAGATGGGTAAAGGGCCGAGGGAGATGTGATAAGATTCATCACAACAGCGCAAGACTCTCCCCACTGAGCCGACACTAAATATAACGCAGACTGAACTCGCGCAGTCGCTGTCAGCATGAATCATCCCCAAACATACCTGTCTCCAGCGCCCTTGTCGCAGCCAAATAAATCTCCCCTCTGCCTCTTGCTCTGTCTCTCTCCCACCACACGCAAAGCGGAGGTTCTCGTCCTCCCCGGACTACCCATAAACACCATTTACTCATGTATGCATATTTGATCCAAATATTTTCATGGCACACACCCTGATTACGTCACAGCGCGCCCCCACAGAACCTCAAGATTCAGCCCCATGTAGAGTGGAATGCTAGCTACTCAACACAGCGGTTTGTGTGTGTGTGTGTGTGTGTGTGTATGTAGGGGGGGGGGGGGCATAAGTGCTCTGAGTTTGAATCCAAAATGTCGTTTTTTTGTTCATTTTGGACACAAATGGGAAATGGAAGAATTTGCCTTTAAAAATAAAGGCACATTTATTTTTTCCAACTGAGCGTTCCACCCACACTTTAAAATTCCATCACTGGCTTTATAGCTCTCTCTCCACCTCAGCCCCCCTCATAGCCGTCTCCCAGAGTGTGATAACCTCGGGTGCTGCTCCGAGTCACAGTCGGCAGCCGATAAAACAGCCAACTAAGAGAACAGAGAAGGTACCAACCGCTTTCAGCGTCTGGGCGCAGAGGGGATTTTCAGCAGCCGGTTTGGCAGGGAAAGATCCACCGCCGGGGGTCTTTGCAAGCTTGTAATCCATTTAGCTGGTCCATAGCCTTTAAAAGGTTGATTATGGGAATTAATTAGGAACCTCTAGAGTGCTGTATTGTGCCACTGTCTGCGTGTGTTTTTGTGGATGGGGCTGGGGAGGTAAACAAGATGTCTAAAGTGCCTGTGTAAGCATTCTTCATTGCATCATTAAAGGGTAAGACCAGGGTAGGGTTCTTATTGTCAACATAGCCTACGAAATGATGAAAACCTACAATGGATTTATCCTACTGACAAGTATTGTTCATCTAGCTACCGTCAGATATAGCTCATATCTTGAAAGCCTGTAGAACTCCATGTTTTCTAAACCACGATTACACTGTTGCTTTAGTCGGCAGAATTCATCATTACTATGTACTTGGACGTTGTAGTTTCTCCTGAAACAACTTTATGAAGTGACAGCGATTAGATTTCAGATTGACTCGAGTGCAATGAAGGAAATGAAGACAAATCTAGCTGCTGTCTCTTCATAAAATAGTTTGAACCAAAACTACCAAGGCCATGTTTGGGCTCTTTTGTTGGCTATAAAATAAAATTAAATTACACCACCCTTACTTCAATCTCTTGTGCGTTAAATTACATAAATTCTGGACTAAATATATATGGTTCCCATCTAGAAATGTTTCGAATTAAAAGCGCGTCTCTTTTATATAAAGCCTACAATTGAACCTGCACCTGTAATCAAATTTTGATCACTAATACAATTATAAAATGACGTTTGGGACGATTTATATTTGGATGATAGGTTTTTGAACCAGAGAATTCTAAAAGTATAGTAGTCAAACTATATGCAGAGGTGGAAAATTCCGACTTCAGAAAGTTAGTCCTGCCAGGTTTACCATCTGCTTGTTCACTTGACCGGGTAATTTCAATTATTAGTCCCTGTCTAATAATCACTGTCACTTCATAAAGTTGGCAGTACTTTTACTCTCTGACGTCAGACTTTTCCACCTCTGACTATATGATATACAGTATATCTGTATATCCATCTACAGTACCTACCTTTGCTCTGCTTCTGTGCTCCGAAATATGTTGTAAACAGTCGATAAAGTTACAATTGGTACTATCTGTTGTTTTTATCTATTGTATGTAAATCAGCGGCAGTGGTGTTGCACACCAGAGGCGTCGTTAGGCCTGAGCGCCGAGGCAACCGCCTAAAATGTTTCATGGATAGGCAGTGCTGAGATGCCGATGGGGAAAGGCAACCTCTCATGTTACATTTCTTCAGAACACTACGACTGAAGATTCACAAGGCTCATTGTTTCAGTTGGTCATCAATAAAACGCCTGACATGTTATAGCTCACGTTTGATGTAACTGGTCCAGGTAGCGTTTGGTGGTGCACACCAAGTGAGGTAGAGCCAAGAGCATCCCGTAATCATCTTCACAACCCCTTCCAGACCTTGGAGTAGATTACAGTGGCCAGTTTTAAAGGCAGCATTTACCCCGTAAAAATAGCTTTCTGAATGGCCTAGTTTGTCCTCACGCTGAAACTTTTAACGGCCAGCCCCGCAGGGCAGTCGAGATGAAAGTAGGTAACGAGTCTGAGTCGGGTCAAACCAGTTTTCAAAAAAAATTGTTTTCCAAAGTATATGTGATTGATTCTGCTTTTTTTTTTTTTTTTAAAGCTTAATAGGATATAAATAAATTGACCAAAAATGGCTGTCGACCAGTTCACTTTTGCTGGGCTAATGGAAAGGTTTGCAGGACAGAATTCAGACGGAAAAGGGGTTAGATCCCCTGGCTCAACATGGTCGACAACCTAGAGTCTTCCACATTATTCCCTCTAAAATAAACTATTTTCCCCTCAAAACTTATCATATTCCAGTTTTCTCCAAGAGGCATTACATGTAGATAAAGCTAGTTGTCGCCGTCGGTTACCCTTGGGTGTAATTAGTGTCATGGCCATGCAAGAGGTATGGATGAATGCTATAGTTGAGTGGATTACCCAGTCTCCTACAGTACGATAAAACAAACAAACAATAAAATAAAACAAACTGCTCGGTGGTTTCTTGTGAACGCGCCCTTCTCCAAGACCTTTTCCTCAGCACTGACACTGAATACAATGACCCATTTCAAAACGGGTGAGGACTCTGCTGTGAATCTCGACTAGCAGGTGTCAGACGATCCTGCAGGTTTCCACTCTTTTGTCACCAGGGACTCTCTGGTGAGCTCCGTAATCATAGCTCCTCTAGTCTCTGGTGACAAATCCTTGTCCCAATAAATGTGCTCTGCCTCCAACACAGTCACAAACGCTCTTTAACCTCCATAAATTATGCAATGTCCTTTGGCAATTTAGCTAAGCCGGTCCAAAAAGCACTTTACAAACTTGACATCTCTCACACGGGAAATTGTCACTGTATTATGGCTGTCTGATGCATTCATTCATATTGGTTGCCTATGATGTCTACAAGTACACCCTGCTGGTTTCAATCCCTGACACATGGTCTACCAGATACCCAAGAAGCCAAAACCCAAGACGTCTGCTTTAAATACCCAAATCTAGGACTTAACGCTTACGCCACTGTTGCTGGTGAGATAAGTGTCGGATAAATGCCTGGAATTTAAATGAGGAAAACAGGTGTCATTCATCCTCTCACGTGGAAGACATGTCGTGGATGGATTTGCACCCAGATAGGGAATAACAGGTGTCAGATTGAGAGATTATCTTTGTTTTCTGTCACCGGAAACATCTTGGTGGGATAAATCTTTCTAAATACCGATACAGTGCCAGCTGAACGGCACAGCAGAAACCTGCACATAAACCACATGAAGGGGCATAATAATAATACTATACACACACACACCTGCCATATAGTTTATCCGTGCACACACAACACACACAGGCCGGAGTTCACATCTCAGATTTTCCGATAATCTACTTGATTAGCAGAGAAATTAAATTAAGTGTAGGCTACAATTCATTTATCTTCTAATCAGATTATTTTTGCTTCAAAACTCTTTTTAGGAGGGAGAAACAGTCTGCCTAAATGACTGTAATCGGGGATTTAAGAATTACCCAATCGAAAAATCAATTATGTAAATGGGGACAGTGGATTTTTTTCTAATGAAAAACCTTTCCCCGTCTGCCTTCTCTAGTCTGGGAAGGTATGTTTATAATAGGTAATGACAGTTGAAAGCCTAAATAAAGTTTAGCGATGGTTGTTGACAATGAACAACGAACAATGAACCTTTATTCCAATAATCGCTAACATTTTGGATTCATATTCTTTTATAATTGTATATTGTTAATGCAGAGAGGTTGGGCTCATACAGTAAGAATAAGCTCTGGTGGCGATTGACCCACGGCCAGCTGAGTATACAAGCCACTATGTAACCGCTGCGTTATTTTTGGCTACATGACACACATCTTTAAAGACATCTTTAAATCCATTAACACAGATACTCAGAACCTCCATTGTAAGTCTTAAGGCTTACAATTGAGGACAGCCAGTAAGTTAAGGACTGTCACTCAGTTCTCAGTTTGTCTGTCCCCCCCCCCCTTCCCCCCTCTATCATTCTAGACATCCCAGTCTTTCAACATTTAGGGCTTACATTGTTGTTGTTTTTGTCATAGAGCTTCATGTCTCTGGAGAATTTGACAACTGTAAATTAGCTGGTAAATTAGGTAAACTAGTGCAGTGCCCATACAAAATGTGCCTGTGCACACTGCACAAGACAAAGTGAATTTGAAGTACCCGCAGTGCCCTCCAGCATCAATAAAGTCAGTGGTTAAACTCTGATGTCACGCACACTACCGTCCAGCTCCCACAATGGAAGATGAAACTGCCGGGTAAAATCCCAGTTGGAATTGTTTACAATTTACAAGTCTCTTTTATATAAAGCCTACAATTGAACCTGCACCTGTAATCAAATTTTGATCACTAATACAATTATAAAATGACGTTTGGGACGATTTATATTTGGATGATAGGTTTTTGAACCAGAGAATTCTAAAAGTATAGTAGTCAAACTATATGCAGAGGTGGAAAATTCCGACTTCAGAAAGTTAGTCCTGCCAGGTTTACCATCTGCTTGTTCACTTGACCGGGTAATTTCAATTATTAGTCCCTGTCTAATAATCACTGTCACTTCATAAAGTTGGCAGTACTTTTACTCTCTGACGTCAGACTTTTCCACCTCTGACTATATGATATACAGTATATCTGTATATCCATCTACAGTACCTACCTTTGCTCTGCTTCTGTGCTCCGAAATATGTTGTAAACAGTCGATAAAGTTACAATTGGTACTATCTGTTGTTTTTATCTATTGTATGTAAATCAGCGGCAGTGGTGTTGCACACCAGAGGCGTCGTTAGGCCTGAGCGCCGAGGCAACCGCCTAAAATGTTTCATGGATAGGCAGTGCTGAGATGCCGATGGGGAAAGGCAACCTCTCATGTTACATTTCTTCAGAACACTACGACTGAAGATTCACAAGGCTCATTGTTTCAGTTGGTCATCAATAAAACGCCTGACATGTTATAGCTCACGTTTGATGTAACTGGTCCAGGTAGCGTTTGGTGGTGCACACCAAGTGAGGTAGAGCCAAGAGCATCCCGTAATCATCTTCACAACCCCTTCCAGACCTTGGAGTAGATTACAGTGGCCAGTTTTAAAGGCAGCATTTACCCCGTAAAAATAGCTTTCTGAATGGCCTAGTTTGTCCTCACGCTGAAACTTTTAACGGCCAGCCCCGCAGGGCAGTCGAGATGAAAGTAGGTAACGAGTCTGAGTCGGGTCAAACCAGTTTTCAAAAAAAATTGTTTTCCAAAGTATATGTGATTGATTCTGCTTTTTTTTTTTTTTTTAAAGCTTAATAGGATATAAATAAATTGACCAAAAATGGCTGTCGACCAGTTCACTTTTGCTGGGCTAATGGAAAGGTTTGCAGGACAGAATTCAGACGGAAAAGGGGTTAGATCCCCTGGCTCAACATGGTCGACAACCTAGAGTCTTCCACATTATTCCCTCTAAAATAAACTATTTTCCCCTCAAAACTTATCATATTCCAGTTTTCTCCAAGAGGCATTACATGTAGATAAAGCTAGTTGTCGCCGTCGGTTACCCTTGGGTGTAATTAGTGTCATGGCCATGCAAGAGGTATGGATGAATGCTATAGTTGAGTGGATTACCCAGTCTCCTACAGTACGATAAAACAAACAAACAATAAAATAAAACAAACTGCTCGGTGGTTTCTTGTGAACGCGCCCTTCTCCAAGACCTTTTCCTCAGCACTGACACTGAATACAATGACCCATTTCAAAACGGGTGAGGACTCTGCTGTGAATCTCGACTAGCAGGTGTCAGACGATCCTGCAGGTTTCCACTCTTTTGTCACCAGGGACTCTCTGGTGAGCTCCGTAATCATAGCTCCTCTAGTCTCTGGTGACAAATCCTTGTCCCAATAAATGTGCTCTGCCTCCAACACAGTCACAAACGCTCTTTAACCTCCATAAATTATGCAATGTCCTTTGGCAATTTAGCTAAGCCGGTCCAAAAAGCACTTTACAAACTTGACATCTCTCACACGGGAAATTGTCACTGTATTATGGCTGTCTGATGCATTCATTCATATTGGTTGCCTATGATGTCTACAAGTACACCCTGCTGGTTTCAATCCCTGACACATGGTCTACCAGATACCCAAGAAGCCAAAACCCAAGACGTCTGCTTTAAATACCCAAATCTAGGACTTAACGCTTACGCCACTGTTGCTGGTGAGATAAGTGTCGGATAAATGCCTGGAATTTAAATGAGGAAAACAGGTGTCATTCATCCTCTCACGTGGAAGACATGTCGTGGATGGATTTGCACCCAGATAGGGAATAACAGGTGTCAGATTGAGAGATTATCTTTGTTTTCTGTCACCGGAAACATCTTGGTGGGATAAATCTTTCTAAATACCGATACAGTGCCAGCTGAACGGCACAGCAGAAACCTGCACATAAACCACATGAAGGGGCATAATAATAATACTATACACACACACACCTGCCATATAGTTTATCCGTGCACACACAACACACACAGGCCGGAGTTCACATCTCAGATTTTCCGATAATCTACTTGATTAGCAGAGAAATTAAATTAAGTGTAGGCTACAATTCATTTATCTTCTAATCAGATTATTTTTGCTTCAAAACTCTTTTTAGGAGGGAGAAACAGTCTGCCTAAATGACTGTAATCGGGGATTTAAGAATTACCCAATCGAAAAATCAATTATGTAAATGGGGACAGTGGATTTTTTTCTAATGAAAAACCTTTCCCCGTCTGCCTTCTCTAGTCTGGGAAGGTATGTTTATAATAGGTAATGACAGTTGAAAGCCTAAATAAAGTTTAGCGATGGTTGTTGACAATGAACAACGAACAATGAACCTTTATTCCAATAATCGCTAACATTTTGGATTCATATTCTTTTATAATTGTATATTGTTAATGCAGAGAGGTTGGGCTCATACAGTAAGAATAAGCTCTGGTGGCGATTGACCCACGGCCAGCTGAGTATACAAGCCACTATGTAACCGCTGCGTTATTTTTGGCTACATGACACACATCTTTAAAGACATCTTTAAATCCATTAACACAGATACTCAGAACCTCCATTGTAAGTCTTAAGGCTTACAATTGAGGACAGCCAGTAAGTTAAGGACTGTCACTCAGTTCTCAGTTTGTCTGTCCCCCCCCCCCTTCCCCCCTCTATCATTCTAGACATCCCAGTCTTTCAACATTTAGGGCTTACATTGTTGTTGTTTTTGTCATAGAGCTTCATGTCTCTGGAGAATTTGACAACTGTAAATTAGCTGGTAAATTAGGTAAACTAGTGCAGTGCCCATACAAAATGTGCCTGTGCACACTGCACAAGACAAAGTGAATTTGAAGTACCCGCAGTGCCCTCCAGCATCAATAAAGTCAGTGGTTAAACTCTGATGTCACGCACACTACCGTCCAGCTCCCACAATGGAAGATGAAACTGCCGGGTAAAATCCCAGTTGGAATTGTTTACATGCGGTAAGTGGAACATTTCATGTGTGAACGCTCACTATTTACGCGATAACACAAATAGTGTTTGTTACATATTTCTAACTAAGACATGATTAGCATAAAAGTAATAAACACTTCTGAAATATGACCATCATTTCTTTCTACGAACAACGTAAACATAAGCCAATACATTGCCGTATATCAGAGGAAAGTAAAAAATAATAAAATATACGATAGAATTTCCTTTGCACGATGTTAAAGATGAACACAGCCGTTCCCAGCTGGTTCAGCCGTGGATGAGAATCTCTGTCCAGTGACCTATTGACCAACATCTTGTCTGTCCTCTCAAGAGTAAAGGAGCATTATGTTACATTAGGACACTGTCAAGCTGTTGGACTGTTGCTGCAATAGTCCGGAACAAAACGAAAACGGTTTATTCACGCTTTGACCCCGTGAGAGACACAAATAATAGGGATAGTCTAGTGGTCTGGGTGTTGGACTCCCAGCCGGAGGGTTGTGCGTTCGAGCCCCAGAGTTGGCCTACCTGTAAGCATCCTTGAGCAGGATGCCTAACCCCCTCTCTGCTCCATGTAATAGCAGCATGTAATTGTAAGTCTGTTAAATGACCTAATTGTATAGACAGTAGTTCAAATACAAAGTGTCAAAGTGTACCCGTAGCCTATATAAAGCATACACAAACATACGAATGTGAAATTCTGTCAATTATAGATAGACAGATGTCTGGAGACAAATAAGTGTGCATAGAAACTTTATTCTCTTTATGCATTAGATATGTGTAAATATACAGTATCTTTCTATATACAGTGTGTGTGTGAGTAGACCATCTGCACAGTATGTGCTTGCATTCAGGGCTTCCTAACCCATTGAAAAAGACATGTCACTGCCACAGTTGTTTTGAAAGCTGCTCCCTGCCAGTTTTTGTCTCCGTGGAAATGGAAGTTGACTGACAGGAGATGTCATGTGGCGGTGAAAACACGCCCGCACACACACACACACACACACACACTAACAGAGTGACAAGTGCATTATTATTGACAGTGTATGTATGTGTGTTAGTGTGCAGGTGGATCTATCAGTGGCTGAGCTGTTTACACTGCTTTGAGGGTGTTTATATGTGCCTGTTTCTATGCCTGTTTGTCTTCAAGTGTCTCCATGAATGTGTGTGTGTGTTCGTGGTGTCACAGTTCATTCGGGAAAACTCTTACCGCCAGCCATATTAGACCAAACACTACTGCCGATGAGTTGATGAGTTTTCCCTCCTCTGTCCTCCCTGGCTTCATTCCAACCTCTGCGGCGTCCCACCTTTTCCGTATTCTGCCAGGTTTCCTAGAATAGTATTTCCTTTGTTGTCCCAGTGCCTTGAGATAATTTAAAACCTTTGACCTCAATTCTAAGTGTTCTATAAAGTCAGTGGCTTATCTTTTTCAGACTGGAGATTGTCACCACTTTTGTGATTCTGTTTTAGGAACCATTAAAATCACATTTCACATCCGGAGGAAAGCTGTACGGATTGTTTTGACAGTCACCAAATTGATTAGCCCAATGTTGAGAGTTTCACTGCTCCGGTTGTCGACAACTGACGTAGGGAGCTGTCAAAGCGGCATGTAGGCTAACAAGGCGATTCGGCGACCACTCTGGTCACACAATGCAACTGCACACTTTGGTTTTGAACTCTATTACAGTATATGCTACTGACTTTCAGCAGAAAAGGTTTTTAAAGAGTAGCTTTTTCCATGTTGTCCAGCCACATCACTTCCCCTACACCAGTATAATTTCCCACCACTGTGGGTTTCATGATTCACAAAGCTTGCAGTTGTCGGGTTTGTATTATGGTACAGAGTCACGGTTTTCGTTTTGGTATACTGTATTTGGTGCCACGGGAAAATCTAATCTAACTACCAGCCCACTTTAAAACAGCATGTAGATGCTGCGGTCGGTAGTTAGCCCCGCGGTCTCCCTGGTGTGGTCCGATCCACTGGATTGGAACCCTTTGATGACTGAAAACATCAAAACCCGTGGCGACCAAATTCAAATAACAATACCAGTTCATATTTGACCCATGACAACGCAGCTTTCATTCGTGCCTTCCGCGTTTACTTCCCCCTCACCGTTTTCCCCTCCCTTCCCCCCCCCCACCCCCACCCAGGTGAGCAGCATCAACACGTCGGCGAGCAGGATGCGCGAGCAGCGCGTGCTCCTCATGGTGGTTGTCATGGTGATCTGCTACATGCTGTGCTGGCTGCCCTACAGCGTCATGGCCCTGACGGCCACCTTCGGGCCCCGGGGCCTGGTCACGCCCGAGGCCAGCATTGTCCCCTCGCTGCTGGCCAAGACGAGCACCTTCATCAACCCGGTCATTTACATCTTCATGAACAAACAGGTGAGGGGACCCGGGGAAGACCGTAGACTGTCACCAAAACACGGCTGGCACCGGTGGCGGGTCGTCCATATTCGGGGTGTTGTTTTTTTCCCGAAGCCCCGTCATTTGCAGGTGCCTTCCTGACAACGCTTCACCTAATGGGCGAACATGCAACTGGGGTGCAACCGTGTGGCATGTGGCAGCAAATAAGTAGGCACTTCGTACACCAGAATAAATCTGTTTGACAGATTCAGTACGCAGACGGCCTTTTTAACACGAAACAGCAGTTTTATACTGAATTAATATTGTATTTTTTTATAATATATTTAGAGTTTTGAACGTAGACGGTAGTCGAGATTGAAAATGTGGAGGAATTTATCCAAGGGCCATCACATGATCCACTAAACGAGGGCCTCGACGTCTCTATCCTGTAACTTTACATTTGGTTTGAGATCAGGCCGACCTCATTTAATGTTTGTTAAAATTACCTAGACATCTTCTTTCACATGATGCTGACGAACTGCTGGTTTCTTTCTGCTTCTGAAACTAAATTTACACTGTCATGAGAGTATCCACTGCTTTATTAAATGTCTTTAAATACTCATCGCTGTCCAGCATAAAACACAAGAAAACCACATTACCATAGCTATAAAAAAATAATACAGTAGCAATTAAAGTTACAGGCTATTGTAACTTTTCTTTCCCTTTCTGTACCACTTTATTGAATTCTTATTGAATTATTGAAGGTCAAATAAATAAAGACTCAAATTTTCCTATTGTTAGCAAATGGAATTTTAGCATTATTTGAACACCTTAGTAACCCTGTCAGGATTAGCGCAATGCTACATTTGCAGGTTCAGCGAGAGGAGGTTGGATTAAAGCTTTACACGTATGTTAAAGGTTGAATGAGAATGACAGACACAAACTTTTTTTGGACCACAGGGTACTGAACCAGCACAGCAGTGTAGGGTTTTCCTATATGCTCTTTGGGTTGGCAGACAAAGCAGAAGGCCCACTGGATGAAAGCACAAAAGCAGCCACGGTGGGGAAGATTTTTGCATCATGATCTGTCTGTACCTCCAGTAGCTATGGCTGTTGCGATATAAATCATATTTTCTAGGAACCAACCGTGGGTATATACTGTATATATATATACTGAATATACCGAATAATTTACTCAGGACTATAGGGTACAATAAAGTCTATTTATTTTAACAATTTAATCTCATCAGACATAAAACTAGCTTGTTTATGCTGCTTACGTTACATGTTCTGATTTTTAACCAGGTGTGGACTAAAGATAAGTCTGTTTTTGATGTTGTTTACTTTATATTATATCTGAATTTCTTCCTCAGATCCGCTAAAGGTAGAGTGCTTTTGATGTTGTTTAATGTTGTTTGTGTTGAAATTTCTTATTTTCTGGGATTTGGAAAGTCAAACTCTGCAAGACAGAACGTCATACCAAAAACCGTGCTCTAGATAAATCCCAAGTTAACTTGTGAGCATTTTAAAAAATTTTACAGCAAATGTCCTTTATTTGCATGATAAGGTAAAGGGCTTAACTGTTTTAAATTAAATAAGTGCAGTAATTGCAAGGACAAGATACTCCCTTCTGTGAGTCTGAATAATTATCAGAACTGACTACTGAAAGACTATTGTGTGTAGAAGTTTGTTGAAACTAACCAAAAGCATCACATATTAAATTAAATCTGGATCACCTAAAAAAAATAGTGTAGTGCACTACACTATTTTTTTTAGGTGTATAAAATGTCAATTATATAAAGTAGGGATCATCTAGGTATTATACTGTACAGGTGGGATCTTGTAAGCCAGTGAGACCACCTTGTCTTGGACAATAATCTGCCCTAGCTTTCCTGCTTAACACAATAATGAAGTCCAAATATTTAAGATGTTTTGATCTTCTATGAAAAAGCTCACTGTCAGAATGAGAAATTACACAAAATAAAAGCAAATTTGTCTTGTTTTGTTAGGCGTTCAAACTTTCCCCCTAGAGAACTGGGCAGATACAGTAGTCGTTCAGAATATTGTATTTATCTTTAAATGCCATATTGGGTTTTGTAATTATTCACCTCGGCCTCTGTCAAGTGAAAGTTATTTGCTATGTAAAAAAACAATGTCCAATACGAGAAACTGATTCCATCAAGGATGAATCTGGCTTCCAAACGTTGCTTAGCAGTTCTAAACTGTTGTGATATCTGTGGAACGTAGAAAACTAACATGGTTTTCTGGGTATCATATCCCGCCAGAAATAACTGATTTTTCAGGGACACGTGAGCCTTCTCACCACAATCCAGAGAGAGTCACGAGACCCGAGAACATGGGTGAGAGAAAGACACCAAATGTCCTGTATGTCATTTTCAGTCTTCAATTCCTCCCAGCCCGTTACTATGGAAACTGTGAGTTGAGGCGAGTTGAAGACTAAAAATGCTGTACAGATACAAGTACCAGCTGGTGTGTTTGGTTTGTCTCGGACGTAACAGTTGGAACAGGAGGCCTAAATGCTGCAAGGAATTATGGGTAAGTTTGCACTGAATGTACATTTATTTCTCCAGTCTCAGCCCCCCTCCCACGGCTTTTAACTCTGCTGAGATAACAACACTGCATGCGAAGGGATAAAACATTATTGTTGCCCCATAAAGCATCTTCTCATTTTCCACATTTCAGTAGTTTATAGTAAGCTTCATCTGCCCATAGCATTTTACTGTAGCTCCTCTGCTCCACAGGGATAAGGAATAAATATCCTCAGGGTTTACGTGGATAAGGAAGTTAATGATGCATAATCGTTTCCCATTTGCCTTGGCTTACCCATCACCTTGCTTAACTAAGAACCGTACAAACTGAAGCATGGTGAAGCTGTTTGGTCAAATGCTCAAATGAGTCATGCTAATGATTCTGACATGAAACAAATTAGCATTTTAAAAGGTACTAAGAGAAATTTCAGTCTCCATGTTTTTGGGATGCCTTTGGGAGGCCATATTTTCTGCAAAATCGGACGAATCTATTTACAGCATAGAGACCGAAGAGTTATGTTTATCATTACTTCCAACGCTATACATCTTGAACCAAATGAACTACCGCTAAGTCTCTCAACTGTTCTCTTCAATACAAACACACTCCTCACTGGAGAGTGTGAGGCCAAGGGGCTCATGGGAAATGTAGTCTTTACTCAACCCGGATAAATGCTATCAATTCTCGCAAAACTCCTAGTATTACCTTTAACATTCCTTAATATAGGTATGTTTCATTCAACTTTCATTCAACCCAACTTTGTACAAATAGTCACTTATATGTACTTCACACATTATATTCTAATTTTCTGCATTATCTATACTGTACAATGGTCATTCAAAATTAATAAAATTAATAAAAAATTAATAGCTTTGAAAAGCTATGAATTTCTCTAGTTTTTCTCTCGTCAATCCAGTCTATATTTTATTTTGTTTTATGTATGTAAGAACTATTCTACTTTGAGAGCCAAATCACAAGTGTTTAAATGGACCTCTTAGGCCAACAATTACTCTTCATTAATCAGTGCAATCAATCAAGCCACCAAACGCATCACTGCAGAACAAAAGCAAATAGAGGTCTTGCCAGCCCTGCCATTGAGAGAGACTGTTGCTAACTCCTTCATAGCCGACGATACATTATGTCTTAGCATCTCATCTGTCATCATCCCTGAACACGGCAGGACAGATGCGTGTGTGTGCATCAGAGTAACCCACAAGGTTTATGGGACGCAGTTCATCTTTGGCATCTTTGGCTTCCCCCATGGTTGGAATAATGCCATTCTGGTTTTATTCTGTCTTCAGGAGAGACACACACACACACACACACACGTGCTGTGTAGCCTTTGCTGAATTTTGAGCACAGGAGAGAACCCCAAAAGCGGAGATCTATCATTCTGCCCACTGTGAGAGTTAGATCTCTCACACCTATTCATTTGTATGTTGTCTCCCTGTATGGGTCTGTAGACACTCGCTGAATTAAAGGGGCCATAGAATGGAAAACTGTATTTACCCTGCCATAGTTGAATAAGGAGAGTTCGGTACATGGAACTGACATACCGTGAACCTCAAACACTGTTGTCTCCTACTTCAAATGGAAACATTGTCCAATGGGAAGGCCAGATATGTGTGTGTGTGTGTGTGTGTGTGTCGGGGATAATTTAGTTCTCTTAAATTGAAAGTGATTGAAGTGATACGGTTTTGAATAATTAAACCATTCAGAAGCCCAGGTAACAATGCAGTGGAATATTCGCATCCCATTAGAACAGCTTCTTTTCGATGTCTAGACAGGTCAACAGATAAAACCAAACAGTTTTAATTGGATATATAAACTTGTGAACCCTGTCTTCCCCATATAGTATATCTGCTGAACCTTACCATGGGAAACATTCATCTCAGAAGTTTTTATTGAAAAGGCAACGTGTAGCCAGCGAAATTGTATACAAAGGTATACTGTAACATATCCCGCTGCAAATACAATGTGATCACGATCACTGTGGTGAACCATTCATTAACTGAATTACGTACATAAAAGAGCAAAAGTAGAAAAAACTAGAAAGAGCAGAGAGTACACTTTGGCAAATCCAGGGGAGAGCGGTAAAGTAGAAAGAGCAAAATACTGCAACTTGAAACACTACTTCTCTTAAGAATAGAATAATGTTGGGTTGATTAAAGGCATGATGTATAATCAAGTTGTATTTAGACAGAAAACTGGTCCCCGTTATCACACATACAATGCATGGGCGGGTGTGCTTGGTCCAAATCTGTGCCTCGGATTCACATTCAAATACGATGGTAGAGAGGTTTTGTAGTTCCTTTCAAGTGAATCTGAAGGATTTCATGATGACTGGAGGCAAAAATTCTGCACATGCATCTGGCATGAAAACAAAACAGGATGTTTGAGTAAAATCTCAGTAGGTGCTTTGAACAGGCAAAGGGAGGTGTGCCGAGCCATGATAAGAAAAAGATGTGTTACACACTCATCATGTCAAGCATCACTATCGACGAATACAGAACACAGCGAGGAAGAAAAATAATAGGCCTGTTTTTATAATATAGATTAATGTCTTATTGCTTAGATTTGTGGAGTTTGACTCTCCCTATTCACACTGTCAGCTTGTCTTATAGTCTTTATTATTTATTCTCTATCCTTATTGTATCCCTTTACTACTAATTGAACTGTTTACTTTATTCATTTGTTTGTTTTATCAGCTTTACCTTATTTATTTTATTAATATCCGGCTTTTATTTATTATTATTGTTATTGATATTTTCTTTATTGCTCTCAGCCATTCTCCTAATTCTTAAGAAACTGTCATATTGCTTTTAATGGACAGAGTATTCTTATACTTATATACATTACATTATATACATTACACTATATACTTTGTAAACTCAAAAGTAAAGTTGACTATACTTTATTAATTATAAAGTAAAGTTTAAAGTCAGCCTTCTCTCTCCATCTCCACAGCTTTCTCTTCGCCAGCACAGAGAGGCATTGATACACTTTCTAGTTCAGTGACCCATACCGCTAACCTTGACTCCCGCCTGACCTTACACACTGCGGACACACTGCCATAGCATGTCTGTAGTGCTTAGAACTAATGCTAGGAGACATGCTGGTTATGCCTCTGTCCCTTGCCACCTTTTTTCCTTTCTTTTCATTCTTGCTCGCTTGCGTGCTTGCTTCTAGCTAGACAGACAGCTGTCTAGCACGGAATTCCCACCCCCCCGACACACACAAACACAAAAATCTGGCCTTCCTATAGGACAAGCAAAGTCGTGTGCATTCTAGTGCATAAATAATCGGAGAGGTTAAATCGAGTTGTACGTGCCTGTTCCTGGCTCCTTCTGTTGCTCCCCCTCCTCCAAATGTAACACTAAAGACAAGGTTAATAGTTGCTCATAAAATAGTGTGTTTTCCGGGTGTCGCCACTGAATCACCTTCTTTCGCCTCTACAGTACCATGTGCAGTTCCTCCTTTGTTTGGAGGAAACGAAGGCTTCGCATTGCATACACTGCCGTGTGCTTGTGTATGGCGCACCGCAGCCGCACACCGTATAGGGGGTGTGGTTCGTTTTCATGTGAAATGTGGGCCTGTGCAGCCCTTTGACACTGTAATGTGATTAAGGGCTATATAGATCCACTTTGACTTATATTTCATACGTCTAACCTTGTTGTCAAAAGAATGTGCAAGTGTTTCATTTCGCCTCTTTGATGTGAACGGCTGTGTGCCAAAGTGGTTCGGGTTTTTCAACGTCTTTTGCATCTCTTGGGAAAATGTAGTAGACTATAAGTATACATAAAACTGGTGGAGTATACTAAGTACACTACGTTTACTCACGGGAGAGCAACCCTCATTTCCCAAAGGCAGGCAGGCTTATCGGGACATGGGGATTAGAACGCAGGAAGTCCTGCATGGTCTTTGTTTAAAGTTCCTTTTTTTTTCAAAGTTTTATTTTAATGAGCACAGAGAAAACATACAGATGTTAACCTGGATATGAGATGCTTAGACCTGGGGTTACCTGAAAACAATATAATATATAAGTTAAGATAAAATACTAGGAAACAGTGTAACAGAAACAAGAAAAAATTACTACTACTACTGTTGTGGCATTGTGTGTGTGTGTGGGAAGGAATGTGGGAGGGAATTTTAACTACAGCCAAATGGTCTCAATGCAGTGTTGTGTGCTTGCAACCGGCTCCTGCTATGCTCAATTATTCATCATCTGTCTGCCTATCAACCGGATTAGAGGCCCTGGACTCTGGATCTCAGGAGCTCTAAGACAGGTTGAGGTTGAAAGTTCTGCAAAAGATCATAAACCAGGGACCTCAAGATCTGTTTCCAGGAGTGAAAATATATGCAGGAGTCCATTCACTATTTATTGTTCTCTGACAGTGTGTATATGTATGTTTCTTCTCCGCCTCTCTAAGAAGGCACCTGTCGTTCTCCAGGCTGTTCTTGGTGTTTCAATGCCGTATTCTTTCCCCTTATTGTTGATGCTATACCATACATTGTTTTGGTTTGAAACAGACAACCGCTCTTTAAAAATATAGACAAATGCCAGTGCGATTTGTGGCACTTTGAAACACACCTCTCTTTAAAATATAGATGAATTATTGTTTATATTTGTGGCCCAGACATGGTTTGCCAGCTCAATGATTAAGGCCAGTGTGATTTAATATTTTCCTTATTGCCAACATAGCCTACAGAAAGTCAAAATGCTGCAATGACTGAGTGACTATATCCCCACAAAGTCCAAAGCCATGAGATTCCTGGTCCCGTAAGGCCATCCTGATCTTGCAAGCTCCACGATGGTTGAAGTTGAAAATTCAATAGAATTTACCAATATGTTGTGGCTAGTGGTAGCTTAGGTTTACGAATAAAGCAACAGAGTACAATATAGGCAGTGGAAAGAGAATTGCAAATATTTGTAATTATCCATCATCCAATTATGCCCCCCCCCCCCAACATGCTGTCAAAGAAAGCTTGACGGTTGAACAAAGACATCGGGCATAATATTCCTCAAATGGGAAATGTACCCTTTGAGACAGCTTTTCATTTCCGATCCGTCTCGTCATGGAGACAGGACAGACCCAGGTGATCGCAGCTACAAACTCCACTTGAGATTTTTTACTTATACCTCTACTTGCAACATATGTTCCCATTACTACTTTAATCCTTTTATCTTTATATTCTTTTTATTCCTTTAATAAGTGGGCCAGTGCACTTAGGGTTATTTTAACTTCCACAAACATAAATAACACACACATTGCCTCTACTTGCAGAGGACAGCTGGGTGCCTTCTGTCTCCTCGCGTTCCCCTCTCGCCGCAATCCTTCCTGACCGACGCCGTCTGTGTGTGTGTGTGTGTCTGCGTGTGCGTGTCACGGTATGGCGTGTCCGATATTCCCAGTTCTACAGGTGCTTCCGGGCCATGCTGAGCTGCGATACTCCCCAGCGAGGCTCCAGCGCCAAGAGCTCCTCCAAGGCCGCCACCCGGGGCCTCCGGGGCCTCCGGGGCGGGCCGATCTTCTCCGCGCGCCGCACCGACAACCACTTCCCCTTCATGGTCGCCTCCCTGGGTCAACCCATCACCACGGTGCCCCAACTCGGCACCCTCCGGCTGCCCACCGTCCACTCCAACGGGAGCCACTCGTCCAGCGTACAGAAGCCCGTGGTGGTGTCGCTGGAGGCCCACTATAATGGCTGACGGACGTCACCGGGCCTGAGAGAGGAGTAGCCTGGGAGGCTAGATGGGATTTAGCTCACGCCCTGTCAACAGAGAGGGGGATGAACAGCTGCCGCGGAGGGGGAACAGGCGGTGGGAGATATCGGTGAGGACCACTCTCGTCTGGCTAACCTAACCAGAGAGGCTGGCTGATAGCTAGCCAGTGAGAGACTGCTGTGATAGGGAGATGGACATAAAGAGAACGAAAAGGACCGCCATTTTGTGCAATGTCAAATGCGTATTCGTTTGTCCATGCCAAGGGAATGCTGGGATACTTTCTTCCCACTGAAGGAGGAGAACTCGGTTGTATATTTTTGTAGTGTGATGCGTCGCCGACTGGCTAAAAAACGGTCTGAAATCTAATTCTTTTTGTTATTTTCTGAGAACATTGCTATTGGGTTGCCATGACAATGAAGAGTATGACTCCGAACAAGCATTGTAAGTGTTTTCAACATCTCAGTCCTTTTGTCTTCAACTCTTCAATGTGTGAAGGATTCAATTTGTGCTTGTCACTCAACACTGCAGATGTTTGGGATCATCAGCATTTATTAATATGTAGCATTGTTATTATGTATGGTTTCTTTCTTTCCAAAAGGTTACGTGGCCAAAAAAATTGCTTGACTCATGTGACTTTGAAGTCAACATCCCCACGTAGAAGAAGGATACTGTTTAGTGTTTTCTCCAATGGTATGCAAACAGAGTTAAAGTCCTAGGCAAGATTTTTGATTGGCACCCCCCAATACTCAATCAGCTGATCAGCTGGTCTTCCAAACATGAATGATGCGCCCAATCGCGGTGATTCTTACATCTATATTAAACCCCCGCCAAGCCATTTTTTGCCAGGAGGGGGAGGTAATTCCCTAACAGTTTTAATAACAAACTTGCACAAATATGTCGCACTTCTGCATCCAGCAATTCATTGTTCGAATAAATCTATCATGCCCACCGTGAATTAGTCACATTTCTACGTATTTGAAGTAGAATTTCAAAAGAAGCATGGAAGCATGTAACTAGACTTTAGACGGTTTAGACGGTTCTACTTAGACGAGAGTCAAAGACACGCGTGGCTGGTCATCCAAAACATAAGATTTCGTAGCGTAGTGTCACAGCTTCATCAGGTTGGAAGGAGGCAGGAGAGAGATTTTTGGGGACCTTTGGCTTATCAAGGTTTCTCAGAGTAAGGCGTAGACTATGCAAATTCTAAGGCTCTGGTTCTTTCTTATCAGTGACATTCCAGCTCTCTGAGAGAAATCCCATCTAATATATATTTTAACCTACTGGCTTAAGCATATCAAAAGATGTCAATAACATTTCACAACAATTAGGTTATTTAGCTTTTATCCAAAGTGACTTACATTTACATACTGCAGATAGGGGTTAGGCATCTTGCTCACAGGTAGGCCAACTCTGGGGATTGAACCCGCAACCTTCCGGCTGGGAGTCCAACACCCAGACCACTAGACTATCCTGCCCCCTAAGTGTCACAGGTGAACCAGGGGCATCACATGGATATCAAACATGCATAGTTATAGTTAGTATAAAGAATAATAATAATAAAAATTACACAATTATGTGTAACACTATAAAACTAATATCTCGAAATGTGTAAACATCTTTTTCATCAGAAACCATACTTTCTTGCTCAGTCTTTGTGAACCTTGGTGAGTTTTGGACATTCAGTTTTATGCCCTTCCGGAATGTCTAAGGTGTCTCTAGATGGCAGGGAAAGAGAGAGAGAGAAAAGAAGAGAGGGAGGGTGTCTCCTCACCCCTTTTTTGGGGGGTGGCCGGCCATTTCACTACATATATATTTGTGGTGTTACTATGGCACAACACTGCTTGCAATGTACGTGATTTAGACGTTCATCGCCTTGTCTGAAAAAAAAAACATCCACGCCACAGAATATGAAACTTTAGTTAGTTAGTTAGATAGATTCCTCATCTCGTTCCCACCGCCATCAGCAGGGTTTTCTTCTAGAATTATTTTGTCGTTTTAATTAGTCCTTTAACACTTTCTGCTTCTCTGCATCACGTGGTGTAACTCCGCGTTCTCATTTGTTGAGGCATAAAGTTGGAGCGCTTGTTTTGATGCAGCTGATGTCCCTAATGATAATGCGGCAGAATCATTGTCATTTAGAAATTAGATTAAAAAATGAGGTATGAATCGTGATCACGTTTTTAATACGATTGATCATGCAGCCCTACTATGAGGAGGACTGCCTTTGGACAGTCAGCTTTTTCACTGAGAGCAGTCCACACATTGAACAGTCTGCCAACACCTAACAGAGACTGTGACACATTTATTTAAAATCATGGTTAGAAGACAATCAAGTGTGTGACGATACCCTGTAACTTATTGAAATAACCTAAAGTGTGCTTTGTTTTATGTTTTATGTATTGTTCTTGTTTTAAAGTATTGCGTTCTTATGAAATATGCTCTGCTACTGTATACAGTATTGCTGTTCTTGTTTTAATGTGTTCTATGTATCTTTTGTAGCTGTCATTACACCTGCCCAGGGACTGCAGTTTGAAAATTAGCCATGATAGCTAAACTATTCTCTGCAAAGTGCTTGTCTGCATCTTGTTTAGTTTTGTCATTTGACTTGCTCTTTCTCCTTGCTATGTAACATTTAGGAAAATGATCATTTGGGGTTGCAAAAGAGTTATGCTTATTTCATGTAGAAGCTATTACTGTTGTGATATCCACTGGGCTAACGCACAGGCGTCATGTACAGTACATGCATTTGTTTGTTTGTCTTGTACATTTAGCACACATGCTGTGTACTATGTGCTGTCGAAACATTGCATACATTAGGCAATACCAAAACTGGGACGACACCAGTATTTTCTGAGAAGAGCTGCTAAATAAAGTTTTTTAAGCAATGTGCTTAAGATTGATGTATGAGTTGGTGGCCTGAATAACAGGTGTGGATAAAAATATCATGAAAAGAATGAATTCATTAATTTAGCCCATCTTGTCTTGTTATTCTTCATCAAATGCTTTTTTTGCATAATACTAACTGCATACAGACATGATAAAAGTTTGCATTTTTTAGGGGGGGCAGACCTCAAGCAGGAGAGCTTATACAGTGGCCAGACAACGGCTGTTTGCTACCACAATTCTCGAGTGAAGATCGAGTTGATAGCGGATAGAATTACGTGGTTCAAGCACCACATTCTATATATACATTGAGACACAGATGTGTTTTCAAACAAACTGGGGTTTTTGAAGCGTTATAATGCGATCAAGGAGTGTACCTTTTAAAGCTATATAGCATTTTCGTTAAACCCTCGACTCTAGCTTCCATCTCCAAATTTCCATCATCACATCAGTATATACTGTACAGTATGCATCAGTATACTGTGTAGAGTGGAACAAATCATAGAGATCAGGATATTCTAATATCGCTACAAAGTTCAATTGCTGTTTTGTCTGATTTAAAAGTTCCATTCTGGAGTAAAGGTGGAAATGTCTCACCAAAAAATAATTATTTTTATGATAAGACATTTCCACATGTTGATGTGTTGTGTAGCTTCTCATTAGCTGACTTGCTAGATTAGACCATCAAGCAAAATTAGCACAGCGTATGATTAAGCGCTGAGCAGCTGGAATACCTTTCTGCACCGATAAACATTGATGAAGATATACACAGTCAATAACTATCAGGTCACACAAGGTAAATTAACACCTGAACTCCAAAAGAGTGTTTGGCTCTTCAACCATGTTAATAAAAGCTGTTTAAAGGATGTTCACACCAGCAAAACATCAGCAAGAACCCAGCCTATCCAGACCCGCGAACACATTCCCATAACATCTGAGGAGGTGAACCCAATATGTACATCTCAATATTACACTTTGAAAATTACCAGAAATAAATTATAAATATTATTTGGAGATCTAGTTTACACTTTAATAATGTTCATGGTTATGTATATATTATTATTCTTTGTTTATAGGCTTTATGTTATTCTATTATAAGAATGTGGGGTTACAGACCAATGAAAACCTTTTTGTGGGGGGTCGAGTCTCAAACATTTTGAGAACCACTGGGCTAATGTGTCCTGACATTTAGCTAATAATGTGATGCATTCATCAACCGGTGTTGGTTTGTGTGCGCTTCACTAAAACACAATTCCCGGCAGCGTGGCAGAGATCTTGTTTCTCTGCTTATTGCATGGCTCCGGCTCCCGAGGAACAGGTGTTGGCGTTGGCACCGTCTCCTTGCCCTGCCGAGTCAGTCCACACGCTACAGTGATTATGAAAGCTGGCACTGCGCCCTACGAGGCCAGCCGCAGTGCCGGTGACGAAGCGCGTCATAGATGCAGACAGACGAGGCATGAGGGGAGGTCCCACAGGTTAATTGATGGATCATTTCTATTTAGGACCCTTGGGATTTAGCGTAGTCAGATCTAAGACACCTCATTTTTAAAATTCCCTGTTAACGGAGGATTTCTGTGAGTTATCACCTTACACAGTGCGTTTCTGGAGAGATACTGTAGCGTAAAGGGTTTCTGCACGCAGTGCACGCAGAACAGACGTGTAAGCAGTTCATTGATATTGCATGAGAGGTGGGCTACTGACACCTCTGTACCCTGGCTAGCTTACTCAACTTACAACTTACTCGGCACAATAAGCACACGCCCACTTTGACGGATGGCCCTGTTAGACCTACTCCACACATCCCAACGTTTCCGCGGAGTAAATACATTTACCCTCAAGGGGGCGATTGGGGGCAAACTGCCCACGGACAAATCTGTGCCAACAGCCACGCTGTTGGAATGCAAAGCTGTGTCAGCTCCTTGCCAGGCATTTTCTACTGCTTATCTGTTCAAATGAAGAAGCTAGGAGCCATTAATACAGATTAATGCAATTTAACATGAGGTTAGTAGCATATCGTTATGACTTTAAGACCATGTTGCAACACAGCCAAATGGTGCAGAGAAACTCCCATACAGAATGTAAAGACCAAGTAATTACTGGCATCTATAAAGACACTGGACTGAGATGTAACTTCCGTGGTACTCCAACGATGCCTTCAAATTCCATTGACAGACGTTGGCAAAAGGTTAAAGCCGTACCAACATATAACGGCGGCTGTCACTTTGCCTATGATGACTGTGAGGTAGGCCCTATGGCAGTTTCAGCTACTTACTAATGTTCTCATCATAAGTGGCTTTAGATAAAAGCGTCCGCTAAATGGCTATTTAAAACTGTAAGTGTATAGGCCTACTTCAGGTGACACATTTTGGGATGCAAATGTAACGGAGGCCAGCGGTACAGCAAGGTGCTGCGCTGTGCAGAGTAAACTTCACTCCCCGACACCTTAAGACACCTTAAGAGACGTGTCAGACGCTAGGGCCTATTGGGTTTTAGCCTCCCTTACTAACACGTCCGCCTCCCACGCCGGGGATCCGGGGTCGAGTCCGTTGCGGGACTCGACCGGTTACACAAAGATACATGAAATCGACTAGTGTAGCTGAAAGCGTTCACAGGTACGTTTTAGGCCTTAGTGTAACAATAGAGCTGTAAAATAATTGGTTACACTTGTAATTGTGAGTAATAAGTACAGTGCTCATTAAAGCTTGATCTAAACTTGACAGATCCGCAGCGGCGCGAGGACAGAGCAAGGTTTGCGAACGACAGTTGTGAAGATTTTACGGACTTTGGCAGAGCTGCGGTTGATACTTCATGGTTAACCCGCTGAAGAAAACAGAAAATATTCCAGTTGCTGTACCAAGGTGAAAATAGGCTATATGGTAGTCATAGGCTATATGGTATTTACAAGTAACACGGCACATACAATAAGAACATAACATTATGTTAAACTACGCTAAGTGTACGCTATCTATTTAAAGAACCACCATATACAAAATGTGACCCATCCATATGTTTTAGCATGAAATAGGCTCATTTTAATAATTCATCTGTCACCAAAAATTGTAAATTTTTGTAAAATCTGTAAATACTTTCTCTCTGATGCGACTAAAGACAAGAGAAAGGATTGTGATTTAGATACTATATCTAAATCACATTTAGATTTAGATTTTATATTTCCAAACTCACAAGCACAACAAAATATAGATTAATATAAAGAAAGTATCTGATGCGCATCTCCTCCTCGAAAATACAGCCATGGAAAAAATTGACCACTGCACATTTTGTTAAATATAATATATATAAAATGATTTAATATATATATATATTTAATTATGGAGTGGTTTTTTAATTGCTTCCATGGCTGTATATGCATCGGCATAACAAGAATGTTATATTCTGCCTGCTGTCGTAGACTACTGGTCGTCTCCTGTTTCTCCTTGAAAGCAACGGCAAACATACAAATTGTTCCTTAACATTGAAAAGTTGTCCATTGCAACAACATTTTCATACAAGTTCTCACAACAGTAATGAAGGACAGAGGAGTTCACCTAACAACTTCCTCTGTCTTACTCAACGACACTGTGCCGTTCCCACAAATTTCTTTGTATATAGTGCCACCTTGTATGTATTATGCTGAGGTCTGTGCGACGCCCAACACGGTGAGTATGTTCCAGCCTTATGAGTCGTCCATTTGACATGTATAATAGTGACAATTTTATGTTTTTTTCCAAGCACATTTCTTGCTCTTACAATTACAATTTGGTCATTTAGCAGACGCATTTATCCAAAGCGACTTACAATTACACAGTGCAGGTAGGGGTTAGGCATCTTGCTCAAGGATGCTTACAGGAGGGCCAAGTCTGGGGCTTGAACCCACAACCTTCTGGCTGGGAGTCCAACACCTAGACCTCCAGACTATCCTGCCCCCCTGTCTTCAGTTCAAAAACAAAGGAATTAGCCTTGCTGTTCCAATATTTTTGGAAGGACTGTATTTCATCGAGCAACAGTCGCCACCACTTCCATGAAACGCAGTAACGTCTTATCAGTAAAATTCCATATTAGCATAATAATAATAATATCAGAATAAAAAAAGATTGATTAAGTAAGTAAAGATAAGATAGTAAGTAAGTAAAGATAAGACACAAACAGAGGCACATGGCATATTCAAACTATGAACTGAACTGTATGCTCTATAAATCACTCTGAAGGTAGCCTATTTGACCACCTAGTGACAAGTCTCAAGTCTACAGCTCTGCTGTAACGCACGATGCCATTCTGATATAACTTTAAACTTTTTTTTTTTTTTACGTGACTTTTATGTATGTATGTTAAGACGTTTTGATTCCACACAAAAAAACTCATATGACTTTGCACTATGTGGAGGGACGTGGGGGACTCATTCGAGTGTAACTATTGCCTGTGAAGGGCTAATTAGCTGTAAGTAAATGCAGGAGTAAATCATTCAATTTTATACTGATTGGAACGCCACAGTTTTATGTCCTTCAATTTGGCCTTATCAGCTTGCTTCATTTCCCCCCTTCTATAGGCCTCTGAGCCATTCAACTAAAACCCCCAGGGTAGGAGAACACAGCCTGACCATATCGAGTCCATGTCTTATAGCTGAACAGGACAACTGGCCTGTTGCAGGCACTCACGAGACACAACTGCATTCTGTTTTTGAAAGCTGCGATATACATTTATTATTTTCTTGTTGCTTTTTTCTTTGTCATGGCAGTAGTCATCAGTCCAGCCATAACTTTGTCCATGGCAGCCACACAGAAAGTAATGTCTGCTTTCTTCCTGATACATGAACTGCATAAAACTTGTTTTGGGTGCAAAACCTACATCTCGAGACAGCTGTGAAGGCTGCTTTCATTAGCCGTGGTATTTTCCCCTCAGGTAACTGAAAGCTTGCTCTTTTCAAAATTGGCAGGTGCGCAATTTCTTCCCTGTGGAAATAAAATAAAAGCATTTGGTATTTAGGTGGCCCTATCTTATTCAGTCAACTAAATATTCCCAACACTACGCAATATTTTTTCTGCACGGGAGCCAAAGAAGAAAACAATTGCGATAAAGTGTAATATTTCAAACAAACAACTTATTACTCGTAAAAACGTTTCAATTATAATCACTATCGTGGATACTCATATCTCTGCTGTAATCTGAATGGTGGAACTGAAATTCCAGGAGTGTCATGGAAAACATGATTAGCCTACCACAATGCAGCTGTTGCCATCACTGAATCCTGCTTTTTAAACAGTGTGCCTCTCATCGGGTCCCTGTTGTAATCTCACGGCTAACACCTCTTGTTTTCTTCTGTCTTCTTTGATACTCGAACCATCTCTCCTCATCTGACTTGCTTGACCTGCTTTTTCTCATGGTTTATTGATTATGTCCAGGTGCAGGCTATTTAGTCAGCTGCCTGGCTAAAGAGAATTCAATACTTTCAGAATACAACCTCTGAATCCAACAAGCCAACACTCTCCCCAAACAGACCAGGCAGCACTAGCAGCACACATTTCCATCTAAAGTCAAAGGCCAAAAAACAATACTAGGCTACATGAAGTGCACTTTGATAATAGTGTAATAGGTGCGTAATATCATTATGTAATAGTAGGCAGTCAAATAAACACTATGTGGCCTATGTGACTGTGTGTGCTTTCACAAATGATGAAATCAGACTCACTGAACGATGATCACTACTTGAAAACAAAATCAACCCTGCGGTCCTTGCTATATAGTAAAGGTATAGTAAAGAATACGTCATGACAACATGGTAAACATGAAGTTTGATTGGTTAAAGAATATGACAATCAACAACATAGTCGACATTTCCTTCAGCAGCAGACGGGATTCGGTTTTTCTATAAAAACCTCCTTTTTCAGGGCAAAAATACTCGAAGCAATAGCCCTGAGTAATCGGACCTATTGTAACAACGCCACTGCTTATAAAAACACACAATATTTTTACCTACACTACAGTATAACAATGCTAACTAGAGAGTGCATTGATTTTTTGATGAAAATTAGTTTGCTAGCTATCATTACCTGTATTTGGGTTGCCAAGTGGTTTGTTGTTAATATACCCTTGAGCAGGTTCATAGTTTCTGGACAATTACTGAAGAAAAAAAAGTTATCGTTGATAATTTCGCCCCTAATCACGCTTTGTTAATTGATTCATCAAAATTGCTTATGAAGATTGTAGGGCAGCAAATATGAATCACAGACTCAACTGTGAGAAAAACGAAGTGCAAACGATCTGCCTACAATCTGCTTGATATGGCTCCAGTGCATCACTGGAATTAAACTAGAACATCTGCTTTCTGGTCACTCTCCTTTTAAGCATGGGTTCAGAATTGCCTCTTTGAATATTATTACTTGGGATGCTGGAAACTGGAGAAGCGTATAAGATGTGGCATTTTTACAAGAAACCCACAGCAGCAAATGGTGTAGATTGGCAGAGGTGTGGGGGGTGTAGATGAGCCATGAACCCTCTGTGAGTGCAGGGGTGGCTATTCTATTTCCTACAAGTTCTTTACCACTGTCATACGAGAGAGCAGAGATTGGGGACGGAAAGCTTTTGAAAGCTACTGTGAAATACGAAAATAGGACACAGGTGTGTGCGCAAGTCTTAATGGTGCAGAGAGACGTTTAATTTTTGAGGAAATGCTAATTGTGATTATACAGACTCTTTTTGATGCGTAGGGATGTGGACAGAAACCATCTAGAACCTCATCATATAGCATCATATAGTGGGGTAAACGCTTCTAAGAAACGTATGATCTGGCCAACTGCTAGCAACCTGGGCCCAGACTGGACAGTTTATATTGTTATTGATTATTCAAATCCTATGTCATAAGCCTCCAGTGGGCTTTTCCGATCACTGTCTGGTAATACATTCAAACCACAGAGCGCGTGCAGGCATTTTATTACTGTGCTGTTTCATGACGTCAAATTTAGACGTGTTTTGGTTGTGTGTGTTTTTCTGAAAGAAACGAGGGCACAGATATCCTTAAGGTAATGTCGGGATATGGTATGGGGAAAAACGAACAAATTCCAATACACTTTCAGTGTTACAAGAGAGCTATATATATATATATATAGGCATTATAGAACTCCATTATTTAGCAGAGTCTAAGATATTTGTAATGGACGCTCCCCCATCCCAATACTGTACGTTTTTTAGTCTGGAGAAAAGGGATTCCTTCATTGCCTTTGTTCATCTGATGGCCGGGGGGCTCACAGAACCACCAGACGTCAGTAGGAGGACTGTAGAGTTCTACCAGTAACAGTTTTACCAGGGCCTGTCCCAGGTGTCTGCCGAAGATAGCGCAGAGCTGGAGCGCCCACTGTCAGCGCTGCGGGCGGCAGCTCCGAGCACGGCGTGTGGCCCGGGGAAATCATTCTGGACCACACTGGGTGGAGACATGTTGGCCCGTATTTAAATGAGCCAGCTCATTTAAGGACAGCTACAACTCCGCTGCTGGAGACCGGTCCTCACTTTGCTACCTAAAAAAGGGTGAAATAAACAACTTGAGGCCTGTGGGCTCGCTGTGCCCACACCTAAACGTGTTCTTAAAAAGTGTTGGCGAACGGGTTAGAGGAAGTGACGGGGGGCGACCATACATAGGAATCAGCCCTATTGTCAGATCTATCACAACTAGGGATGTCCCCATCCGATATCAAACACCGGTATCCAGGCCGACACAGGCATTTTTTTTTTACTGATCGGGATCAGCAGCCATGGCCCGATCTATTTCTGTGTTTGTCCGATGCGTACTGTTATGGAAATTACAATATAAACCACACTGGAACCAGAGAAAATGGTCTTTGTCTTTTAATAAATTTCTTGCAAGAAATGGAGCGGTTCTGGGACAACCCCCTCTCAAACACCGTGGGCATTGTCCCCATGTGCTTAGCAGAGAAACAGCTGTCTAAACATATAGAATTGTAAAACACAGAATTGTATGTAGTTCAAATTAAAATATTCCATTACAGTACGTTGTTATGTTCCGTCACACGCTACAGTAGGCCTGAGTAGCATAGGTTGAAACTACAAACTATAGAGATGTCAGCCGTGCGGAGAGTCTTTAAATTGGAAACTCAAAGCAGCCCAACAGCTACCTGCAAAGTGAAGCTTACTCTGACCAAGCTTTCACTGGCGAGTGCCTTCAAAAGACGAGAGAAATTAGTTGTATTAAACTATAATGTGTGTACTGTACCACTAGGTGGCTATTTTGTCCCCTCTTGTCTTGTCCTGTTTTAATTTGTGTAATGGTGTGTGTGTGTGTGTTGTGGTCACATTCTGTGTTTTATACAAGGCCAGTGGTGGATTCACAAATGTCTAACATTATTAAGTCCAACATGCTCTAATTGGAGCCATGGGATTGAATTTGGACAGCAAATGGACGGCGTCAGGTCATTCCTACTGTGAAGGCACTACATACTGCAACCTCCGCACACAGGAAATACTGTCATTGGCTCTGTGGCTTTGACACCTTGAGTGATGTGATCTACTCTATATACAGTGCCACAACTAAATTACATGTCCCTTTTAGCTAAATGTACTTATGCATTTGTTAATATTGTTATTATCACAAAGATGCTGATGTACAGCTGGTCTCCGTGGTGATACTCCGTGGTGCTGATACTATCCACCTGGTAAAATTAAAGAAGGCAAATTAGGAATAAATGTATGCGGCGATAATTCACCTTGGGAAATTATTACATTTCTTTCTTCTCCCTCGCTGATTGTGTCAGAATGCAAGGATAGGGTTGAAAGATGGCAATAAAAAAATAAGTAAAAGTTAGTTTTAAATTAAGTGATTCATGTTGAATCCCCCTTGAATGTGTAGTCAACCGCCAGCATAGGGCAAGCTTGATTATAGAATTGAATTACCATAACGGTGGTGTCGGAAGGGAATTAGTTACATAAAGTGACAAACAGAGGTTATTATGCATGGTCATATGCATTAATTGTACCCTCCAGTATTATGTGATGCCTATCTATGAACTCAAGAGGGAGAATGTATAAGAAACTTCCAGTTTGCAGATTTTTCTTTTGTTTTTCCTCAACCAACCCCCCCTTACTCTTTGGTGGGATGGATCACAATTACAGTTTGGTCATTTATCAGACATAAGACCACGTATGACAAGACAGACTGATGGATGGATGGAAGGATGCCCAGCCCAGATGATGCCCATTAGAGGCCCGTTCCTCTGAAGGTAAAAAGAATTGGTTCAGAGGCAAAGCTGCAGGAAAGCACAGAATGAATATAGAATAGCACAAAAGACAAATGACTCCCCTTGTGGGGAAGGTCAGGGTCAGTTTTGCAATTTATGCATTCGTTCTCCTCATTTTCCTTCCATTGTATTATTTGAGGTTATGTAAAACTAAATAATACCATATAATAAAATATAATAAATATATACCATATAATAAATTATACCAATAATACCATAATAGCACATATTTTTAGGGAATCAGTCTGATGGTTAAAGTTTGTGTGTGTGTGCGCACACGCAAAAACGAAAGCTATTAAGGTCAAATTTGTACACTGCCTGTTTGCCTGTGGGGGAACTGAGAAACGCACTTGACTCAATGTACTTTTGGCATATTATTGATCTATATGAACACACACCCACACACACAGTTCATAACATTAATTTCACTGTATGTCACTGTATGACATACAGTAATCTTCAGAGACTGGGGCTCTGTTATAGATGGTTAGATAGTTGAATTTTGTTAAGGATTGTTTAAGAGACCATGGCAAGCACCTTTAACAGTTAAATCAGTAGGGCTGACTAGTAACGATTTAGTTTTCACTTGTGGAAATGACATTTCAACATGTCAAGATGTCATTTTGACTATAGCTACAATGTTAATTTAACATTTAAGATAACAATTTTGACATGTCACAAATGCATTTTCACATGTAGAAATTTCGACTAGTCAAAACTGATTTACAGATATTTTTAATTTTTAAAGAATAACGATTACAGATATCTACGATTGAGTTTCCACATGCTGAAAAAGGATTGTGACTAGTAGAAATGTAATTTCCCATTTCAGATATGGGAAATATCAGCAAACCATTTCAGATATGTGGGTGTCACATCATTAAAGTACAACAAAGCCATTGGCTGACTTCTAAACAGGCTGTCTACCTCGTGAATATTCAACAAATGCTTTCCATTGGCAACACTGGTGCATACATTTTTTCCGGAGCAGAATAAGTTAAACATGGGGAGAGAGTGATCATCAAATTCTAAAGGTAATGTTTTGCCATTGAAAGAGCATATCAACTGCCATCTCAGTATTACTTCCCCTTCCATTTTCACTTGTCATTGTCCCCCAAATTACCATATTCATTTCAGATATGTCATGAAGATACAATGACATTTTGACTAATGGAAATTCCATTTTTGATATCTACAATTCAATTCTGACTAGTTTTAAAAGGATATCTCAAATACAATTGTTACTAGTATGAATATAATTTAAGTTAAAATTGTATTTCAAATATCTGAAATGCAATTCAAGATATCTGAAATTACATTCTTACTAGTTACAATTCCAAGCCGATATATATCAATAATATGTAAATGAATTGTAAATATCAACAATTTACATCTCCACTAGTGAGAATTGAGTTGTAGATATCATTAATTAGAATTGCAACTAGTCAACATTGAATTATAGATATCTGTAATTGAGTTTGAATAGAAACCAATTGTAAAAGTTGACTAGTTGTAATTAAGTTACAGATATCTACTATGAACATTTCGACTAGTAAGTAAATTAATTGTTGATATCAAGAATTAACATTTTGACTAGTGACAAATCAATTGTAGATATCTTTAATTAGAATTGCTACTAGTCAAACTACAAATGCTATGACTGGGTTGGCTACTAATTAAATGTTAAAAGGGCTTGCCATAAAGAAATGTATAACATTTTGCATCTATCAATTTTCAACATGGGTAAAGTTAAACTTTTCTGTAGGTTAGTGAAGACGGTAAAGCTCTAAATACTATATGCCTATGCTAAGAAAGCCTCTTTTTCATGGTTATGGGAATAGCTTCAGTAGCTATGGTTAGCCTACAGCGTGTCTGAAGATTGACAGGGTTTGATGGCCACTTTTGCATGAAAATGGCAGACCAAATTACTTTAACTTTCCCTTTATCATTCTGCCTACTTTTCCACTGTATATTCCTTTTCATTCAATGTATTTCCCGGAGTATTTTACTGCATGTTACACAATATTACATTTTCGTATGTTGTCTCCACCATACTGTAGTGTTTTTTCCCCCAAATGTCCCCTTTGCTTTTTTTCTTCATAAAGGCAGCACTTGAAGCGTTGCTTTCAATGCTGTCTCCACATGGGCCTTTAACGTTAGAGTGTTAAGGATGAGGTACATACGCAATGTACTTGTACACGGAAAGAACACGTCTCTAAGTTGACGTTAAGGAACTTGCATAACACAAAGAACTAGTCAAACACACATACAAGTACAAATGAATGTGGGGCTGTACCATATTAGGCTATGAACTTCGTACGCTTGGACTGGTCTCCACATTGTTAAGCATATACTTATAATATAATTGTTAATCATATACTTATAAAAAATATGTGACCCATCAGAATGAAACTTTTACGTTCGGAAAAAATATTTCAATTGGAATGACCTGCAGGCTTGCCTGTAGTGTCAGACCCCTATTTCTGAGTTTGGCAAATGGTAAAAAGTCACATAAGAGGCCAGACATATCCTCCTGGGGTGTAAGAGATATTGATGCAATACAAGGACCTGTAGGTAGTGAAAAATGAAGTTTTGACCTGTTCCTCACCTCTTCCTGCTGTCACGGTAACAAATCACCAGAGCCTGTAATATACCACCAGGGGTGACACACACCCACATGTGCAGTAATTGGATTAGTCACAAAAAGTCCATTGTCAAACATAATTTAGAAAAGTACTCCTTTCATCAGGTACACCGTACTTTTAAAGCCATTTTCACAGGGAAAATGACCTTTTCTGGATCAACAAAGTACATCCTGGAAAAAGAAACATTCGGAATGTACTTTGTTGGTGCGGAAAAGGTCATTTTTTTTGTGAAAAGGGTTTTAAAAGTACAGTATTTTTTTCTTTACATTTAATTTCAAATTAGAAATATATAAATTTATTAATTTAAAAGAATTCTCTGTACTGTACAAAAGTAAAGGTGGAAAATGTGCTGATGGCAAACTGCATATATTCTTTCGAAAGAAGGTAATTTCATACTAGAAACCCTAATTTAAATTAGCTAAATTAGGGTGAGGGTTACATTAAGGTTAAATTAGGGTTAGGGTTACCGTATATGAACTAGGATCTAAGAAACTAGGATCCTCAATGCCCTCGGTTAACTATTCACTTTCTGCTACGTCAACATGAGCGTTAGAGGTGAAATTTAGGAACAAAATAAGACCGACTGTCACATTATTGATCAACAATCCAACAATAGGGCTTTAGTGCTACACCTCCAGACTTTGTGGGGTCAAGATATACTTACTGTTTGAAAACAAGTGTATTTGTTTTAATATTTTAATATCCCCAGGGCTCTTTCTGACTCTGTAGTTACATTTTATTGATGTGTATATAATATTCTATATACTGTATCTAATATATATCAATAACAGTAAACACATAATTACAACAACAACGACTCAGTGCTTTTCTTTGCATATTTTACACCACTGAAATGTAATACTGTTATAATGTTGATCACCAGGGTTCTTACTTGCTCCTTGGAATCTGTAGTTAAATATAATAGGGATTATAATAGTAATAATAATTATATCAAAATTGATAAATTTCAGTGGTTTGTGTTATCACATTTAATACATATTACTATTATTATTATTATTAATATGCATCTTATCGTAACATAATAATAATGATAATGTCTGGCCAGGTCACGTGTAGTGTCGACTTGGAAAGCCCAAGATTCAGTGGGAATACCGGGAGGAGCATTCTCCAGGACCTGAGAGGAGAAATTCCCAGGGAAAACAGATGGAACGTCCATATGGGCTAAATTGGAGAGGCATGAGGCCACAGTTCGCTTTCCATAAGCTCCTCCCCTACAGCTCCCCCCCAACCACCACAAATATATTTTTTGCAATCCCCTTATTTTTCACTGCTAATTATTTTTTCTCTTTCAATAGGTACTTTTAAATCTTCCTGCTTTAAGCAGCTGCCAAGGTCACGGTCCCTTCACATTACACAAGAAACCTCTGTACCAAAAATGTCAATGGTAAAAATAAATATAACAAACAAGAGATAAGAACGTGTTTTTAGACCGTGCTGTTTCACCTCCATGACCCTTCTGCATTGGTCACTTCACAACAACTACTCCTGTCCTGTGTTGTTGTTTTTTTCCCTTCTTCTTTCTTGTCTTTCTTCTCCCCGTGGCACAGGTTTGCAGCGTGCTGTGATGGATTAAGTCTGTGAGCATCAGGGTCTTATGGGAGAGACCACGAACCTAAGCTCCTTTATCATCAGTTGGCAGAGTGAACCTTGGGAGATGTAGTCATTACTCATGATGAGACCTAGGAAACTTGTTCCATTAACACAGTGTCTAAGTGCTGGCTATTGTGATGATGATGAGGGCGATGTTTCACAGATTAAAAAAAAAAAGCAGAGGAGGTGTAAGATGTTGAGGAGGTGGGCTAAAGAGACTCCATACTTTATTTTCTCAGGCGCAGACGTATAAGCAGTACATGGATATTTACATAATTTACATGTGTAATTTCATTTTAGTAATAGTTTGTTGATATTATGGTAATTTTGTCGACATATAGGGAGTTTTACGAGATCCATTCAAAGACAAACTGTTACGAACCTCCAGTGAATAGTCCAGGGGAGGAGGAGGTTAGTGACAAATACTTAGTTTATTGACAGTTCCAGGAAAACTAGGAGACCTTCTTGCGTGTCAGTCGAATGTTTATTACCGATTTCCGTAACCACAAGGAGAATCTCAGACACGGCAACTGAAGCACGGATAACTTACTCTCCACCGAGGGAGTAAACCCCCCAGAGCCAGACTCTGGTGCCACTCACACAACCTCACACAAACACACATATGCGCGCACACGCGCTACAGGACTCCACAGACGCCCCGTAGTATGTCCCTGTCCAGTACGCCGTCTGACTGCAATCTCCCGGTTTCCACGCTCTCCTTCCCGCACTCCCTGCTCTCTGCAACTTTTGTATCTCCCCACCGCTGATTGCCAAATCCTCCCAAGACCTGCAGAGAACAGACAGCAGTACACCGGACACACACCGTAACACTCCCCCCCATAAAATCTAACTAGGGGTTTGACCCACACAAGGTCACAATTTGCTAATGAGAAAAAAAAGAAAGAAAAAAAAAGAAACTTCTCACCCGCGGCTTAGTGCATCCGCTATCACGTTGTCCACTCCTTTCTTATGTCGGGTCTCCAAATTGTAACCCTGCACCAACAGAGCCCACCTCATCAGGCGCTGGTTGTGGTTGTACATTTGGGACAGGAAAACAAGAGGATTGTGGTCTGTGAAGACAACCACAGGAGAGGGGCTATACCCGACATAGACTTCAAAATGCTGCAGAGCGAGCAGCATTGCGAGGGTCCCTTTTTTTTCGGTTGTGAAATAATTTAACTGATGTTTCTTAAATTTGACCGAGAAATAACCAACTGGATGACACATCTCTCCTTTTCCCTCCTGCAACAGCACAGCACCCGCGCCTGTGGAACTTGCATCAACCTCAAGCTTAAAAGGGAGAGAGAAGTTTGGCACGGCCAGGACAGAGGCACAACCGAGAAGAGATTTCACTGCTTCAAACACATGCCGACATTCGTCCGTCCACACAAACGGAACAGTGGGACTACATAAACTAGTCAAGGGGGCGACGATTACAGAGAAATTTTGACAAAAACACCGGTAATATCCAACCATCCCAAGAAACCGACGGAGTTCCCGTCTGGTCGTGGGGGTGGGATAGGCTAGCACAGCAGAAACCTTGACGAAACCGGACAGACCTGGCCATGGCCAACCTGTTTACCCAAGTACGTCACGGTGGCCTTTCCAAACTCGCACTTAGCCAAGTTTAGGGTCAGTGACGCCGCCGCTTGTCTTTTGAACACCTCGGTCAGAGTTGAGATGTGGCTAACCCAGTTGTCTGAGAACACTACCACGTCGTCTAGATAGACATTGCAGTGTGGGACCGTCCCCAAATCTATATGCATCATGCGCTGGAACATGGCAGGTGCATTCCTCAGTCCGAAGGCCATGACAGTATACTGCATGAAGTGGTCGGGGGTAACAAACGCAGAAATATCAGATGCACGGGGGGTTAATGGCACCTGCCAGTACCCTTTCAGCAGGTCTAACTTAGTAATGTACACCGCGGGACCGATACTATCAATACAGTCCTCCATCCTAGGCAAAGGGAACGAGTCTGGAACTGTCACCGCGTTTACCTTTCCAAAATCAGAGTAGAAACGTGGCGTACCGTCAGACTTAGGAGTTAGTAAACAGGGGGAACTCCACCGGCTACAACTGGGTTTTGCTAACCCATTTTGTACCAAGTAGTCGACTTCCTTCTTCAATCATCTCCCTCTTAGCCAGAGGACACCGATATGCATGCTGCTTTATGGGTACAGCAGTCCCCACGTCGATATCGTGCCGCATTACAGTGGTCTAGGACGGCACATCGCCAAACAAAGAGAGATGAGAAGTTATTAACAACCTTACATCTTCCCGCTGATCTGGGTAGAGGTAAGCCAAAAGGGCCTCTAGGCTAGATATAAGTGCTGAATTGGTCAACCTACCACCCCGGTGACCCTCCCCAAGTCCTGCTAAACCGTCGTCAGGCTCAATACCGTCACCAAGGAAGCCGAGGTGTTGCCTGGAGCAGCAGTCCCCAGAGTTTTTCGCTGCTTCCCCTGCACATGATAGGACTTCAACATATTAATGTGAGACAGGCGTTTCTTCCTCTTACGGTCAGGGGTGTAAATGATGTAATCAGTCTCTGACACTTTGCTTTCCACTACATAGGGACCTGATAACCGGGCAGTAAGAGCGGCCCCGAGCACAGGCAGTAGCATCAACACTTTTTGTCCAGGTTCAAACTGTCGTTCGACTGCTTTTCTGTCAAACCGTTTCTTCATGCCTTCTTGTGATTCAGCCAGGGCCCCCTTAGCCAAGGAGGTGACACGGTGCAACTGCTCTCTGTTCCGAGCCACAAAATCCACCACATTTCCTTTTGACTGGGAGCCAGACACCAACTGCTCCTTCATTACCTTAAGTGGTCCTCTCACATTATGCCCAAACACCAGTTCAGCTGCACTGAACCCCAACGACATTTGCTTAGCATCGCGAACCGCAAAGAGCACATACGGTACCCCCTCATCCCAGTCTTTTGTGCTAGCCTATCCCACAGGAGTTTGTGGCCAATCCTACGTTAGAGCAGCTGGATGGCTGTCGACCTGTTTGCTACTGCTAAACAATACGGGTTTTCTGTGGCTAGTGGGCTGGTCAAAGCAGAGTTGCGAACGGCTGTAACTGACGGGTTGGTATATAGCGGGGCGTTGTGTTTACTGGATAGACCCGCTGTGGCAATAAAGCAACTAGGTGTGGGGGGAAAGGAAGTAGTCACGCCACCTGAGGCAGTGGGTACATCACTTGGGGTGGAGCAGGGAGAGGGCAGGCAATTCACTCTGCCAAGGTATGAACCGTTGTCTACGGAGTCATCCCCTGCCTCTAGGGAGGACGCACGGCTGAAGGTGCGATTGGCTCGGGTTCAGTGCGAGAGGTCCCGGGTTCAAATCCCGGATGAGCCCCCAATTGCAAGTGGTTAAGATGCAGGTCTTCTACAGCGCTGACTCTGGAAATTCCACTTCAAACCAGTTTTTCCATAAGAAGTTAAGTTAACAGCCAATTTTTCTTCTATCTCTTCAATGTGCTGTGGTGGCAATTTTGGAAATTATTCCTCAATTAAAATAATATTAAATCTTAAAAGGGCATTTTGCAGCCAGTCGCGAGAGTTCAGCCAGCTATGTGAGGGTTAACTTGAAATTCGGCTCCTATTGCACAAGCAAAGCCTAGCTCCTGTATTCAGAACATCTCTTCAGAAACCATTGGGTGTCACCAGATTATGAAAAACAGAACTGAAAATGGATTTAAAACATAGATTTAAAAAGTAGGCTTAATCATCATTGTATTATCTCAATTTAAAATAAACCAATATAGATAATATAATAACAATATATATAATATAATAAAAATAAACAAAATACATTGTAGCTTCAATACATTGTGGTAAAAACTGTACATGTGCAGAATAAAATAGTAAGAGCATAAAACGGCGGGGGAGGGGAGGAACAAAACAGGAGTTACACTTGTAAACAATCCCATAATGTATCAATTAACCTTCGGCATGTCTTCTTCATACTGTCGGCAACAGATAAGCGGTGGCCCATTATTCCAAGGTCATTATGGGGTCATGTGAGTTAATTAAGAAAACAAATGGATAATTTTATACTATATTTACCCCTGCAAAATGTGAGTGGTGGTGAATTTGTGCGAGAAGCTGATTAAAAGCTTTAGGAACCATGTGGCATTTTAGCGGCAGCGTGAAAAGAATGTAAAAACTGGAAAGTACGAGTGTAATTGTAAGAGCTGTTTTGTGTGTGTGAATAGAGGGGGGCCAAGAAAATACAAACACTGCAAAAGATGATCTTGTATTAAGTCTTATTATTAAGTGAAAATTTGTTCTGTCTGTTGGCAGCCAGATTAACATCCTTCGAGTGTTTGCTTAGATGAAGAATTGTTAGCTTACTTTTGGCAGGGTGTTTTGTGCAGCAAACTATGTACTGTACGCATAATAACAATGTTCCTCCTTCCTATCTACTGTATAGAGTTCCCTGCTAGAAGTGTATTCTAGCAGGGATGTTCTAGCAAAAGAGGGATGTTCTTTACTTTTGAGAAATTCTTCTATAAGCAGAAATTCACCCAGAGCTGCAGCACCGCTGAGTCCAAGCTAATCCTCTGAGCTTCCACTGACCTCGGCCCCTTGTTGGGTCTGTCTGACAGGAAGTTAGGTGGAGCAAAAACGTACTGACAGCAGCCCCTATAAACTCCCCTACCATCACACACACAATTTCTAGAAAAAAAAAATGTCCATGACATAAACGAGTGCTTCTCAGTCATTGTCTTAGCAGAGAAAGACCCCACTGTCCCACAGCTGGGTCGGGATGTCGAGAGAAATGACGACGGCGATGAGGCCCAAGAGTCTCTCCCTCTCTCCCTCTCTCCCTCTCTCCCCCTCTCCCCCTCTCCCTCTCTCCCCCTCTCCCCCTCTCCCCAAACAGCACGATGTAGGGTCATTAAACCCACTGAGGGGACAGACTTGTGTCGACATGTTCGACAGAAGACGCATAATGATTGGCATCAGATGATGAGTTGAAAGCCTTCCACTCGTGAAAAAAAATAAACTGCAAATTTAAATAAAAACGAATGGCGTTGCAACTGCTGTTTGTTTAAAAAAAAGTAACAGAAAAAAAAGCAGAATATCAATGTGTGTCACTCATTACAAAAACCATCATACAAAAAACATGTTTTCTCATCATTTACCTGAGTAAAAGTAGAGCACACATATAGTCCCAATGACAGTATTGTGCATAAGGATAATCATAGTTTTGGAGGAAAAGAGGGAAATATCCATTCCAGTCATTCCAATTATGACAAATATGACAAAATTGTTTCTAATAATATAAAATTTAATTTTATGTCCCAGAATGAGAGTACAGTTTGTGGATCTGCTGTTTCTGGATGCAGCAAAGGTGCTATGATTACTTGGCAAATGGTGCACAGTAAGATTGCAGCTAGTGCGAAACTTATATCTCTAAACCATCTCTAGAGAATATTTCTTCCAAGACTACCTCCCTTGCAAATATCTACCCTTGGAATGCTAGAAAAGAAAATAAGTATACAATAGTATATACTGTAAGTCTCCCAGCTTGTGTCCAATTCCAAGTTTGCCAAGTCATACTCTGCCCAAACTTATAGCTTTGTGGCAGATATACTGTGGTAGTATTGCAGTCTAATTTTATTTCATTGCATGGGCCTCCAGAATAGGAGTGGAATGGAACATTTCTGTCAGATTATGCAGACAAATTGCAGTCTGCATAATTTGCACTAATATGGTTTGAAGTATAATGTTTAGCACTGCAGCGCAAAAAAAAAAAAACAGCCAGGCCCCAAACTTCTGTTACATCCAGTGTCAAAATTATAATCAGAAATCTGTAGCAATCTATGTGACTTTGGGAATCAGGACATATGAACTACGCAGCATGGTGGCATGCTAATGAGGCCTTCACTGAGCAACCCTCCTCTCTGAAATAGGGCAATAGAGGAGAACACAACGGGAATAACATTCAACAGTTACCGACTGGCCTTCGCATTTGACACGGGCGGTTTATATAAGCAAACGCGCACATGAATATCTACAAGCGGATAAAAAGCCACCTTTTTTATTAACCGACAGATTTTATTTTATTTTTTTCCGGACACTGCTCGAGAAAATGAGGCAGCGGGGACATCAACGCCTTGTCCCCGGGGTCCTGAGGGTGGGGGAAAAGAGGGGCTAGGGCTGTTGCTAGAGAGAGAAAGAGTGCTTATCATTTTCAGTCGTTTAATTGATTTCACGGGTCCCCAAGGATGAAAGCTATAGCAGGAATAGAGGAAGGACAAACCAAGAAAGGATGAGGGGAGGAGGCATCAATATTCGTACTCAGCAAAGTGCATTGTGATGTGTCAAATGCCATCTATCTATGCATCTAAACATTTCCAGAAGTTGTTTGTGTTTACAAGTGACAATGAGGCTAGGCTGTGGCAGAACTTCTGTTGAAAATTGTATAAATTGAAAAGCATTGTCCGTGTAGCGCTCACCTTGGAAGTCATTGAAACCCATCACAGAGTGGTAGGTACTGTTGCTTTGCAACACAGTTACTTTATGGCACACTGTAACTTTATGAAGTAAATTCCAGCATAAACAAGGCACCCTGACTGCTGACTTTCACTTTGTTTGCTATACTTTTCGAGGCATGTGGTAATCAAAGTTTACCTTTCAGTTGTAATGCTAATTTATGCAGAACAAAGCCACAGTGCGGCCCTGTGAAATGCTTGTCAGTAGGAGACATTTTTTTTAGGTTTTGGTTGTTTCGTAGGTGGATTGCATTACAAAAAAAACGATAAAATCACGCCATCCTTGTCCTTTATGGTATTAATTCAATATTATGTTCAGATGTTCAGATAGTATAGTATAAGATAGCGTCAAGTAGAATTACTGTACGTGTACTGAATCTGTTTCAAGGGCTTTCTATGCCCAGAAGACATACTGCACATTTCCTGAACCTACAGAGTTAGTGTAGGTTCAGGAAACCTAACTTAATGAATGAAATCAGTACTTTCAGATCCCCTTGTGAGCAGCTACACCAGGCTAATGAAAGCTTTAGAAATCCTGTCCTCTAATTCCTTTGAACAGACTCGGAAATAATGTCCACTAATTGAGTATGCAGCTGCCCGAAAGCAGAATAAAATGGTTAAAATACAGCTAGGCAGTGTGAATGTGGATCAATATACTATCGGCACAGCCCTCCGTATAAATAGCAAGGCGGTCTTTTTTTCGCCCATCGTACAGTGTCACTGCTACGCTTTATTTGTATGCTCATTAGCTCATTAGCTCATTAGCATTAGCTCTGCCTCGCCGCCATTGACGGTGACGGCCGCACTAGCTGTTATTAATGGCTCCTGTGAACCTGGAAGTAAATAAAAGCAATGCGCGTGCCATCGCCTCTGCTCTGTAGCCCTGCCTCTGGAGCGGAAATATGGGTGCAGCGACCAAAGCCAAGGCTTCATGTGAGCAGGTGGAGGTTTAAGCCGCCTCATTATGCTAGCCCTGTGTGTATATATCTAGGCATCACTGTGAAAAATGAGCACGCCACATTTATTCAACTGGTGTGGAGTTGAATAAAAATGAATACTGATTAGATTTCAGCAGATAACTTATAGCTGATAGCGTCATGCAAGGTTTTCTACCAGTCCCCCCCCCACTCCATTGCCACCCTTTTGCATCCGGGAGGATGAGTTACTGTCAATAAGCTGATCATCGAGCCAGAAACCCAGTACTGCATTGAGGCGGGCCAAGATGTCAAGATGGTGGGCGAACAATGAACAATGAACTCATTATTGAATCACAAAATACCCACAGAAATAAACGGAGACCCCATCCCCACCACTGACAGCATACATTAGCAACAACCTTAATAGTAACAAGTATGTATCGTGCTACAGAGTTTAACATACCGTACCGAAAACAAATTCCTCCAGCCTTGGTTGTGTGGCTAATCTAATCTAATGTAATCTTTCACTATG
>JAODLI010000009.1:765355-797855 GCA_027575585.1 Percopsis omiscomaycus | reverse complement strand
CTGTAATCCTGTGTGTTCCCCTTCCTTATATCCCGGCAGAGCAGAGAAGACAACGGGACAGTTAAAACCACTTACAAACCAAACCAAAAACCAAAGGACTGGAGTTTGAGGAGGGGGATTTTTATGGACTTTTGAGAAGAGGTTGTCAAGGTACAGTTTGTACTGCCTATGTAGCGTTACATATCATGCAATTCTGTCATTTACTGTATCTGCTCTCCCAACACAACAATTTAATTTTATTATTTTTGCCTGAAATCACAAGAAAGCCATTGCTTTTGGCTCGCTGTTTTTTGTGATTTTTATATGAAGTAGGTGTTCTTTCAAAGCTTCACAAAGTTTCATTTGTGTTTCATAGGAAACAGAAAGACGCCAGTCTGGTGTTAAGAAATGTTAAGAAAGGTAAGGCTGAAAACAAATCTTTAATTACATGCTGAAACAGCATATATAGGACTGACTGAATACAGTAGCAGTGAATAACTTTATTACAAAGAAGATCTCAGCATTAGGCTATATTCCTGTTACCATGTCTGTCAAGGAAATAATGTACGCTTATTAATAAAGCCCCATTGTAAATTCTGATTTATTGAAGTAGAAGGGACTAGATTTGATTCATAACCCACAATGTATCATCTTCCCAGGGTGAATGGGTGTGGTTGCACTCCGATATTGGGGTGCCCATTGGTGCCAGGGTCAAATGTGTAGAATCTGGTCAACAGGTCCTCATTGATGATGAGGGGAAGGTAATTATAAACTTGTTCAAACAAAAGCTTGTTTCCTGTTTTCACAGTTATCTGTGTAAATTTCGATAGGCTGATATAAAAGATAATAACAGTGTTCCTATTGTTATGAAAATCCTGATAAAATTTCGGAAAATACATTTGTAAATTTCATAAATGATTAAAATATGGTGGGGGGGAATTAATCCATTTAAAAATATAATTCTACACTATACAATAAAAATTGTCAAACAAACTGCCATTTTAATTGATGATGGATAATCTACAGTCATGGAAATTTGGCAAAAGGTTGTGAAAATGCATATATATGCATTTATTATTTACAGAAAAATGTGTAGGACAAACCTGCATTAAAACATTGGGATTTGTAAGTTGTGGCCTTTCAGCCTGCATACCAAATTAAAGCATATATTTTTATAAATAACAACTAAAACTAAACTAACAAAAATTTCACAAGCTTGTTTGATTTGCAATGCCTTTCAGCGTTTGTACCAAATGAAAGCATATCATTTTTAAAAACAAGTGAAACTATTAATTTCACACAACCATATTTCCACGTTTGTCTTGCCAGGAGTGCAGGCTCTCCAAGGAGCAGGAGGCCTCGGTCCGCATCATGCACCCTACATCGGTGGAGGGGGTGGAGGACATGATCCGGCTGGGGGACCTGACAGAGGCCGGCCTCCTCAGGAACCTGCACATGCGACACAAACAAGGCATCATCTACGTGAGTCAAGACAGTCAGCCCAACGTGAACGCTTTTAGTGTTATACTGACTTAAAGGCTCGTAAACCCGCACAGGTTTTTTGAGTTCAAGCGGCCGCAGATTCGCTGAGTCACGGCAAGCTGTGCCAAAAGAACCAATCCTAAAGAAGGTGTAACTTGTCCCGCCCTGACAGTTGCAACAAAACTGATGAGAGTTATAGGTTATATGTCAGTCAAGCGGGGTCAGGACACGCCCACACAGTCCCTGAGAATAGGTCTAATAAGTGACATTACAGTACCTTGAAACACCTTTACAGGATATGAGCGTGTTTGTCGTCCAATCATGTGCTTCTGATTTGCAACAACTATAATCACATGCTCATGATAGTAGCTCCTCTCAAACACAGAGACACATACAGAGACAAATGGATAAAACGAGTGGAAATTATTGATATCAGCATGCTCAATTTGTATTTTGGCAGACTGTACCATAAACGAAAGTTAAGCTAAAAAGTTGCGGACGGCAGGCTTAAATGTTTTGTTACTTTTTGTGTGTTTTCTCTACTAGACCTACAGTGGCTCTGTCCTGGTGGCCGTGAACCCATATCAGGAGCTGCCCATCTACGATGGTGAACAGGTAAGAGTACCACTGGGCCAAAGAGAGCCTTCACCTTTAATGTAAACTTTTGAATTTGCTATGAAATATTTCTATTCAAGGCTAGTTTGGCTCATGCTGCGTTGTGTCCCAGGTGAGGCTGTACCACGGCCGTAAGCTGGGGGAACTCCCTCCACATGTCTTTGCCATCGCAGACGGCTGCTACTTCAACATGAAGCGTTACCAGAAGGACCAGTGCTGCATTATCAGGTCGGAATGAACAAACGGCAGTACGGGGAAGACCGTTCTAAGGCCACGGTTTAAAACATTGCTCACTGTTGATAGTTACACCTTTTCTTTTACTGCAAATCTGTTTTGTTTTCTCTCCTGTCTGTTACATTCTCACCGTTTTCATTCTGTCACATCCATCTTTCAGTGGTTTACACATTTTCTATATATTTTCATCCCTCTCTCTCTCAAACTAAGTGGGGAGTCTGGTGCAGGGAAGACAGAGAGCTCAAAGCTGATTCTTCAGTACCTTGCTGCAGTCAGTGGCCAGCATTCCTGGATTGAACAGCAAATACTGGAGTCCAACCCAATTCTAGAAGGTACTAGATCACACATGTCGGCGAGAGGGATGAGCTGTGATTTCAAGAGACTTCTATCAATCAAAACTTTTCAAACTAAAAGCTTCCGTCCCACACAGCTTTTGGGAATGCGAAAACAATTCGTAATGACAACTCCAGTCGCTTTGGAAAATATCTGGAAATCTTCTTCAACAAAGAGGGAACCATCGAGGGTGCCAAAGTGGAGCAGTATCTTCTTGAGAAGTCTCGTGTATGCCACCAGGTATAACAAACCATCCTTATCTCTCCCTTAGGTAAACCTTTAAAATAGTCCAATAAAAGGGTGGTGTAGCAGTGATTTCACAAGATTATAGCCTTGAATATACAGTATTATCAAATAAACACAGTACCACGGCGAGACACTGACAAGAAATTTGGCATTGCCATTTATTTGGCAAGCCAGGATTTTTACTAGGTAATCTTGTTGTAGTTAAAAACTTCATAAGAGTATTCTGATGCCTGTTGAAAGTGGTTTAATGGTGGGTTGCAATGCTAACGGATACACTACTAAACAACCCCAGGCCCTGGAGGAGCGAAATTATCACATCTTCTACTGTCTGCTGGCAGGCATGAAACCAGAGCAGAAGAACATTCTGTCTCTAAAGGACGCTGCAAAATATAAATTCCTCACCCAGGTATTAATATCGAAAGCCTCTTTGGAATTTAATAATATTATATAATCTGTCTGGCTATACATATATTTTTTTAAATATATTTTTACAGAGAAGAAGCCATTTTTTTATTCAAATCTGAAGGAACAAATCCATTGAACGATTATTATTACAATTTATTTATACTATTATTTAGTATTAATATAACACATGCTAGTGTTATATTGAAGCTATATACTGTATATGTTATTCCTCTAACATAATCTGAAAAGTAATAATAAATAAATAAATAAATAAATAAATGCTCATGTTCTGTAGGGGAACTGTATAGTGTGCGAGGGCCGTGAAGATGCTAAAGATTTTGAGCGTATCCGTTCAGCTCTGAAAGTCCTGACCTTCTCAGAACCTCAGTGCTGGGAGATGTTTAAGCTACTGGCAGCCATTCTGCACTTGGGAAATGTCAGCTTCAAAGGTAGGTCTTCCTCAAAGGATGTTCCTCACTGGAGTAAATAGTAAATCAATGTGGTATTAGAAAACTAAACCTAAAATCAGCCAAAACCTGTTGATTTATCAATGATATGTTGAATTGCTTGTGAGCGTGAGAAGGCTTATATCTTATATGTGCTTCCCTTCAGCCACCACTCTGAACAATATGGACATCAGCAATGTCAGTTTGTCTGAACATTTCACTGTCGCAGCCACACTATTGGAGGTGAGCAGTTTGCTTTACAATATATCCCCTATAGTTTTCATCTTATGGCGTTGCTACACAATACCTGATGTGTACGCATTTGGCCACAATAGGGGGTGAAGTCGATTAAAAGCAAATTCCCAGTGTGGTTGAAACCAGTGTTACCAAACATTGTTTTGGTTTGAAACTCCAAGAGTGCACAGTATCACTGTGACACTCCACTCTACTCTTCCCCCTGCAGCACTCATAATTGTGCTTCTAACCAAAACAAAGGGGACATTTGGGGCTCTGGGTACGCTGTAACATAATCATGGAGTGTGCCTTTAACCTTGAGTACTGAGTATTGAAATTCATTAAAATTGTAGGCATACTTAATTATAATGCAGTAAAACAAGTCCTTTCACTAGAACTACCTGACATGATTGTGTCTGCACCTTAAAAGATGTGCTTTTGACGTCTTTATTATCTATTTTATTATTTGTACTTCCTCGTAGGTACGGAAGACAGTCTTGGCTTTGAGTTTGACCCAACGTTCCTTCCTGACCAACAGAGAAAGGGTCACTAAGCCTCTTGGTTGTGAACAGGCCTCTGACTGCAGAGATGCCCTCGTCAAGGTAGCGAATGTGAAACTCATTCTCATGTCAAAAACATGCATTTATTATTTATTATAAAAAATATGTAAATGTATTTTTTATCTATGGGGCAGGCCTAGAAATTTAGCCACAATACTGAAGGGATGGGTACTAAAATAATTTACAGCTAAAAAATGTGATGCTGATTTAAGCTTTAAAACTGTGAGATGGGTCTATTTAGCAACTTGGCGCTACTTAGCCCCGACTATTTGGCTGGCAGCTAACTAGATTGTAAGAAAGGCAATACAATGAACAGTAAACATACTTATTCTGCCTCTGCTATGTTTGCGCGGCTGATACAGGTTTCCAAGAACACCAGGTCCAATGCAGACTGTTCATTTAGACTGTTTACTTAGAAAGCAATGTAAAAAAGGTTTTTATGGACAGACAAATACGGAGGAAAAATAATGTCTCTGACTCACTGAAATTAGTAAAAGTATTGGGACAACTACATCAAAAGTTACAAACTTTCGTCACCAAGTGTCCTACTGTTACAATATATATGGACCTTACAATAAAAAGAACAACACAATACTTCTTTATCTAAGTGTACAAATCCAGGCAAGCTACCGTAGAACGTTTAGTGTTTATACATTCCCATGTATTCAGATTGGAGTTTCATTTTAGCTGCTCTAAATCACAAACTAAACTGTTGCTTTTGGGTGAATTCTCAGGCAATCTACAATAAGCTCTTCATATGGATCGTTAAGAAAATCAACAGCGTCATCCACAAAACAGCAGCCAACGGCCTCAAAAATATCCGTCAATCCATCGGTCTGCTGGACATATTTGGCTTCGAGAACTTCGATACAAATAGGTAATGACAATTCTCAGCATTGCATATATTTTATGAAGGAGTGAAAATATCTTTCTGATGATGTAATAAATATCACCGTTTTTATTTCACAGTTTTGAGCAGCTGTGCATTAACTTTGCCAATGAGCAGCTCCAACAGTTCTTTGTAAGTCACATATTCAAACTGGAGCAGGAGGAGTACCTAAAGGAGGACATTGTGTGGAACAACATCAACTTTTGTGACAACAAGCAAACTATTGACCTGCTGGCTGGAAAACCCTGTAACATATTGGCCTTGATTGATGAGGAGAGCCATTTCCCTAAGGTAGTGTGCTGTGGTCTAATACGTTACGTTAACATTTACCTAAATGTTAAATCATTTTGGCTAGATTTTACATGATGTAAAAAAAATAATCAATTCACCTTGGGACTTGAAAGTTTTCAAATCTGTTACCTGGCGAAAAAAATGCGTAATGGAGGTTTATTATTCAGGAACAAATGCTTTAATGGAGGTTTAATATTCAGAAACAAATTCTTAGTGGAGGTTTAATATTCAGGAACAAATGCTTAGTGGAGGTTTAATATTCAGGAACAAATGCTTAGTGGAGGTTTAATATTCAGGAACAAATGCTTAGTGGAGGTATAATATTCAGGAACAAATGCTTAGTGGAGGTATAATATTCAGGAAGCGACAGTGTTGAGGGTTTAATTCTGCTTTGAAATAAAGTTACCATTCTATAAAATCCCCTAGACAGCTATTACATTTGATTTAGTAATGAAGTTGGGGCTAATATACACCAGTTGTGGGGGTACAGTTGTATTATTATTCAACATGATTGGGTCAAATGAGAAATGAGAAATGATTCCGATTACGAGAGTTCTTTCTAACAGTTTTGTTGTGCTGCAGGGCACAGATGTCACCATGCTAAACAAGATGAACCAGAAACACAGTGGAGACAGCAACTACATCTCTTCTAAGAATGAACACGATGGAGGCTTTGGCATCTGCCATTTTTCCGGCGCAGTTTACTATGACTCTAAAGGTACAGTACGCAAAAACAGTGTGCCTAACTATCGATAAACAACATCAGAGATAACCATTGAAAGGATTAAGTGATGGTAGTGCTCTGTAACGAGTTATTTCTACTGTGAAGGATTCTTGGAGAAGAACAGAGACGCCGTGAGCTCTGACATCATCAAGATGGTTGACGCATCCACCAATAAGCTTCTTCATCAGATTTTTGAGACAGAGCTCACGACCAATGGGGTAAAGAATCCTGTCAACAAGAAGTTCGTCATGACCCCCAAGAGTTCTCTACGGGTACGAGACATGTCCTGTCAGTGCTTAACAATGGTTTTACACATCACCCAGCCATTCTGTCTTGAACCTCTGTAAAAGCTTATTCAAAGGGTAGGAAAAGGAGGGATGTTTTGAAGGAGTGGTGGAGCAAGTTATTTCTTAAATTGCAATTCACCTCACTAACACAGGAGGCAGTAGTGTAATTTTTCTTTAACGCGATATAGGGCGGGAAAAATCCCCCCTATATCGCGTTGTACATTTTCTGCGACATTGTCAATTGGTTAAGTATACATTTAAAACTATACATGCTAATAGCTTCAGCTATAGCAAAGCCCCTCTCATAGTGGATGTAAATGAGGACAAACTTCATTCAGCTCTAAAACATCGACACTCATATTCTTCAACAACATGACTGGAAAATAGGAGTAGACATCGATGGTCCCACGCGATCCCTTTTTAATGGCATACAATGGGGCCTGTTCGTCGTTGTATAGTTCGGACAGTAGTGTCCTAACTGCGTTCCTTCTCTCACAGGGCCAAAGCGATGGTCGCAAGCAGGTGCCAACGCTGAGCGGACAGTTCCGCCACTCTCTGGACTCCCTGATGAAGACCCTCTCGGCCTGCCAGCCGTTCTTCATCCGCTGCTTCAAGCCCAACGACGACAAGCAGTCTAAGGTGAAAACTCTAGCGGGCTCATTGGACAGCGATGCTCGCCCTCGTGCACGGCTTTGTTTTTGGATAAAAGAATGCAGCTCCGGGTCCTTGTTGACTTGAATGTGTTTGCACTTGGCCAAGGAGGAACACATTCAGCGTGCCACGTAGAATGTTTCTGAGGAGAAGGAGAAATGTGCTGATATTTGTAGTGCTGCACAAACGAGACGAAGAGGGGAGGTCAAATACCCGATTGTGATGGGGGTGGGTATGTCGACCTGAAGGCATGTGGGCGGATGGGAAACTCCTGGACAGGATTTTCTCTCACAACTTTACCTACGTGGGTGGGAACGCAAAAGGCTGCTGTCATTTGGCCTTTAACGATGCATAGGGTTTCCATGGTAAAATATTCACTTTAAATTGCTGTTGGAATTGGTCATAACAAAGTTGCAAGGCTGCTTTATGCTAATGTTGAATGAGGTGAGTTTTCTAGCTGCGTCTCCCCCCCCCCCCTCTCAGAGCTTTGACAGAGAGCTCTGCATGCGCCAGTTGAGATACTCTGGCATGATGGACACCGTCCGCATCCGGAAGCTGGGCTACCCCATCCGCCACACCTTCAGAGACTTCCTGCAGCGCTACAGGGTGCTCCTGAGGACCACCGTGTGTGACCCCAAGACTGTGAGTCCCGGGCCGCTCTAACAACAACAACAACAACAATAATAACTAATAAATATCTATCTATCTACCTCCCGTTTGTTGATACAATATTCACACATAAATACACATAGCCACTGAAACGCTTTACATTTACAGTACTACTCTCTGTATACACAACCGAATTATACACACACCTGAAATCCTTTAATATACACCACTGAAAAGCCTTTTCTCCCACATGCTACTGAGACGATCAGTGCTCACATACCTGTATTCTATAGTGTGTATGGAAGGGTTTTACATGTGCATTTACATTTTGTCCATTAGCAGACACAGAAGCATGCAGGTAAAACAGTCCATGTGCAGAGCAAAAGAGGCAATCTCGGAAAAAAAGGAGCTGTCGTCTGATGACAATTTCGCTTTTTATTAGCTTAAAAAAAAAATGCATTCTTATGAAGATACCCGTTTATAGAGATTAGCCGAACTCAACTCCAACTCCATTCTCGTGTCTCAAGTTGCTAATCGGACTGTAAACAATGACCAGTGCGGAAGTTTTGTCCCGGATATCTGTTATCCGGATATCTGCTGGGGCACCGGAACACCAGAAATATTGTCCCTTGCCCCCAGATGTATATCGTCGTCAGACAAAAAGCCAACAGGTTCTGAGAGTGCACTGAAAGGCAATACAATGAAAGAGCTTTTTATTTCATGTATGTGCAAAGTCGAGTCAAAGTGCGATTAATGTCCCTAACAGGTACTCATTAATGATCTTCCTTCCTTCCTTCCTTCCTCCCTTCCTTCCTTCCTTTCTGCGTCTCCAGGAGACGGCAGTTCGCTGTTGTGAAGCTATCTGCAATGCTGTGATAACAGGACAAGAACAGTGGAAAATAGGCAAGACCAAGATCTTCCTGAAGGTACAAAATGTCTCTTCAGAAACTAAAGGGTGATGTCGGCAGAGAGAGAGAAAGCTAGTGTATTGAGGCTTTATTACTACAGTTTATAGTGTTACCATCTCTTACAAAGGTGGTGAATGGGCCAGCTGCCTATACAGTTGCTAAATGTAGTAGCAGCACTGTATTTACCTCTGACAATTTTTTATACTGAACTGGCTTCCAGCACTGACCTGGTGACCTTTGACCTTATTTCAGGACGCCCACGACTGGCTCCTAGAGCGAGAGAGGGAATGGGAGCTCAACAAGAAGGCTATTGTCATCCAGAGAGTTATGCTGGGTTTACATGACAGGTGCGGAGACATCATTTTACTGTTTCATGAATAGAGAATGTCAATAGCCAACAGAAAATACACAAACCCCTGTGGTTGAAGCCGCCATTACAAAAATGGTGCCGTTTTGGTTTGAAACACAACTGTGCACAGTGACAGCTTGAGAGAGAACTTGTGTTTAAAACCAAAACAACAAGATAAAACTGTATCAAAACATAAACAGTGAGCTGGGGATGAAAATGTGGGGTTCTGTTTGGGCTATAACACAAGCACAGAGGGTAACAGAGGTGTGGGGGTGCGCTCTCTTGCAGGAAGTGCTTTGTGAAGAAGCGGAGGGCAGCCGCGGTGCTACAGAACCACTGGAGAGGCTATTGGGCGTCAAAACAGCGCAGAAAGGTGTGGCTCCCTCACAGCCTGTTCAGTGGGCTTTTTCACTGACGTAAAGGAGACATCTTATCAAACACGATACTTCACATTCCTCCTTTATAGTGACCTTGTCCATTAAACCCTCATTCACTCCAAACTAGCTCCTGCACGGCTATGGACGCCTGGCCGCCAAGATCCGAGGTCGAACACTCACGTTGCAGTATAAAAAAGAACGAGCAGCAGCCAAGATAATACAGAGTCAGGTATGGGCTTATCCTGTGTAATAATAATGATGCTAATGATAATAGTTTACTGCATGACTTGTTATAGTATATACTGTATACAGTATTATATTATATATGTTATCATTTGTGAAAAGCTTATGCTGTGAGGCAGTGTTTCTTGAGTGAAGATGACCGACCAATTCAAACCGTGAATAAATGCATCATGTTAACTAATAAACGCCTATGATCCTAAGGTGCGGACTTACCTAGCCAGTAAAAAGCAGAAGCAAAGGAGAGCGGCGGCCATTTTACTCCAGTCTCACACCAGAGGCATGCTAGCCAGGAAAGAAGTTAATCGGATGAAGATCAGTGTAAGTGTGTCGGAATTGGAAGCATCATCATTTAATAAGTAGCATGCTCATGTGTGTACTGTAATGAAGGGAAATTTTAAAATTAAACAACAAAGCAGGACTCCTGGTGTTAACTAACAGCCCTATCCCCGCTGGCGAGAATTCTAGCTCAGGCATAGGAAACACTTCACGTTAGTAGTAACTTTCTACACCTTTTTGAATGGGAGCCTTTTCACCTCCCATGCCAAAATATCAGTCTTTTTTTCCGTCATTCCTCTCTCCCTCCCAGGACCAGGAAGTAGAGGCTCAGAAGCAGACAGCCTTGGAGCTCCAGCGCCGGTTACAAGAAGTTCTTGCCCAGTCGGAGCAGCCCGCCAAGAGGCAAGAGCCAATCCGCGAGCAGGAGATGGTGGAGAACCTGTTTGGCCTCCGAGCTGCCGCTGTTGTGGCAGTTGGAGGCCAACGAGGCTGGGGATCAGAGGGCCTGGAGGTGAGGGATCACATTGTTGTTGCGTTGATGATACGGTCCTTTTTAGATGAGCAGCTCTCTCAAAATGTACACTGCCATGAACATCATTAAAGAAAATGAAGCTAAAATAATTTCAATGCGTTGAAATGACCTTTTGAAGCCTCAAATACCTAGTGAATCTGCCCTAAATATTAATATGAATGTATATTCACACTGTTGGATAAAGACACAACAACTCAACACAACAATTCAACTGTTGCACTTGCTTTTCATTAGGGTTTTCCCACAGTTTTCCACATAATATTGAGTAGGAGACATTTACCAAGGGGTGTAATCTATGAAAATGAAAAACAAACTCAGTTTGTAATCCATTATAGTAACCTGTTGCTTCATTAGGACTTAGAGGAGGTCCCAGAAGAGACATCAGAGTCCCCGGTCCCAGTTCGTACCCCACCCTCAGCGCCAGCATTGCTGGGAGACGATTCAGACAACGGCAACGACAGCAACGCCGGCAACGACAGCAACGCCGGCAACAACGACGATGACGATGATGACGATGATGGTGACCATGAGTTCTCCTTCTCCAGGTTCAGCTCCCTTCACTTTCAGGGCACTGCGACTCACACACACATCACCCAAAGGCTGCGGCAGCCCCTCCTCCCCCACGAGGACGAGGGGGATGCGCTGGTGAGAAAAAAACACCCCCACACCTCCCCTCTGCTGTAGCTATTGTTCACACACACACAGCCATAAACCACCATCATTTGGTCTGCAGTTTTATAAAGCACATTTAAAGCTGCATTCGATGTAACGTTGTAGTTCAGTACTCGTACTGGAGTACTTGTGAAGTAAAGGAAGCCAGTGGTCTTTCTTATTATTTGTAATCAGCTTTATTCATGGGACCAATTGAATTTTTGTTTTCTTTTATTATTTCCTATTTCCTTTATTTTTGTTTGTAAAATTATTACACGGCTAGTAAAGACCAGTATTATATAACATTAAAACGCATATGTTCCCTTCAGGACAGGAATTTATCTAACCTGTGAAAAATAAAACCCTAGTATTTTATTAGTCATATATGAGTTTACTCAAAGGTCAAGTACGTGGTTACTCATGCGCCTCCCTAGTAAAATATTAACTTACTGTAATTGCTATTAGAAATGCAGTTCTTCCCTAGCTACAGTGGAGTCAACTGCATAACGTGAGACCACACTGGATTTGCTGATAGATAGTACAGTTTTACTACACCCGAGGGAAACCCTACGCCATGCCACGCCTAACGTGACTTCTTACAGTGGAAAGAAAGGTCTGTTCAAAGTCATAAAAGCTTTTAAAATCACAGAGTGCAGTTGCGTCTTGTGACCAGAGTGGCTGCCGAGATCTCGTGTGCATCTTTAAACCATGTACTGTAAAACGTATTACACGCGCATAGGGAGGGAGGTACAGTATAGGGGCTCTTACTCAAACACACAGCTGCCCTTATATATATATATCACTGTTATCCAGTATCCAGAGACTTCTCATTCATATCAGTTATTTTTAATTTCTATGCTAATGCCTGTAAAGATACTGTTTATCTTTACCTTTATTTCCTAATTCATATTTTCCCACCCTTCAGGCATGTCTGACCGTGTGGTGGATTATTCTGCGCTTCATGGGGGACCTACCAGAGCCTAAACGCCACGTGCTGGGGCACCCCACCCCCACCAGGGTGGTGCAGAGTCAGGGCAGGAGGCTGAGCACCCTGGTGGGCCTGGACCAGGTACGGTAGTGGGGCTATTGAAAGTCACGGTCATTGCCTTTCATTGTGCAACACATGAAGATGCCAGAGATAAAGCGTTTTACTGGAGGTAAACTGGAACGTTCAAGATTGTAGCTTTAATAAGGGAGTGCATGGGTGGAACAACACTACAGCACAAAAAGGGGAAACATGTGGACTAGGAATCTGTTCTGACACCGTATTATACAATCACAATAATACAGTTCTGTACACTGCTCACCACTCAATTCATTGTCCTTTTTGCATAGAAAATACTGAGGAAACACAAGAAAAAACTCGGGGGAAACAGGCGAGGCTCCACTATCCCAGAAGAGGTCAGCCTTCACATCTTGCTGTGTATTGATATAAAGCTGTATTCATTCTGTGTACACTGACGTGGTCTATAAGTGAGTCACACAGAGTTTTCTACCTTCGGCAGCCGGAGGACCTGGGAGAGAGAGACGACATCCTGATCGGAGAGGGGCCCACCCTGGACCGCCCGCTAACCTCTCTGGAGAAGCTTCACGTCATCGTGGGATTCGCTCTGTCCAGACGAGACATCCGGTAAACCCACTGTAGAAGTATTACAGTATACAGAGGGTGATGTGTGGCCATTATATGTATAATAGACAACCATCATTATTTCCCTATCCTGTGAAGTATATAAATGCTGTATTCCATTCATAGTTGTAGAGAGGCTGTGTTTATTTAGTTTATATAGCTAGCAAAGACGTCTAGCTACAGTAGCTACAGGCTAGCCGACCAACAGCTAGGTCTATCAAAGTTAAAATGATAGCAAGCCTTTTCCTAGTTCTGACAGAGACATTATAGAAGAGACAGACCACTTAATACTTAACACTTAATCCTGAATAACACAGAATCCTAAATAGAACTCTATGGGAGAAGTCTGTAACGCCAAAGATGGCGGTTGTATGCACATATCCCGCCACATATTAAGCCGAACGTGTGGTTGCACTGACCTTGTGCATGCGTTGTAGAAGTATAACCTGAGGGGAAAAAGCTTTTTCAATATTTATTTGGGGCAAAGTCACCCAACTTTTTTTAAAATCCGCTTTAACTGGTGCTTCTAAAGATGTTTTTATGGTTCCAACTTCAACGTAATGCGTGGTTAAAACCGCTGTACACTAACACAGGTGTATTGAGTTAATGGCTTGACAGGCTCTTCTCAGGACTGTGTGGGTGTGTACATTCCCTGCTTAATTGACAACGTTGTGACCCCATATGTCAGTTTTGTTTTAGGATACCTGTTAGGGCGGGACAACTGACACCTTCATTGTGATTGGTTAATTTGAGAGCAAACTGAGAGGAGGTGTTGCCAGTGTACACAGGCTTTAAGCTACTCTAATATATTTAGGCTAACCTAATAAATTACTTTGAGAAAAGCCCTTTGCTCTAATATTGGTTTCATATGCTATCTGTGGGTGTCTTTCTCTGCCTGGACAGGGATGAGATTTACTGTCAGATCTGTAAGCAGTTGGTGGACAATAAGAACAAGGAAAGCCGCCTGAATGGGTGGATCCTGCTCTCCATCTGTCTGGGTATCTTTCCTCCCACAGACAACCTCAGGAAGGTCAGTCACATTTGATCTCCAGCGCTATTTGGACAATCTATGTTATGTTTTATGAAATCAACACATTGACGTTGAAGCTTATCGTTTTTATGCTATTAAAAATGTTCAATTAAATCGTTAAATGTTTATTTCAGATTAGTACTCCGCTGTTCTGTGCTCTGTAATCTTGTACTGACCCTGCTTGATAATTAACTCCAAACACCTGTGTGGGTTTCTGGGGGCTTTGAAGGATCCTGTACCGAGTTACAGTTTTCCTATCAAAATAAATCGACAGTATTCTGTTGTATTCTATTCTTTTCTCGTGTAGTATTTGGAAAGCTTCCTAAGTAGAGGGCCCAGTGGTTATGGAGCGTATTGTACGGAGCGCCTGCATCGTGTAGTAGCCAACGGTGAGAGAGGGGAGCTGCCCTGTTGGATAGAGCTACAGGTATAAAACACTAACAAGTGACCTCATGGGAACATCCCAGTGACCTCATGGGAACATCCCAGTGAGAATTGACCAACAGCCTGATGGTGTGAAACCACATTAGTATTAGCACAATATTCTTCTCTATTCTGTTCTCATCTTAATTGTCATTCATTTATGTCTTTAAAATGAATATATATACCGTTTTTTTTGTTCTTTTAAACTTGCCTGCAGAAAGAATGGATTTATTATCGTATCCTGTTCTTTAAAACTGCTTTATTGTGCAAATAAATAACACGCTCTCCATGGACAGGCTACCAGGTCCAAGAAACCTACGGATATGTCTGTGGCTCTCATGGACGGCCGCAGTGTCACGCTGCCCGTGGATTCGGCGTGCACCTCCGCCGAGGTCTGCCAAGCGGTTGCCGAGCAGGTGGACCTCAAAGACACGTACGGCTTCTCCCTCTACATTAACCTCTACGATAAGGTGAGCCCCCGACGCCGCCGCCCCTTCTTCGCTCGCTAGGGAGGAAGAAGAAACGACTTCTCGGGAACGCTGTTAACCGCGTCGTCGTGTTTTCATCTCGTCTCTCCAGCTGTGGTCGCTGGGTAGCGGCGGGAAACACGTGATGGACGCCATCTCCCTGTGCGAGCAGGAGGAGAGGAGGCAGGGCAAAGAGGAGGCGCACGCCCCCTGGAGGCTGTACATCCGCAGAGAGCTGTTTTTGCCCTGGCACGACTTCACTAAGGACCCCGTCAGCACCCACCTCACGTACAAGCAGATCCTCAGGGGCCTCAAGAACGGAGACTACGCCTTTGACAAGGTCAGGCAGGAGAATCAAACGCTGAATACTTTGCCGACCGCTTCCTAGAATAATACAAATGGTCTCGTCCAGGCGTCAGAATAATAATGGAATAGCTTTAATGCCTTCTGTTGCTTTTCAAATATAAGGTAAGAGAATTCTGGTCACATTTCATAGACCTCACTTAGAAAATACAGCCAGCTGTTGCGTTAATAACAGATGACCGTAGTCATACAATTAGGAGGGGAAACAAAAACGTTTAACCACTTGTGCCTGACTCGCAACAGTTGTAGTGCTGCCTCCTTGTGGCTCATTTTATTATAACAGCTTTCCGTGATGGAAAGCTCCTGTGGCCCAGCGTGCCATCACCTCCGCTAGTGCGGCGATGGCCCGACGCCTTAACCGTCAGTCTGCATGCACTGTAACCGTTTCAATATCTGCTCCAACCCCTCAAGGAGGATGAGTATGTCGAGCTGGCAGCGAAACACTACTACGTGCGCTTCGGCTCGGCCAACAGTATGCAGAACACGCAGGTGGCTGTGGATGAATGTATCACCACTGAGCTCATAGAGAGCAAATCTATGGCCAAATGGGTCAGCATGGTCAGCGCCAAACACAGAGAGGTACGGTGTCTCATGCACACGGATACCGGTTTTAAAACGGTATCATTTTTCGACATATATGTTCTCTCATCCTTACTTTACAGGCTGTCGGCATCAACGGCAATAAGACCACAGACCGCGTAAAGGCAGAAATAGTTGACACTGCGCGTCAGAAATGGACGCTCGACTTTTCCAAGTTCTATGACGTGACGATGATGTCAGGTAAGGAATAGGCTACTATATAAAATATAAATTGGAAGTTCATGTTTCAAAATATTTTTTTTTTTAATGATTTGATTTAATGATTGAACCTCTTCTATTAATATGCTACTCACACTCTTCTACAGGACCTGCCTTGCCAAAGAGCCGTTTTTTCGTGGCTGTCAACTGCAGTGGAATGCTCTTCATGGATGGAAAGGACAAGAAGCTAGCTGAACTGTCCTACCTTGAGGTGACCGGGATCCACACACCAAGGTACGCGAAACATCGAGAATTTGGGTATCTGTACACCTTTGTCTTTGTTAGCTTCTTGTAACGCGATTATATTATATGCTATTTCACACATTATTTTATTTCTACTATCTCAGTAGTGGAGTACCGAAAAAGACTGTTGCTCATGTTAAGTTAGCCCTGGCTGGGCTGGTAATCCCAGGGGGTCTCTGATCCTAGTACTAACCAGGCCCGACCCCGCTTGGCTTGTGAGATCGGACAAGATGGGGCCTATTCAAGGCGGTATGGCCATAAACAAGGGGAACTGCGTGAGGCTAGCCCTGGCTGGGTAGCAACTTCCTGGGGGCTCCAGCAATCAATCATTCTGTCTTTCTGTCTGTCTCACCAGTGACAGTAAACCCAAGAGTGACTTGGTGAGCTTGGCCACAGTCAGAGGAGTATACGTCCTGAAGTGTGAACATGCTGAAGACATGGTGTCACTGGTACAGATGCACATGGAGGGAATGAAAGAGCGCTCGGTGTACGCCGTGGCTCTGCAGGACGCCCACAAACAGGGTAAGAAAGGAGCCTACCACTGACTGTCAAACTGTCAAGTCTGTTGTTAGCTTGTTTCTATCGTATGCACGATGTTCTGTAATTAGGTTTTTACTCAAATGTATTAGCGTTTCACCATGTGTTTTTGTTGGTTTACCTAGTCTTATGAAGTTTTAAAGCGTGATTTTTTTTTTTACTTTCTGTCATGTCAACTATCTATTTTGTGCATTTGTAGTATTGGCCACACACACACTTATCCTCTCTTCCTTCTCTCTCCACAGATGACCCCTCGTTCTTGGTCTATAAGCGAGGTGACCTGCTAGTCATGGAGAAAGATGGAGACTTCTCTGCCGCCCGCAGTTGGAACAAAGCCACCAGTGAACGGACAGGAAACAGTGGCACTGTCTACATGGACACAGTCCAGTTCCTGCCAACTCTCAGCAAGCCCAGTGACGAAGCGCTGGTAGAGTTTCATTTATCTTTTAAAGTAACATTCAAAAGTATCAGGAAAACAAATGGTTCAAAAACCTCATTGTGCACTACAAAGATTGTGAAACAGTATAAAAGATAAGCAGATGCCTCGTTAAAGCCAGAGTCTCATCAAGCTGTAGAAGACAAGGCTATATTATAAATGATTCCATTTTAATAGAAGACATGGGCTAAATACTTCCCCCTTGTGGCGTTACTGATGAATTGCTTTTGAACCATCAGGATCTGCTGCATTTGGGGCCAGACCGGAGGAGGGCCTCTTTGGCACCAGCCCTTCAGCAGAGAGAGGAGGCAGTGGCCCCCATATCCCTCAAAGAGTACGCCTATGAGTACTTCAGGTTAGTCATCAAGTCATTCTTCATTGAAGGTTACTGGGAATAATTTATGGTCCTATACACACCACTAAATTATGAATGACACTGATAGTTACAGTATTTTTACACTATGTCACACTTCTATACCCATTATTTCAACACTTCTATACACCAATACAGTAGGGTCGAATTTAGGCTAGATTGCATTGATAGATCCTGCGTTACATAGTATACCTTTTAAACTCAAACTACTGTGGCACACTAAAATAATTCCATTATTGGCCAGAGGGGGCAGAGCAGAGTTACCCAGCACATACTGTAAGCACCTTTGTGCACATAGGACTTTTGTGCATGTCCTTGCATGTGCACAGGCGCTGCCAATATGGCATCGGATTGTTTCGAGAAGTTTTTGCTCTCAAACTAGCAATTTAATGTTCATTAAAGTATATGCTACTTATTGAAAATGCCCCACCCAAAACAGGAGGTCATTTTATACACTACCACTTTAAATAATTTATATCACGTTTAAAACGGAAGATTTTGATGTATGGATAGCAGTACATTGGTTGGTCATGTATTATCATGTATAATCGGGCCTTGCTGTTCTGACTCCGTGTTCACAGGCAGCCAGGTAAGGACACAGGCAGATCAGGTCTGTCTCGAGGGATGGCGAAGGAGCGTCTGTGGGCCTGTTCCCGAGAGCCCCTCAAACAACCCTTACTGAAGAGCCTGGCACACAACTCCGACCTCTGCCACCTGGCCTGCAGCGCCTTCACTGATATCCTGGAAGCCCAAATTGAAATTTCGATTTATTTTATTTCTTACATACATTGTTTGCCGCCAGATATATAATAATCATAAAACTACCTGAACTTAACAGATATGCTTTATGTAAAAGTCACAATTTAAAACCTAAAGAATAATTGTATCAAAAAGAATCAGTTTTTTTTTTTTAAACAATCAGTTAGTCCAAAATCAGTTGACATAGTTTTCTCTAGATTACATGAAATCCCTCTGTGTTGTGTGCATCCTTGACCTGGGCCTATACCTATCCTGAAGTACATGGGGGATTACCCCATCAAGATTGCACGCAGCCCCATTGAGCTGACGGACCAGATCTTTGGCCCAGCCATGCAGTACGAGGCTCTCCGAGACGAGATCTACTGCCAAATAATGAGACAGATGAGTAACAATATCAACAGGTAACCCCGTGTGCATGTGTGTGCACACTCTCTCTACATTGTCTTTTTCTATTTATTTTCTACCTCCTAAATTAGCGGTTCAAAGTTCACAGAAAATGCTTAAAAATGTTTTCGTTTTTTTTAACATTTTGTTAAATTAGTTAATTATTTATTTATTTTACTGTTATTATTTTTAGAGTTACACTCCTCGATTTGAGTCCTTATTTTCAAAACCAGCTTTACAAAAACGCGCACAAATATAAATCGCCTGCTCTGAATGTCTGTCTGTCCGTCTCTCAGGTTGAGTATGGAGCTGGGCTGGCAGCTGATGTGGTTGTGCACAGGCCTTTTCCCGCCCAGTCAGAACCTGTTGAGACACACCCAGCGCTTCCTGGAGTCGCGGCCCAGAGACCCGCTGTCTGCGTTCTGCCTTCAGAGGATACAGGTCATGCTCAGGTCAGCCTCAGCCATGGGATACGGCTATGTGATGAGATTACAGTCACATCACTGCATGTTGGGTAGCTGGATAGAGAGGTTGCTACTTGTTTGATAACTCGTACAGGTACAGTATATCTGAAGGAATTGGAGATATAGACATCACTCAATTGAATAACAAATAGCATGTTATTTATTAATCATAAATTACTATTTTCATATTTGGTTTATATGAAATGTTTGGGGTTGATGGCTTAACATCCTCATATTCAATTATAGAAGTGGTGACAATTACATTTTTCTAACACCTGAAAAAAACAAGGTAATCACGGAGATACACAATAAACATGTTATGCTAAATGCTACACCGCTGTAATGAAATTGTAATGAATGTAAGTTCAATTAAATTTGTAACGCGTTTGTGTATTTTAAATTATACAGATACACATCATTTATTTCAAAGCCACCGCCTACAGTATGAATGTGTGTAGAATTGTATGTTCAACTGTTTTTTTCAGGGCAGAGCCCAGGACGTTTCCGCCGCACCAGGTTGAAGTGGACGCCATCCAACAGAACAGCACCCAGATCTTCCACAAAGTTCACTTCCCAAATGACAAAGATGACGTAAGTGGGCAAAGCACTGGTCACAGTGTGTCGGCAACACTCCGATCATTCAAGAGCAGCCAAAGACACTGGTTTCAGCGGTCGCCACTGGCCACGCACGCTTGACAAAAGCAACGTGGCGGGACGTTTAAGCTCACTGGGCATAGGCTATTCTCCCTCCCTTTCCCAAGTTGTGGCATGCAGTAGACCACCTCATCTATGTAAGCAGCCCTCTTTAAGCTAATAGCAAAATTCGACCGCAATAGCCTGCGTTAGCGCCGTTATTTCTAAAAGCAGCGACTGCATGATACAACACAGTGCACTCATATGTCAAGATTTAGATTAGGATAAACCTCTAGCACTATTTATTACATGGCTAAAGTCCTGTATTTATATAGGGCGGGTATTGGCACATGTACGCCACTAGATGGCAGTATATATTTACATCCACTGTCATCACCTGCACATCCTAAAAGTAGTTCTTGTAATATGTTTACTTAATAAGCTTTGTTCGTGCCCAGGCACTGTCAGACATGTTTCTTGATGCTTGCTTTCTGCTCCACTGCAGCTGTTTGAGGTGACATCCACCACCAGAATCAGAGAACTGTGTCACCTTATCGCCTCTGACCTCAAACTGACGTCATCTGACGGCTACGGAATATCCCTCAAAACCCCTAACAAGGTGGGATATAGGATTGGGTGTTTATTTTCTTTACTTCACTACTTTTTTTAGCTTGACTCTACACTGTAGTAAACGAAACCAAATAATAAACTATCCTGCACATTTTTAATCAAGTCTGTCAAGACAGAATAGATTAAATCCCTGTCTCTTTACACAATACTGGATTGTCAAAGCCCATAACAGTTACATCTGTCTCTTCAGTGCCAGCTAACAGGCTTTTTGTCTCTGTCTCAGGTCCAGAGCTTGGAAGACGATAAGTACTTCTTTGACAGTTTAAGGCAGAGCTTAGACCAGCCAAAGAAAGCCAGGAAAGTCAAAGAGGGTAATGCACCATAATTACATCTTTGCACTATACTCTTTTGTTCCAGTATTTACAAATATGATATAATCATAAACTCATTTCATTTCACAGGCCCCCCACCCGCAATGCCATACCTGGTGATCTTTATGAGGAAACTTTGGTTTAACGTGACCCCTGGAAGAGACCTGACGGCTGACCTCACCTTTCATTTCCCACAGGTATCCATCTCACAACTTGGTTTCATATGCTTGACATTGTTGTGGCACAAATGGGGGAAACATGTTTTTAGTATATACAAAGGAAACAGTTGAAACCACACTGACCTCACAACTTCCCCACACACAAGTTACCAGCCTCAAAATCCAGGATATAGAGGGGTAGCACCATCTACAGGATAAATGCAGGTTATTGCAATTGCTGTGTCTGACTGGCTCAAATATGTGGCAGGTGATGTCACTGTGATGTCACCGTGACATCACCTGGCACTAGTTTGAGAGAGAGTCTGAAATTTGTGGTTAATCTTCAATATGAGTTAGTTGTGTTTATCATCACAATACAGGTACTGTAGTTGACACACAAAATAACTAAATGGAAAATGGAGATAAACATATACAGTATTGGTAACTGTATTTACCTGCACAGGAGTTGCCAAAGTACCTGCGAGGGTACCACAAGTGCAGTAAGGAAGACATGATTAGTCTGGCCAGCCTGCTCTTTAGAGTCCAGGTGGATTCAGACAGATCCCAGTTTGTCATGATTCCCAAGATGCTGAAAAATCTGGTTCCAGCCGACCAGATGAAAATCATGTCACCTGAGGATTGGAAAAAGGTAAAAGGAAAAAAGTATTTTAACAAAAAGGGAAAAATTATAAAAATAGCAAGTGGATTATCTTTAAACTTCAATCTTTTATTTGTGCTTTTTTTTGCTATTTCCAGCAAATCATCTCCTCGTACAACAAGCAGGCTGGCATTACTGTAGATGAAGCAAAAATCGCCTTCCTTCGAATTATTTCTAGCTGGCCCACGTTTGGCTGTTATTTCTTTGAAGTTAAAGTAAGAGATTTTCATTTATTTCTGTATTTATGACTTCCCTGTTTAATGTACCAGATTCATGTGTATTTAATTAAACTCTATACTTTATATATGTTTAGTGAACACGTTATGTTGTCTTTTCTTGACATATTTAATTTTGTATTGTGGCTCCTTTTGTATTTTCTCCCACTTTTATAGGGACATATGCAAATTAAAATATTTAATTATCCTCTGAATTGTTGTTTTTCTTTGCAGCAAACATCAGAACCTAGCTACCCTAATATAGTTTTGATTGTCATCAGCAAGCAAGGTGTGAGCTTCGTAAACCCAAAGACAAAGGTATGTGCCATAATTGCAAGTAGAAATACATCCAAGGGTTTTCTACAAATGCATAAAAACAGGCTCACTATATAAAGGCTTTGATCCATTGATGACCTGAATCTGCTAAATGCACTTTTACGTTTCCTCTTGCTGGCTAAATAATTGTATTGTATGTTAGTCATCTGGTTTAGTACAGGAGTAATGTGTGGTTGCAATTAAGTTACCAATAATAGGTAACCAATAGGCATATTCAGTTATCTTATATTCTAGTCTATATAGTATTCAACTAAATTAAAGGTACACTGCTTGATTTCCCAAAACTCCCCTTGTGGCTTAAACCAGCGTTACCAAAACAAGCAGCCTCAGTGACGAGTGTGTGCGTGTTCTGGGATGCACTGTAATGAAATCAAGGGATTTTTTTTTAAAAAGACCACAGTTGAATCCTAATTCTACCGTAAACCCTTCAGGAGCTTCTAGTCATGCACTTGTTCAGCCGCATCACCAACTGGTACAGTGGCAACAACAACTTCCAGATGACCATTGGCAACCTGGTCAAGGGCAATACCTTTGTCTGTGAAACCCCGCTGGTGAGTGGCTGCCATCTCTGTGTGAATAAGTACAACGTGTTTTATTGCAGACTTATATTTTAATGATTGATGTCAATGGGTTAAAATATCCATTCCCTCTTTTGTCAGGATTACAAAATAGACGACCTTCTGAGATCCTACGTGAACATGTATGAGAAGCAGAGGCAGGCGGTGCGCCCGAGGAAAAGCCTCGTGGGAAAAAGCATGTTAGACTGAATAGCATTGCCCTTAAAGCTTTAATAATATCATGAAGAAAAAATAAAATAGAAGAAACGCCTTTTGTTTTATTGCTTTTGGCTGATTATTTTGTATTTGTACTTTTTTAATTTTATATGTAATTAATATTATTTAATGTAAAATCAATATAGCCTATATTATAAGATATTATATGAATCACAGATATTTCCTTTTGTGTTTTTTCTTCACGTGTCAATTCATCTGGCCTCAATTTTTACAATTTATTTCTCAATAACAACCAGTAGATGGGGCTGAGAGTGTAACATATAAAGACCAAAATGACATTGGCATTGAAAATAAATAAATTAGTCATCTCACTTGAGTGTGGCATTGGTGCTTCCATGAATTACTATGTAAACTTAATGGCATAAATGTGTGCATATTCTAAGCTATAATATTCATTCATACAATAATACCGGTGGAAAGGCTATTAACCATCACTTATTAATTAGTTACCTATTATTTCATATCAAAAATACATGTTTTGAAAATCATGTGTGGTTCCATACCCAACAACAGTAAACTATTTTAGCATGAATTTACAGTGTCTTGATGATCTGCTTTATATTTATGCTGACTAAAAAAAAAAGGTTTGTTGGTATAAGATTGTCTAAAAATAATGTCCACCCATACGAATGTATACATGCATGGCAACATTTGAAAGAAAATGATCTAAAAGCTTCTTGTTCTGTGAAAATTATGTGGTGTGTCTTAACACAGGAGGCTTTCAAAATGGCAGCCAAGTCTCCTAGCTTGCTGTGGGACATTTGATGCTCTTGGAATGCCCTGACTGCAGCTTGCATTGCAAATAAGTTGCCCCCCTTTTCTGATAATAGAACTCCAATTTCATACCTGAAGTGAAGTGATAAACAAGTCTGTGTGTGTGTGTGTGTGTGTGTGTGTGTGTGTAGTAGCTGCTACACTACTGTAGGGTAGACTACTTATACAGCCCTCCTTATTGCCTGTCAAGACTATTGCTCTGTTACCATGGAAACCATGTGACCAAAAATCAGGTTACCATGGGCAGGTGCATATGAGGTGCAATAGGATTGTTTGGGCTCCAGTCTGTATCCTGATGCAATCTGACTGTAAGGGAAATAAGTGTTTTGCAGACAGTGACTCGAGACTCTATAGGTTGTAGATGCTGTATCTTTAATGATTTGTTTAAATTTTTCTTAAATTAACATTTACGTGGCACTTGACTATTCAAACATTGAGACAATTGCGTATTGATAACGCCGAGCCACGTGCGTAGATGCACGCATACGCACAGCACTGTTTTCTACTTATGCTAATTGAAAGTGAAAGAGTTATTTAAGTGAAGCGGGTCGACTGAGATGTGGGCCAAGTTATGTTTGTGATTAAAAACAATCTTGTGTGCGTGCGTGTGTGTGAGAGAGAGATGCCGTACAAGAATGCAAAGGCATCTGATGCACTGCACCAAATTTGAAACAAAAGACCTTATAGTCCAAACCACATCACTATCTTTCCACCTGCGCCCTGCCCCCACCCGGCGGCAACTTGTGTTTCGCCAAACAAGCGCGTAGCAAGACCATAGCCCCACCTAATATGACACTGGCACTCGCGCGCCCGTACGGGCACGCGCGCTCGTACACCCTATTACACCCGTAAAACATTAGGAAGAGTTTTTAATTCAGTGCAGCTGTTGCCATAACGTTTATTATGAATCAGTTATTAAAAAATGTTGTTATAAAATATAATAATCACGATTCAGTGCAGTTTTATTATCATTAAATAAATATTGTATGCAAATCGTGCATACATGTTGGAATTAAGTTCATAATTGTTACAGAATTGCTGCTATAAATTTGCTGCTATTATCATATTTAATGTCAGAACACACTAACTTTCGGCCATTTTTCGGGGTGTTTGTTGTTTTCACTTAACAAGACGCTGTTCTGGGGTCAATGATAAGTTTAGCCCTCCATTGAACAAAACTCCTATTTCGGGGAAGGAAATGAACCGAGATCAGTGTCTGTGTCTGTTGTGGCACGCCTGCTCGGCGCGCGCGAACAACGCGAGCCTCGCGATAGCCTCTCCTGGAATCAAAGCATCGCTCGTGAACTGGATGCTGACAGACTCGCGGTCATCATGCAAAGGTTACATGGTATCCATTTGAGCGGATCTCCTAAGTGAAGAAGACAGGCACTCTGCGGGACTGACACAACAACATCAAAATGCGATGCCTGCACGCAAAAATGCACTAACTACAGCGGCCGGCGTTCGTCTACAGCCTCTGTCAAATAATGGACGCGAGTTTGGGATTTCTACGGACGGCGATGTGTGTGCTCGCTCCTCTTGGCAGTAAAGTGGCTTCATGAGTGTCCAAAGTAACAGTGGAAGTGGTGGAGGAAGTTTGGAGGCGACGCCATCTTGGTCGCAGCTCTCCTCGTCCCCAACGATTTCTCAACAACATATAACGGCGACCACAAAGACCAAGGAAGGTATCTAGCCCAGAAATGCACGAAAGACACTTATTCCCCGGGGTCTTGTTCTTTGCGGCAGAAATTAAATATATTGGGCCATGTTGACCATACGTTAGATCCAAGTAAAAATGGATGGCAAGTTCACGGATGCCGTGAATTGGAAGCCAAACGTCAGCTGTCAGTTCAGCTGATGGCCAGTCTAGTAGCAGAAAGGCAGCGATCCTGTTTGCACAAAGGAAGGGCTACCTAGTTGTTACGTTTGAATATTTGGTTTGAGTTTTTTAGGGTCCTTTACAACTGTTCATATCGGTAGATATATTTGTAACAGTCTGTAACGTTTGTCACCAATCAACAGCAAGCGATTAGATATAGTAACAACGTATGCATGCATTGCAATACATTTCCCTGCTACTCTGAACTCCAAGGACTAGGCCCTGGATTGTAGCTTGTGTGCACTTAGCCTTTCCTTTATACACATTTTAAATATGATTGTAGCGTTGGCTTTGAGAAGGATATTGGAGTTTATATTATTGTGATATGACTGTGTAATGTTTGTACATCAAATGTATAGGTTTGTAATAAAAGTTCAACAATCGATAGAGTACGAAATACGTATATTAGAGACCCATAAGCCTTAATATAAAAAGAGAGAAAAGTTTACGTTTGCATATTTGTTGAGAAGAAAGTTAGTGTCGTCTTATATTTGCGTATTTTCCTAATCTGTCCCATTTAAAGGGATCGTGTGCGAATTGTCCCTATTTCGAGCCCTACATGGAGTAACGTTAGTCCTTTTTGCTTTTTGTCTTTTCACGTATCCTTGAATAACCTCCTGTTTGTCCTATACTGTGCAGTCATTGGTTTACAGCACAGGGCTTATGTATAACGTCCATTAGGCCTTCTGCTAGGGCTTGCCCCTTTGAAGCTATGTAAAGCTGACCGCACAGGAAATGTCCAATAGGAAACGCATGCACCAGTGTTCACAAGGGGGGGTGGGGGGCTGTGTTTTTTCTGGGTGCAAACTGTCTCATGCATTTCCCCTGCCAGCACAGTGTAGGCTGACTTTATGTCCTTGTGCCATCGTATTCACATTATGTTCCCAAATCACCATGACACCGTTGGTACCTTCTAAAGGGAAGGCCATGTCAAAAAGATTCAAATCGTTTTAATTATTCAGCCCAAAATGAAAGATGTGTAAAACGAAAGCCGTCTGCCTTTTTAACTTTAATGGGGCGCTCGTTTTTTCTGGGGCCCGGGAGCCAGATCCATTTGTCTGATACAGAGCATAACTTAGTATAAAGATTATGAGTATGGTTTGGAAGGAGTTTGGGATTGAGTTCCCAATATCCTAATCTTACTTCCTATTCCACTTTATCCACAAGCCTCCTGGCTTATCAAGAACTCTGAAATAATAAGTCTTACCGGCTGCGTCTTGCTACTATACGGAGATGATGTGCCAGTCTACTGGATTGCTGCGGTGATGATGGATCCAGCCAGATACTTTCTCCAAAGTCCCCCTGGTCAGAATAGCAGCGTCATCCCCCACCTCATTGAACCACACAGGACATTCCTCGATTTGTGTTTGGACATGGCCTTGCGATTGAAACCCGCTGTACCAAAAACAAATTGGTTTAGGTTTGAAACTCGGGAGCGTAAGCGGCAATTTCACAGCTAAATCATACGCACTCTTCCATTTGGTCCTCGATTGGGGGCTACAGCTCTGACCATTGCATTGTTTTTACTGCTTGTTACGACAGCGATGTAGAAACTTCACCTTATTTACTTGTTGCCCTCATTTTAAGTGGCTCTGGCTAACATTGTTAGCCATGGTGACTAACATTAACATGTGTACTTTAAAAATGTCAGGCCCCATGGAGGAGCTGCACAGCCTGGACCCCAGGAGACAGGAGCTCCTGGAGGCCAGGTTCATGGGCGCCGTGAGCGGAAACACGGGAGGCAGCACCGGGAGCACCAGTGGAGGTGCTAAGGTAACTCGTACAACGGTCCCTATCGTCCGTACCGCAGCTATTGTGCCGGCGCTGTTATGATTCAAGGCACCGTGCGTCTCGTCCTGATTGGTGCATTGTTATGTTCCTTTTTGGACGCTGTCCGTGTTTAGGGTCTGGCCAACGAGTGCTCCAACCACAGCTATGGCAGCTTGGGCTCCTCCAGCGACAAAGAGTCTGAGGTAAAACACACTCACAACACAGAGTGCTTGTCTGTATGGATCCATTTGACATAATAGGTATAAAATAGATGAATGCATTGTGTGTGTAAACCACACCCTTTTTTTATTTTTTTAGATGCAATAAAAGCCAGCTTCAAATCTCAAGCAATGCTTGAGTCGTGCTTAAATGTGTTCACCATGTTACTTGGTGAACAGCTGCAGTGACCACCCCACCCCCACAAAGCTTCCTTCTCGTTCTCAGACATAACAACAAAATAGTGTTTTATCGAAAGTCATTAAAAAATAAATAAAGATGTATATCTAATCTGTGTTGACTCACAAGAAATTAGGAAAGATACACCTAAACTGACTCTCACTGATTCTCAATTATATAGTGCGGATGCTTATATAATTCACATCCTAAACTCACGTACTACTGTGTTCAGTACTTGTATTGCGCATCGCGTTAGTATGTAGTGTGGAGAGATGCATGCATGTGTATTTGTCTTATATCTATGTCTCTCTTTCCCACTGCCTTTTTCCATTTCTCTGTGTCTTGCCAGAACTCTGATATGAAGAGAGGGAGTTCCCCGGCCTACTCAGTATGTGCTCTTCCTTCCTTCGGTTCTGTCCCAACAATGCCAAAATGTGCTCTTGTTAGCAGAAGACATGGGGATTTTGCCGTTTAGCCGAACTCATGTTTGCCGGCCTTTTTCTTTCCCATCTTCCAACAGACCCCGGAGAAGAAGCACTCTGAGTCGTCCAATCGAGGCAGAAAGAGGAAAGCCGACACCCAATCAGAGAGCAGCCAAGGTATGACCGACGCATGCAGACTGCGATTGTAAAGGGCCCCAGCTGTAGGGTTTACCCGCTTAAATAAACAAGATGTTTCTCCCGCAGGGAAGACGTCGACGCGTGGACCCAAGATCAGCGACTACTTTGACGTGGGTATTCTGGGAGCTCAGTGACACCTCCTCTTTTGTTATTATAATTCTCATAACCGCCTCACCGTCTGAGGGTGTTAAATCTGTCCATCTGCCCCTGTGTAGTTCCAGGGTGGGAACGGTTCCAGCCCGGTGAGGGGCCTTCCTCCCGCCCTCCGCTCCCCACAGAACTCTCACTCTGCCCCGGGCTTGATCGTGAGTCCTTCTCTTTTATCAGGGGTGGGTAGGCTTCACATGATAGGAAATGGGGAATGCGATTGTTATGTACTATGATCTCATTGTCTTCACCAATTAAAAGCAGAGTTTGTGTGTGTGTGTGTGTGTGCGGATAATAATGACTTATAATATAACGCGGTAACGAGTGATGTTGGCTGGCTGTAGATCCGGCAGAACAGCTCCTCTCCCACCAGCCTGTGTTTCGGGGAACACCTGATGAATCCCAAAGTCTCCAGCAAGTGTGTCCAGGTAGTTTTTCACACGCATACTTCTGTTTTTAATGCAGTACTTCAAATCGCTCTTTACTAGTTATGCATCCATCCATCCATCCATCCATCCATGCATGTGTTTAATAATGCAAACAGAGCTATTGTGTCTTTACCGTTCTCCCAACTGTCCCGCTGTGTCTCAGACGGAGTTGACAGGGCTGAAGCTGGCTGCACTAGAGAGCAACAAGAGTCTGGACCTGGAGAAGAAAGAGGGGCGCATCGATGACTTGCTCAGGGTGAGTCAAGTATCATCATCCTCATCATCAGGGCAGGATAGTCTAGTGGTCTGTGTGTTGGACTCCCAGCCAGAAGGTCGAAGGTCGCCCCAGAGTTGGCCTATCTGTAAGCATCCTTGAGCAAGATGCCTAACCCCTATCTGCTCCATGTAATAGCACCATGTGATTGTAAGTCACTTTGGATAAAAGCGTCTGCTAAATGACATAATTGTAATCATCATGACTCGCAATGCCGTTTTCTCGCCACGTGATTCTATAGTGTCTGAAAACGTTAAAACAAAGGATTTATATTCGAGTCGGCCAGATTTAGAATCTAAATGGATATTGATATTTACAATCGGACACTCGACATGAATGAATTCTCCCAGCATCTGTTTCCTCTTTTACTTATGCCTTGTATTTCTTTGACTCCCAACAGGCTAACTGCGACCTGAGGAGGCAGATCGATGAGCAGCAGAAGCTCCTGGAGAAATACAAGGAGCGCCTCAACAAGTGCATCACCATGAGCAAGAAGCTGCTCATCGAGAAGGTCGGAGGGCTTTTACCTGCCTTCTTATTGATGTGCTCGCATGCGTGAGAGGGAATGAACAATGTTAAAGAGCTTCACCCCAAAACGCTCATTTAATAAGTCACCATTTTATCCACTGGGGGTGTCGGGTACTAACTTGTCAGTTAGAAACGAGACGAGATGTGTGATCTGTGTGTGTGTGTGTGTGCGCGCCCACAGAGTACCCAGGAGAAGCAGTCGTGCCGTGAGAAGAGCATGCAGGACCGCCTGCGCCTCGGCCACTTCACCACCGTTCGACACGGAGCCTCGTACACCGAGCAGTGGACTGACGGCTACGCATTCCAGAACCTGGTCAAGTGAGTGTCGCCAACGGTTCCCTGCGGTTTTCCTGCCTGTGTATATTTCTGATGCAGTCACATGTACAGAAATCCTCTTGAACCCTTTTTAATTCATTGTTGCTGACATTTATGCCAGCCCTGTAATACCCAGATGAGATACGGAAAATGTAATACCTTTTTTTTTTTTTTAAAGATTCCTTCATTGTGTATTAGTGGTGCCCCCAGAATCCCACATTCTTGCTTCAGCTCATACTTGCCACCAAAACAATGGTGTTGAAACTGGCTGTACGTAAGCGTCGATTTCTCCCCTAAATCATACGCACTCTCCCATTTGGTCCTCACTATAGCGCTGAGCATTGCATTGCTTTTACTGCTTGTTATGACAATGTAGAAACATCACTTTTAAGTTGCTGTAATGCTGGTTCCAACCACAAGGGCGTTCTTGATACAAATTGAGTATTTTTATTAATAGTGTTTTTAGATGTTGCATATAATTCCTTCAACAGCCAGTTTAAGAATAATGGAAAAATTAGTCTCTTATATATTTGTTTTGGCTGGCTAGTGCACAGCTCGCATTTAGCTGAAGATAAGGCTTTCTAAAGGGGCGCGCCAATCGAAGGCCAAAGGAAGCTGCAAAGATCACAGAGTTGTTGACAAAATGGCCCCCGTCCGCCACAGTGCTGTAACCCTCCGTGCCCGGCTGTGCTCAGGCAGCAGGAGGGCATCAACCAGCAGAGGGAGGACATCGAGCGGCAGAGGAAGCTGCTGGCCAAAAGGAAGCCCCCCAACCCGGCGTCTCCCTCCATGGCTGTGGCTTCCACCTCCGAACCCAAGCAGCGCAAGACCAAGGTGGTCAACGGCAATGACCCAGACCCCTTCCTAAAGCCCTCATTGCCCCAGCTGTAAGTGTGTGTGTGTTTGTCACATTGTTCAGAGCTTAACAGAAGGCATAATCCATTCCAATCCGACCGTAATAATTAACTTTTGAGGTGGACATTGAAAAACCCTTCTTAGATCTTATGGAATCCATTCCAAAACGGAGATAAATGAAACTATTAAGCAGCACTGTTCTGCTGTTTCATCCATTTAAAAAAAAAAATGTTAGCTTGATTCTGGCATTGATTTCTACAGGACTTCGTGCATTTAAGTAGCATGTCTGGCAGTGGCAGGGACATCCAGCCTCCATTTTAGGACTGTGAATGCGTTATCGTGTTACCTCCTCCCCGAGAGAGAAAAGTCAACACGATTCCCCACTGAGGTTCTCTGAAACCTTAACTTTGTAGCGAGCGTGGAAAGCACAATGAATTTCCATTGACCACTGTGCTGCCTCCATTTAAAAAAATTTTTTTTTGTCGTTTTCAAAAGGCTTCCATTTAGTTTTCTGAGCCACCTCCATGTTGTCTTGTCAGGTTGACCTTGGCTGAGTACCACGAGCAGGAGGAGATCTTCAAGCTTCGCCTCGGCCATCTTAAGAAGGTCAGTGAATGAAACGCGAACTCTCCTCAGTGGATGAAGAATCGAATGTACCAGAGAGGCTTTAAAGAACGCATTTGACATTAAAGGAGCTATTCAAAATACAGTTGCACACAACCAAGTACCATAGAAGCCTTCTGAGGTCATAATGTGCTGCAGGCTTTTCGGCCCTTCATACATTTTGTGTGTGTCTGTGTGTGTTTGCATACGTACATGCATAGGAGGAAGCTGAGATCCAGGCAGAGTTAGAGCGGCTGGAGCGGGTGAGGAACCTCCACATCCGAGAGCTGAAGAGAATCAACAACGAGGACAGCTCGTCGTAAGTGTGTGTGCGTGTGTGTGTGTGCGCTTAGATGATTGTCAAGGCGGGGATAAGGCTTCAGTAAAGTATGTGTCAATGTGACCAAGCAGTTTAGTAAAGGGCAATATGTCAGTAATGAACCTTTCCATTTCCGTCGAAGTGCCCTCATGCGGATCCAATAGCGAAAACATGACTATTGTTGTTGAAGTAGGATTGCATTGTCTGGCATTGCAGCAGTTAGCATTTCTAGGCGTAACTGTAATTAGGACAAACGGTGTGCCAAGAGGCATTTCCACTCCAGCAAATTCCAAGGCCGCCTGATGTCAATTATGTCTTCGCTTGGATGCCGTTGCTTCTGAACTACTCCAAGCCCTCTGTGGCACGCGGTTTAACACCTGTGGAAGTGGGAAGACGGTGGCTACTTTCTTGGGTCCCACCACTGTAGGCCATCCACGTCAAGGCATAACACTGGATATTGTGCGTTCAAAGGAGAATGCTTTGTTTGTAGCATTCTTCTCGGACGTTCTCATTAACGACGTGTTTTCGCCCACTGAACTTGCCGCCACATGCTTGGCTGGCTCCATATGTGGATTAGCAGGTGTACAGGTGCACCCAATTAAGTACATACTGTGGGGGGGGGGGGGGGGGGG
>JAODLI010000009.1:731346-745627 GCA_027575585.1 Percopsis omiscomaycus | reverse complement strand
CAAAGACGCCCCCCCCCCCCCCCCCTTTTTTTTTATTTTCTTCCCACAATATCGCTCAACTAAGAAAATAACCTAAATATAAGATTCGACGATGTAAAAGAAGTAAAGGCAATTGTATAGGTTGTCGGAACTTGCAAAAAATACACGCCAGTACTTAAGAATATACAGACGTTTATTGTAGTGCCTTCAAGTACATCTAGAAATACACTATACACTTTTTGGTAGATGAAGCAGACATCTGTGAAAAAATGTTTTCCCCCTTCTGCTCTAGAAGTTTCCTTTTTAGGCCACTCACACTTTAAAGTAGGCTTATTTTGCTACCTATTGTCTTGCCCTCTGTTGTATATATGCGTGGAAAGGCCGAAAAATAACAAAAGCAACAGCAGGATTCCCAACGTTTATAAATGTGGAAATGCTGCTAACAAACTCCTCTGAGAAATGCATTTTTTTAGTAGAATAATTGTTAACACGAGCTCATCCATCTTCTTTTACAGTGCCTCTGGAACCAGTGTTGTTGCCATCGATAATAAAATTGAGCAGGCAATGGTGAGTTATGGAATTACCAGTGATGATTCTACCGGCCACATGAAATGGTCATTTAAAGCTAACATCCCTCGATTGCAATGTAGTGTACAAATAGGAGTGTACTTTTTATTTTTATTTTTTATGTTTAATATACATATAATAAATAAACTGCAGTAGCATTAATAAAGGGTCACTTTGTTAGAATTTCTCCAAATTAAAAGCAAACAGTATATTTTTTGTAGTGACCCTGCTAGTCTGACCAAATCGTTTCTCCTACTTGTATAATACGGTAATATTATAATAACAGAGCCGAGGTTCTGTTCCTTGCACTTACATCTCTCTCTTTCTTTCTCTCTCTCTCTCTCTCTCTCTCTCTCTCTCTCTCTCTCTCTCTCTCTCTCTCTCTCTCTCTCTCTCTCTCTCTCTCAGGACCTGGTGAAAAGCCATCTGATGTACGCCGTGCGGGAGGAGGTGGAGGTGCTGAAGGAGCAGATCAAGGAGCTGTTTGAGAGGAACTCAGTGCTGGAGAAGGAGAACGCCGTGTTAAAGTCTCTGGCCAACAGCGAGCAGCTGTCCCAGCTCTCCACCCAGCCGCCGCCCGCCGCCGCCTCCACCACCAGCGGCACGCCGCCCCAGCAGGCCCTCGGCCCCGCCCAGCCGCAGCTCCAGGCCCCGGCCGTCACGCCCCAGCTCCCGGCCCCGCCCCAGGCCCCGCCCCAGCCCGACCCCGGCCAACAGCTGCAGCCCAACGTCACGTCTGCCTGAAGCATAACCTCCCACTGCTCTCCCACAGGGCGGGAGGGGGAAAAAACAAAACAAGTTTATCTCCTCCACAACTTCTTACAATTAATATATGTGAAATTAGAGAGAAAAAAAAACATTGTTTTCTTAGCCACCAGCTTGACCACAAACAAAGTACAGTGCTTTGTGTGTGTGTGTGTGTGTGTGTGTGTGTCTGTATGTTAAGAGTGTGTGTATGCGCGTACTGTGGGCCTCTCCAGTATTAATGCAATCATCAGTACAGTATCGAGGGTTGGGGGGGGTCATTGTATTTCAGCCACTGTGCTGGATGTATCTAGACTGGCCTGTAGCTGCAGACTGGATCCCTCTCCTTTGGACAAAGCCTCACGAGCTGGCCTGCGATCTGACCTCAAAGGCCTGTCGAGGAGGAGGAGGAGGAGGAAGGGGGGTGGTGGCGGCGACGACGCAGGCCATCTAAGGGACGAATGGGAGTGTTTGTCAAAAGTGATTATTTTTTTAAAGAATAACTGAGTGGGTGAAGGGGTGTATTTTTAGCCTTGCTCTTTCATGTTGTGAGGAAGTGGGAGAGTGTGTTTTCGGAGTGCCACCGTTGCCATTACTTTTTACATTGAATCAAACCCTTGCATCAGTCTTTTGAGTTCTACTGTTAATGTTTATTTATTACAGGGCTGCTATTTCCATGAATGAACAATGTCATTAAACCAGTTTTATAATTGATGATAGCCTATATGACCAGTTTTCATTTTTCTTTCAGTGTTTCAAAAATGATTGACCATACTTCCTTAGGACAGTGTATTACATTTGTGAAAAATGTAGTTAAATTCTGACAGGTGTAACACTAACTGAAATTTTACCGTGGAATTGCCAATTCATAGTAAAAATCTAAATCCAGTATGAATGTACATTTTGTTTGTCTAGCTTGTAAAGTATTAAGAGCCTCACAAGGTGGCGAGCACCTCATGAAAATTAATCTTAGCATGAACCTGCAGTAGGCATTTGAAGATGACTTCAATTGTCAGTTTCTTTAAACATTTTTGCCATAACCCCCCCCCCTCCATTTTTTTTTTCTTTCTTAGAGGGCAGGGGTTAAAGCTGTGAAATCATTCAACCTACTTTGTAACCAAAGATGCAAAGCTGTGTAAATTCATTGTTAAATGCACACCTATTGTTTTGTTACTTCCTTTACAACAAGATTTTGTTGCTGTTCCGGCATGTTCTGCATGATCTGTAATCTCCAAACCACTTTCTTACCTCATTTTTATTCAGCACTCTTATGTAAGATAGTCTGTGAACAATGTAAATGGGGAAAACGACATGGAGCGAGGCGTTTCAGTTGGTTGAGAAAACTATCCTAGTGTGTCAGACACTAGCCAGAAAAATGAAGTGAGCCATGTTTTTTTTTTTTTCATTTAAATGGTGTTTGAATTTCATATGCCAATAGTTTTGTTACATTGCAAATTTTAATGTATTTAAATAAAAGCAATATTGAGATTCCCAACTTTGCCTTAAATTCACATTTGTAGCATTGGTTTGGAATTAGTGTAACCTTACTCTTGGTGTACTTGGTGAATATTTAGTCTCAAAGTGCTTTTCACCACTAGATGGAGGCATTCACCCACCCATCCAAATAAGTCTGTTGCCACCATTGCTTTTTGAATTTTTTTTTTATTGTAGCAATTACAAAATGTAAAAACGTCAAAAATGACATGCCAACCTAACAACTTGATAGCAGTCTGTCTAGCAAGAATAACATTTTAACATCTAGAGAAAGAAAAACTTAATTCCTGCATAGGATGTCCACATTACAAGACAAACAGCTCTTTACAATGTCAAGGATAAACTTTAAAAAAAAAAAAAGCCACACAGCAACAACGTTCTTGTACCCAGAAGCCCTCATTGAGTAGTTGGGCACTTTTGCAAATACACTCCAGCCATAATCACTGCATCCAACAGCAATGTATGGTTCAGTTATGCGGGTCTGAGCAGGACAAAAAGGGCTTCCCGAGCATTACCGTCCTTTCTCCTGTGAGTCACTAGTTAACCCACGGTAACAAATCGGCTGCCTTTGTTGCTTTGTGCCGTGGCGGTGCGCTTGTCTTTCAGGATCCTGAATCGCTCATTCAGAGTCATTGCAGTTTGCTGTCGGGGAGAAAAATAAATGGTTCACAATGTGTCAATCAGAAAAGCATATTCATACAAGCTGTGATATTAAACACCAAAAGTAATATTTTTTAATATTCTATTGGGGTAAGTGTGCTATACTTGAGGATTTCTAGGCCTTGACATTTAATACACGAGGCTCTTGTTTTGAAAGCATCCCCTCCATATCAAGACTTATTCTCTTACCGGTTTCCCAACACTGTTGATGTCAAACTGGAGAGGCACTCCTTTGGGCACCTTCTTCTCTACAGTTTCAATCTTCACAGGGGCGGAGCTGGAGGGGGGTGCCGGAGGGTGCAGGGACCATGAAGTAGGGGGCCTAGAGTTTATTTAGAATAACCAATATTTATCTTTTGTTATTTTTTTTGAAGACAGACTTAAATATACAATTATAGAAAGGTGATTATCATAATAGGAAATATTTATAATTCTTTTTTTTTTAAATTAAAATCCGCCAGGCAGGTTACTTACTCTGGCTGCGTCATGGCTGTGGGGTTGTCGATTGAAACCGTCAGGATTCCACTGTTTGGCGATGCACGCCACCTTGTAGGGCATTAAGAAATAGGATTTTAGTACAGTTGACAAGGAAAGTTGAGGCCCTAACCAGTAACAAGACGTAGTGCTTCGAAATCATTTCCCTACTTGTACCGTTTGTACCATTAGCAGGAAGGATAGTCTAGTGGTCTAGGTGTTGGACTCCCAGCCGGAAGGTAATGGGTTTGAGCCCCAGAGTTGGCCTACCTGTAAGCATCCCTGAGCAAGATGCCTAACCTCTTATCTGCTCCATGCAATAGCACCATGTAATTGTAAGTCGCTTTGGATAAAAACTGTAATTGTACCATTAGGTCTTTATGCCTTTATCCAAAGCGACTTGCAGTGAGTACAATTACAAGGAGCAGACAGGGGGGACCTCTTGCTCAACGGTGCATACAGGTAGGTCAGCTCTGACGAACACCCAGGCCACTAGACTATCGTGCCACAGGTGGATCTCATTTGCCAGCCGCCAAAAAAAAAAAAAATCAGAAGCAGGCTTCATTAGTTACAGGAACACTCACTGGTGAGTTCTCACTGGAGCAGCGTGTGGATTTGGCTTCTGCACCTGGGCGTGTACCTGCCAGTACACACAAAACACGGCAGAGTGTCAACAGTACAGTCTGATTTGAATAAACAGGGTTAAGTCCAGAACATGTTGACAGCAAGTGGTATTAACAGCTTCTATGAACATACATGGACCCATAGTCACTACGACTGTCGCATTATTATTCAAAGTTCTATAAATAAGTGTGCCGACAACCCCCCCCCAGGCACAGAGGCCCTCTAGTAACCTGGAGGCTTCACGTACCTCAAGTCCTCTACGAAAGAGAAACGTGGCTTGGCGAGCCTCTCTCTGGGTCTGATGGACAGGTGGCAGGTTTCTGGGGGGGGAATGTCAAGTATCAAGCTTTTTCAACTAGCAACCCGTGCAGTTACCACGAGGCACTTGGGTTTGAGCACGTCTCTTCTCTCACCGCCTCTGCAGCTGAAAGGGCCCCATGGCCGATGCTGTATTCTGGCCTCTCTGGAGGCCCGTCTGTCTGTAGGGTCTCCGCGCAGCCTCTGGCCTGTACTGAGCATCATTGCGTTGAATGGAAGGCCTTGATATCTGACCCGTTTTCTGCAGAGTAAAAAGGAACACTGATGTAGTCAGGGCAAAGCGTACACATTTCTTGTGCCTTCTCTCCCCACACCATTATATATGAATTTAGTCGTCATATGTAATGCAATAAAGCTATCCTCTCTGTCAAACTGCCAATGGCTTCCATTCTCTAAAACATACTTCCAAGGGAGGTGTTCGAAGCAGGCCGAAGAACTTACCATACCATCAGTACACTTTCAGAGTTGAGACAACATGACAGCGATAAATGTGGTTTATTTAATACAGCGCCAACGTTACTTCAAGTCTCTGGATTTACATTTAGATAAGAAGTCAGGGGTTTGACCAACAGCTTTAGGGGAAAGCAGCAGCCAAGTTTTAGGCCATCTTTAGTCAGTGCCAGGCCGAGAACACCCGTTGTGGAAATTCTGTAATAAAATGCTCACACAGTGGACTGCCTTCTGTAAGTTCTATTTGCAAACGGGCACAGCAGTCTTCAACAATGTCTCAGGCTAAATGCGCTTTGACAGTAAGCACAGGTCGCCTCGCCATACATTTTCTGCACCCGACCAATCATGTGCAGAAAACGCATGTCAAACTAAGAGAACTCCACATCTCCTATGGAAAACCAACTCCTTATAACCTGTCCTCAGACATAGATTACCCCGGGACAGGCGGTCCTACCTCAGGACCCTTCCTACCATAGTTATGCTCAGACAGGTCTCAGCACCTTTTCCCCCATTACACAATACTGTATGAGCATGTAAATGCTTTCCCCACCTAGTTATTTTCTTATAAAGAAGACACTGCGATGGGAAAAGCTTCACATACCTCTTCAAGGACAGAATGCTGATAAGCAGAGAGCCACATTGCTGCAGCTCCTAGTTCCTACCTCCCATGGACCATCACAAAACTAGATCAACAGTAAGACTGAGGAGTCCTGTGGCCTTGCCACAGGAGTCATAACATGCACAGGTCAGCGTTCAGAGAGTGGAAATCTATCATGCAGTCTGAACAAAGGCACGTAACTGATATAAAGTGTTACAAAAGGATTCACCAAAGGATTTTGCGATGAATGGAAAGATGAAGAATGAGCGTCATTTAAATGAGCGTCTGCAACTCTACTTACCACTGGTGATAAATTCTTTACAAGCAAAACAATTATGGCAAAAAAAGAAAAAAGCCGTCCGCATAAGTTAATGCGGTGCTACTCAAGAGACTCCTCTCTGTTGAATGGTCTGGTTATACAAAAGACACCCCATATGCTTGTAATAGAGGTGGTCTGTGTTTAGATGTGCAGTAGATGGAATGCCTTGGTCTGGTTTTGTTTTGAGGGCCTGGAGAATGTTATGTTTGTGTGCCGACGAATGGAGGACCAAAGCTGCCAAAATAAAAAAATTCTATAAATAAAATATTCCAATAAATACAGTTACAGCATTTAGCAGACACTTTTATCCAAAGCTATTACATGGAGCAGGTAGGGGTTGGGCAACTTGCTCAAGGATGCTTACAGATAAACCGACTCTGGGTCTCGAACCCACGCCTTTACGGCTGGGAGTCCAACACAGACTATGCAGGGTAACGGGACCAAATACGACATAGTGGCAGTGTGTTGGTTCAGCCGCTGTACCTGAGTGAATGCGGGTCTGTTTATCGGAGTGGAACCTCTCTTCAGGGTAGGCGGCCTCCTTGCGGCCAGTCCAGTGATGACCCGCTGACCCCGCCGCCGCACAGCTGCGGGAGGGACCCTTTTGTGTCTCAACTTGTTCACCCCTCGCGACACACCGCCGACTGAAACGGAGGTGTCAACGTGTTAGCACGTGTAGACGGGTCTGCGGACAAACAAACGGCTGCTGGTACACGTAGACTCCGCTCGGTTGTACGCACCTCTTTGGACGAGTCCTCTCGCCTTGGTGGAAACTACCTTGGCCTGGGCCAAACGACCCTTCCTCGTTACCGGGCGGCGACTTCCGGTGGGCCGTCTCGTGGACAGTTGCTCTTTTTTATTTAAGCGAATGATGTCATCTGATGAATTCAACAGACGAGCAAAATATTAAAGAAACACACAAGCGAGATGTAGTGTCCCTAAAGTCGTTTGTAGTGAGCTCCCACTAGCAAGCTGTTCTGGCATCAAGGCCTTACCTAATGACATGTCCACCTTATCAGGCACCACTGGCTTTTTCCCTCGCCCTGCTGCAAACCCATGTTTGCTCATATCTAAAACGTATTATTAAAAAAAAAAAAAAAAACACAGTGCTACCTGGAATGAAATAACACCGCCGCTCAAACCTAGTTGTTTGCAGCCTTGCTAGCGTCGCCTATAAACACTGCAAAGACGAGACACCTCCCCCTCCACAAAACGCAAGCAACGTGGCGCATGCGCAAAGGAGAGATTTGCATTGTGGGACGTGTAGTTTCAGCTAAGACAACAGAGTTACAAAACACAAATTATTCACGTGTGCACTGTACACTGCTTGTGTAACATCCAAGAAGGAACTGGAATATCGTTAAAATAAAGCTACTCTATTTGCAATTTTGACCGCACTTGCATGAGGTAGGTTTTCTGCCGATGAATGACATCATTATAAATTCTCATTGTCAGCATTTTTACATCGTTCTATCTCGACCAATAGTCTTTTATTACCTAACCCAGGCTGATATCGCAGCTCATCACTAAGAACACAGAGAAGACTTGCTTATTACTACTACTACTACACACATCTTTGAGGAAGTTCTGCAGCCGCCAAGTCACCATGCCAGCAGGAAAACGTAAAGCAAATACGACTGCAAAAGCCACTGCTGCCAAGAAGCCTAAGTTTGTTCCGTTGAAAGAGGTACCGAAATCTAGAGCAGATGGCTGGTTACAGGATTCCGTGGCGGACGAGAGGAGAGACAAAAAGGACTTGAAGTTCAACAAAATGCGTATTCGTTATATATCCGACACGAAAGAGATAAAGCGGGGCTCCGGTGGCGTCCTCTACTGGATGTCAAGAGACAAAAGGGTCCAAGGTAAACATTGAACAACCACATCACACATCTACATCAAAGTGGAACATTTCTCCATTGTCGAATGTGTTTTGTGTTTCCACTCTCGTTGAAGACAACTGGGCGCTGATCCATGCTCAGCAGCTTGCGTTGGATGAAAACCTGCCACTGCACGTCTGCGTGTGCCTGGTTGTTCCAAAGTCACAGCTGTCAACTCTTCGGCATTATAATTTCATGTTGAAGGGTCTGGAAGAAGTTGCAACGGTAGACACTTCCATGTTTTGTATTACAGTTGCTGACACACACACACACACACAAAATGGTGGACTTATAACAATTTCCAGATACAGAAACTACTTATGCTTACTTTAGCTATAGCCTACTGTATTACAAAAAACTAACATTATCAACAACATTCCCAATGTGTGCTTTGCATTGCTTCATTCATAACCACACACACACACACGAATCATGCCAATTCATAACAATAGAAGAGACACAGGATTCGCGATCTCGCATACAGTCAAGTGGGCCTCTGTATAATTACAGGCCAGAGTAGCTCCACGTTACATCACTTACATTGGTTTACTGTGACATTACCAGTCCTTTCGACTACATACAGTATAATGCAACAGTTTGATGTTCAGTCCGTAATCCCTAAAACACACAGAGCACAGCAGGCTCATTTCAATATTAAAATTGTTAAAAAAAAGGTTACTGAGGATATGTTGCTGGGTGGAGCTGAGCTGTCTTTCTGCCCCCTTCCCAACAGGAATGCAGAGCCCTAGATATTCAGTTCCACCTGCTCCATGGGGCAGTAGGTGGGGTGCTACCCGGCTTTGTGTCTGAGCATGATTTGGGGGCGGTGGTGACAGACTTCTGCCCTCTCAGGGAACCTCTGCAGTGTCTGGAGGATGTGAAAAAGGGCCTTTCCAAGGACGTCCCGCTCATACAGGTGTTTGTCCGCACTTCTTCAAGGCAGCAGATTGAATTATTATATTTCTTTTCAGGATTTCCGATGAATCCCTATTTTGTCTTTCCTGCTTTCCCTGCCGTCAACACACTTCTTTTATTCAATAAGGAAGAGAAGGGACATCCTCCACCTTTTTTATTGCATCCATTAGCTTTATTTATATTTATTGACGGCTAATATCGTGTACCTCATGAGGTCAAATCCCACTTTCCATCCATAGGTTGACGCCCATAATATCGTGCCTTGCTGGGTAGCGTCAAGTAAGCTGGAGTACTCTGCCAGGACAATAAGAGGAAAGATCACGAAGCTTCTGCCGGAGTTCCTTACAGGGTTTCCTTTGGTGGACAAACACCCCCACACAGCCATTCCAACTGCCAAGGTGAGGAGCCCAAACAGTACTGACTTGTGTCGGTAACAGCACAACTATGCAACCACGGCTATGTGAGGATCCACCTGGTCTGACTGCTTGCCAGCAAGTCTGGCACCCCCATTGCATCCCCATTCATATCTTTGGCTGTCAGACCTGTAAATAATGTATTTATGGGCGACCCCATGCATGGATATTCTGTTCCTTGGAGGAACGCTTCCAAGGTGATGGTGAATGACAAAGCACTCCTTTTCAAACTATCAAAGAATGTGTGTTGACTGCGCCCACATTGTCCTGGGAGGTGGCCATGAGGATGATAGTGCTGGCTACTGATAGGTCATCGGTAGCCAAAGAAGAAATTGGCTAATATTCTGTCCGAATATGTACAGGTATATTCCAAATGTTAGAATGGGGAACGATGGCAGATTTATTGGCAATCTGTGAGAAAACGGGAGACAAAAAAGCTTATTTTTTTTGTAATGAGAGCCACCAATTGGCCTATAAGACTATATAGGGCCCTATTTTAACAATCTATTCGCACGGTTGCAAGTGAATTTAGGGCGTGTCCAAATCCACTTTTGTTAGTTTAACGGCGGAGAAAATGGCCAGCGGGGTTCAAAGGGGGTTGTACTTGGTCTCTTAATCATTCATGAGTGTGTTTTGGGCGTACCATTCAATAAACCAATCAGAGTTTAATCTCCCATTCCCTTTTAAAGGCCAGGTGCGCTTGCACCTTGGAGGATTGCTGTTACAATGGTGCATTTGCCAGAGTGAACGGATGCCGTGGATGATCTGCTCGCGTGCTTTTAACAGGCAGATCATCCACGGCCACAGCAAGATTCCAGCGGGATGAAATATCTCTAGACTTACACAATAATAATCTTTCACATTGCAATCTTTTTATTTGTAATCGTTTGCGTGTTTGTGTACTGCTGCGCTCGTGTGTAACAAGAGTGTAAGCGTGTTGTGCACCGGCCTATGTAGGCGCATATTAGCCTGCTATCTTGATAAAGAGCACTTAAAATAACAGTGAAATACTGCACCATTGACTTCAGACCCGGTTTTTTGTTGGTCAATCGCACAATCGCCTCAGACGAGTGCTCAGATGGTCGCAAGTGCATTTGCTATTTAAACAACGTGGGCGCTGGACGGGAAAATGAACTGCTTTAGTCTGAAACTAGCAAAAACAAATGTCACGCTTTTTGCCATTTGTTTTGTTAAAGTCCACTCTTCTCTTTCATAGTCAGTAGACTGGGCCAAAACACTGGCTTCCCTGAAGGTTGACAGAACGGTAGGGGAGGTTAAATGGGCTGTGCCTGGTACGGCTGCAGGAATGGCAATGCTGGAGTCCTTTATTGATGTTCGCCTGAAGCACTTTGCCACCCACCGTAACGACCCCAACTCTGCTGCGCTCAGCCAGCTTTCACCCTGGATCCGCTTTGGTCAGTTAAAAAAAAACACACACTGCAACAATACTCTTGATTATGGCCGGGATTCCAAAGGTCATAGAAAACCTAGTGAAAGCATGAAGTGTGTACCCAAAATCTAGAGCATTAAAGACATAGACACACATTTTGAATTGTTAATTTAAACGTTCATGACCTTTTTTTTGTTAATTTATTTACTTGGATTTCACTTCCTCCTCTCTGCGCCTCCTCCCCTGTTTTCAACTCCATCTATTTAGGCCACTTGTCAGCCCAGCGTGTGGCTCTGCAGGTAAAGCATGCTGGGACGAACGCTGACCTGTCTGTCACCTCCTTCCTGGAGGAGCTGGTGGTGCGCCGGGAGCTAACAGACAATTTCTGCTTCTACAACAAGAACTACGACAGCGTAAAGGGTCAGTTGAGAGCTTCAATTACAATTAGGTCATTTAGCAGACACTTGCTTACATGCTGCTATTACATACATTAAGCTTCACTTGTTCACTCGGCTCAAGAGTATATTGGCTTTCACCTAATGCTACATTTAGGCTGGGATCGGATTTAATTTATGTTAAAGGTACTAGAAAGAGTTTTGCAGAAGCTATAGTGTTTCCCAGGGGGCTAATTTCCCATGGGACCCATTGCCTTGTTGCTACCTCAACTCTTAAGTTGAATTTAAATGGTAAATTGCATATGACCTAAAAATGTAGTGTTATATTAAGCACCTGCCAAAAAGACTTTAATTACTTTTATAAATCACATTTAATATGGCTGGTTAGCCCTCTTTTTGGGACTGTGCACCTCATCATTGGCTCTTTTGAGTATACCTCGAAAGAACCTTTGAGAACTTTAAAATAGTTCTAGTTATTGGAAAGACATCTCCAGGGTGCTCAGGAAGTTTGGTTAAGTATTTGAAGGTGCTCTTTGGGGTCGGGAATTTAAAGAAGTATAGAAAAGTTCTGGTGATAATCAGATTGTTGTTTTGTTTTTAATGATAGAGAATCGCTCTTTTTTTTTTAAACACTGTTTGTTCTATCCTGTGTCTAGGCGCTTATGAGTGGGCACAGAAGACATTGAAGAATCACGCAAAAGACCCCAGGGAGTATGTCTATACCCGTGAACAGCTGGAGAAAGCCAATACCCATGACAAGCTATGGAATGCAGCACAGGTACAATGTAGAACTGTAATTCTCTCACTATACGCTTCTTTAACATCCAGGTATTTACCCACATGCAGTTTAATCTTTATGAAAACTAAATGCGTCTGTTGTTTGTTGTCTGAATGTAGTAACTAACTTTTACAGTACTGTTATGTCACTTATAGTACCAGCTGATCTCTGAGGGGAAGACTCATGGCTTCCTGCGGATGTATTGGGCCAAAAAGATTCTGGAATGGACCTCCTCACCAGAGGAGGCGCTCTCGATTGCAATCTACCTTAACGACCGCTATTCGCTAGATGGGCAGGACCCTAATGGTTTTGTTGGTAAGCCATAGATAAATCGATTGCACATGATCACCTTTTAACTTTTAATTGATATTGGCCTAAGTGAAACCATCCACCACTAATATGTGAGACTCCTTGGATTTGTCAATGTAAATGTCTGAACTGGAAGTGTCGCCATTTATGTATCAGGAAGAGTTACTAGAGTAACATTTCTCTCTAGACACCTGTTCTGCATCTACAATGGAACTAAAAAAGTTGTGCCTTATGACCAAAGTGGACGTTGTTAAATTCGCATATTCCACCCCTCCCAAAGATTTCTCATCAATAAGTTAATCTCATGGCGTTTATCTTCGACAGGATGTATGTGGTCTATATGTGGCATCCATGACCAGGGCTGGGCGGAGAGACCCATCTTTGGAAAAATCCGCTACATGAACTACAAAGGTTGCCTTCGTAAGTTTGATGTAGCCCAGTTCGAGAGAAAATACTGTCCGAAAGACCTCTGAAGGGATAATTCTCACTGTCAAAGTAGTATTGTTACAAATGTTTGGTCCACTGCTTCCATTATATACATTAGGCCCACCCATACTTCTTATTGTAACTAAGTTGTTGAGTTTTATTAGTTTTTTTACTTGAACATGAACGGTGTTTAATGGAAAATAGTTAAATGTTAAATATAGGAAATGTTCAAATACTTTACACTTAAATACTTCAAATACTGTCCACATAATAAAATCTTAAACTCCAGTAGTGGATTGCTATAAATGGGCGCGTTGTATTTTCCTTCTTTCTTATACACTCTGGTGCCACTTGATTAGGTACACCTGAACAGCTGCTAATTAATGCGACTATCTAATCAGCCAGTCATGTGGCGTCAATGCAGACACGGTCAAGAGGTTCAGTGGTTGTTCAGACCAGGCATCCTAATTGGGAAGGTCAAGTGACCGTGACCGTGGAGTGATTGTTGGTGCAATCAATTATATATTCCCTTTATAAAAAGAAGACATCAGAAGTGTATATACTGTATGTTTATGATAACTGCAGATAATTATAATTACAAATATGTAGATAGTGAAGCAGATGAACAATATAACCTTTCTTTCACAACACAATGAAATGCACCCCTATGGTAGCAGGGACCGAAATCCCTGCAGATAACAAGAAAGAACATTGTGTTCTTTAGATTGCTGCCGTTTTCCATCTCAATTAAACCACAGATTAAATGTAACTTTAAGCCTTAAACTCTTCCCTATCTCATAGCCAGGTGCAAGATCATTTGTTACTTGTCAGCAGAGTAACATTTAAACAAACACAATGTTGGTCATTGCCGACCCACTAGAACTGCACAAATCTTTTCCATTGACTTCATTTTGACATCATTTTTTTTAATCCAAAGGCCCAGAGGCCATTAAGAGTACTACATCTTAAGCGCTTGGTTATTGTATTCAGCACTAACTAACATACAGTACATGTATTGCCATGCAATTTGTTTGTTGGCATTTATTTTTTATACTTGTTTAAATAATTATTCTTACGACATATTAAAATATTTAGTATAAATATTACATATATCAATAGCCTTTTTGAGTACATATTATACAAAGCTGTAAGTGCATGATAAAGAACATGATGGACTCCAGCCGGTTTGTGCCGTGGTTCTCTGCTGATGTGTTGCCTGTGGTTGCGCATGCTACATTTAAAAGTTCAGATTCACAGGGCTGGTAAAGCACCAAAGCCTCCATGCTGTGGTATGGTCCTACATGCCATTACCCTGTTCTCTGCCACTGGGCAATGGGTCGTCAACCTGCGTCTCTCAAGCCACATGTGGCTCTTTAGCCCCTCTCTAGTGGCTCCCTGTGGCATGGACAAAAATCATATGGAAATGGACATTTTGCTATCATCGTCATTGGCCTAAAGCTATTCTTACATTCTCCCAGTGGTGGAAAGAGTACTGAAAAAGCATACTCAAGTAAAAGTACTGTTACTTGTCAAAAAATGTAGTGAGAGTAG
>JAODLI010000009.1:712657-731246 GCA_027575585.1 Percopsis omiscomaycus | reverse complement strand
GTGAGTGACTGGCTGTTTGCAATTCGCAACAATCACCACTAGATGTCACTAAAAACTACACACTGGCCCTTTAAGCTCACGACACGGGGCGTGGTTCAACCCCCTTAATAACTGTGATATGTTAAGCGTATACCACGGCCTGAAGTGAGCTATTGCTTTTATATAACGGTTAGCAAGTATGGCAAAAAGTAATAGACACGCTGAAATTTGATTGTATTATTTTATCAATAGACATTCTTTTAAGAATACAAAACGGAGTCCCACCTGGCTACCTGCACATAGTGTATGGCGGTTGCTATGCAACATACATCACACGCTAGCCTTTTAGTTCCGTTGGATATTTGACTATTCATATTTATTTGCACGTTGCCGTTTATTGTGCAGGCACTGAAAAACTGTCCAGCGTCAGTAGATTCCCTTTGGTAACTGCTTGCATTTTTGTGGAGATGCATTTGTTTCAGCGAGGATATTGCTCCAATTACTCCCCCAAGTTTCGGTTGCCAATAGTTCTGGTGAGAGGTTTCGCACTTGTGGCCATATCTCTCGGCAAGGCATGGCAAGGCACTATTTATATAGCACATTTCATACACGAGGTAGACTCAGTGTACTTCACATACAAACATGTCATCGGCCTACAATAAGACAGGATGTAAAAATAATGCGTTAAAAGACATTTAAATTAAAGAATAAATGATAAAAATCAATAAAATCTAAATGTTTTACAGCATATCAAAAAATGCGAGGTTTGCAGTTTGCAATACAGTGCATGCATCACACCGGCAGGCAAAAGGGCAACAGCAGAGGTAATAATATATATATCGCTCTTAAACACATTAAGGAATGACTCACAAGTTGCTTGGCCCCTTGCTTTACCTTCAGTTAGTGGCACACTTTATTTTCTTAGCTAAAAGCATTTCACTTATAGGGGATATGTAGTCATGATTAAATTAGGCCTATTTTGATCTTCTTTGTTTAAAATTTTTAAAGAATATTACTATTTTTACAAAGTATGTTTACTTATTATTGTTTTTTTTTTTTTGTTATTCAATTACTTTTGTTTTTTTGCATTTTTCTTTTGAAACAATATATACACAGAACATGGAAAGTTCACATTTGCCTCCCACTACATACACTACGTTTTGTCAGAATAAAGCAGAGAAATAACATTTGTAGCTTTCGCAGACTCTGGCTGCATGCACACACACGTACAGGCACACACATACACATACACACAAAACGTATTCTCCATGTTTAGACTCTATCTGTCTGTCTCTGTCAACTCTCTCCATGCCGGGCTAAATTCAGTCTAATTTGTAATCCCAGTGAATGTGCTCTTATCTGTCCAAAAGTGGTCTTTATCCTTTACTGCAATGTCTTATAATAATAGTAAAATATAATAGCTACCATAAATAGTGTTTTTAAAGGGTTGAAATGTAATGTTGTTTTTGCTTTTTGTCACCAGTAACAGTTAAGAGAATGATTTACCTAATAAAAACCCAGTAGTTTAGACTACTATGGTAGCAGTGTCTCTCCACTGTTTAGACCTGCACCTGCAAAACATTTGTAACAACTGACCAACTGACAGATATCTAAATAAAGAAAACCAAAAGCTGTAAATTACTTGTGATTGTAGACGTATTCAGGGTCATCGTAGTGGGGGGAACAATGGGACAGTCTGCCCAAGGCCCCAATGGAGGGAGGGCTCTCAAAAGGCCTAGAATAAGACGTTTGTTTTTGTTAGCCATTGTTTATTTCTATGTAATTAGTGAATTACCATTGGATGAATTCATTGGTTGAGTGACTTAACTCTGTTTAGTCAAAATGGTTTAGTCCAACCCTGCACTAGGATTCGTCTCTAAATGCGTTCATGTGCACTGTGATAGATATGTCTTTCCCCAAGAAAGAGAACTCGGGGTACCAAAAAAGAAAAGAACGAGAAAGAAAGCAAACTGAGGGAAAACAACTGCTGACTAATTTACTAAAACTAACACCGTTTAAGGATGGTTTAAGTCGGCTAATATCAGCAGTTGCTGCAGAATAAAGGCAGTCAGCCAGGATCTAGCTTGGAGCATATTTGCATTGAATGAATCAGCATCATGAATGAATCGGCATCATAATGTAGCTACAATGTCATATGACGTTATATCTATCAAAATTACCTAGCAACGCTTAACATCATGAAACCCGTTTCAGAAACAGCCACAGAGAATGGAGCAGCAGCAGGTCCCTCATCATCTCCTGATGATGTTACTGAGGACGTGAGGCAAGGTGAGCGCATGTAGTGGCAACTCAACGTTATCATCAGTTGTTGGCTCAATTATTTGTAAAAACAAATAATGTCCAAAGTTGCCTGAGAGACATGGATCAAGAGCGGCAGGGGGCCCACAGAGACTGCTTATGTATACGGCCCAGAGTTGTGTGCTACACCCCTGGATGTAACATCCACACAAGCCTCTACCTCCAACTCACCTCCAGCTCCGCCCCCTAGTTCACCTTCCCCCCCCCCCCCGTTTTAGTTTGCTTCTTTGTTCATGCTATTACGTGGAGCAGATAGGGGTTAGGCATTCTGACTTTGGATTATCCCGTTTGCCCTGATGCCAATCGCCCGATCCCTGTCTGCCCTGGACTCTGCCTCCCGCCAAGCCCCTTGACCAGCTTTGCCACATGCTTTGAATAAACATCCTGAACTTGGGTTTCACATACCATGCAGTCTCCTGGTTCATCACAGTAGAAGCCGTGTAGCAAAAAACAACAACTGTACCATGCCTTGTCCCGTAGGTGTGTTTTGTTTTAGCTTTGTAGACACTACGATGGAAATGTTGTTCAGTTCCAGTCCATGAACGATGGATTGGAGCAAGTGACACACAGTCACTTTTAGTGCTTGCATCATTAAAAGGATGGAAAAATAGGTTCCGCAGAACTGTTAATGATTAACAGCAAGAGAAGAAATATTTCCATTATCTGCTAATGGATGTTCATTGTTTATCAGTGTTAAATGGCAGAAACTTTGTCCTTGACATTTAATGTGCTCACTAAGAATATACGTATAAATACGTAATGTGTGTGTTGTCTGTGTGCGTGCCCATGCATAATGCACTTTTCAAGTGTTCCTGTACCACAAGAGGACTTTCTCCACAGTGTTTATCTCTCCCTATCTCTTAAAGAAAAGATTCAAACTGCCATTGCAGCTTTTTAAATTTACATTTTGACATTTACAGCATTTAGCAGACGCTTTTATCCAAAGCGACTTGCAATCTTTACATTTGTCAACAGTTGAACTGGTTAGCCACCAGCTCTTGCCAGCAAACAACATTCTCCTAGAATAAGGACAGCATGATGTCATCATGGTTACTTCACCTATGCATTTTCAGTATACACTTCTCAATATATTCCTCGAAAAATCAGCAGCAGCCTAAAATACTGGCTTAATATTCCAAGAGTTGATATAACAGAGATGAAAGGAGGATTTTTTTTGTAATAAAAGAATTGAGGATAGACAGAGCATAAAGGATTGTTATAGAGGACTTAGTTAGTGGGAGTGCTATGAGGTAGAGAGATCAGTGGTCGAGGTACCAAGGTGGATTCTGAAGAGGCGATGCGGCCAAGGGTGACATCTATCATCTGAGGCTCTCTGTGACAATGCCAGTATAGTCTTTGTGTGTTTCCTTTTTTTTAAAGAGCAGCGCAGGTTGTCTGCTGTATGACTAGACTTTTCCCAAACTAGGGCATGGGACTGTTTTAGATGCAGCAGTAGATTTAGTTGGAGAGAACAGGTAAACAGTCCCCACTCACTACTGTAAACACAGGGGCTGGGGCACGCATTACGCTTCAACCCCTCCGATGGATGTAGAGTGTAGCACATGCGTGGCATTACTTACATCTGCTCGGAGGTTACGTAATCACGGCGAGAACATTCATTGAGAGTGGCCTACAGAATAAAATAAAAACATTATTTACTTACTAATGATGGCGTATGCACCGATTAGGCTACCTAACTAACAAAAGGCCTTGGGGTTTATTCATATGAAAATTAAAATGTTTATTATTTTTTGTTGGAATTATTATTATTATTTTTTGACTACCATTATAATATTGTTCTCTTGGTGAAAGACCTTAAAAGTTTGAATAAACTGAAAATAAAAAAAACGCATCACAACACAATCTTATCTGTAACGTGCAGTTTAATTGCACTGAGATTATCTAACGCTAGAGGGCACTCCAGCCCCATAGGTAAACGACCAACCGCTGAAGCCATTACCAAGAGGCTACAGCGAACGCCATACAGTAGCCGACATTGCATTGACAAGTAGAAGGTTTTGGGGGGCAGGCGGTCACAAACGCTGATCGTTAACACAACTTTATAGGTCAACTCAGGTAGCGCTACCTACACATCATGTACTGTAATTTGAGCCCACTCATGTCTGTGGAGTTGCACAGCTCATAGCCTATATAGCCTACATTAAATAACCATCTCTGGAGGCACTTAAATCACACGCTGGGGCACGCGCGATGTCTCTATGACCTCATTATGAAAATGTTTCTTGTATCCTCTGACCCACAGATGGCCGGGCTGCATTCCACATCAGGCTGCTAAGCACTGATATTAAGCGCTGATGCAGAGAATGGGCTCCGCTAAAAAACACAGTTGATAAGCCACTAATATTTTTTTGTAGCATGGTGCGAAGGTAATTTTATCTGGCTGGGTGGGTTGGTGACTGACAACAACACCATTACAGAAAGTTATATGTTTTTTTTTGTTTTTGTTTAAAGGGACATTCCTCTATTTGTGTCTGGGAATAGGCTACACAAACTCAGTGTTACAAAAACGTAGTTGTTCTGGTTTGAAACCCAAGTAAGTGCGTGACCCTCCCTCATGAGTGCACAGTGGCTTGCACTCCTCTCTACTCCTCCCCCTACAGCTATCTCTACCCCCCTCCACAGCTGCCCTCCCTTTTTTGTGGACAGCTGTGTTTTAAATAACGTTATTATTTTATTAACTATATAAACGCACATGTCAGTCACTGTTTTACCTGTTCAAACACTATCAATTGCTGTTCCATAAAAAAGAAATATGACATCTGTGGCTACCTGTAAAACAGTTACAGGTTTCTTGGGTCCGTCCATTTCAGCCTAAGGCCTTGACCTGGGTAATATGGTGTTTGGGGGACATTAATAGGAAGAAAGAGGCACATGGGAGTTGCTAGTATTGATTGAGCTGGTCACTGCTTAGACCGTGCTAGAATACTTCTGTACACGGGAGGTAATTATGTGTGAAGGAAACACAACCCTAGCGGACCACTTCATATCACCCCGCCCCGCCCATTGGCTAATGAACTGTAATGTTTAATGCACTGTATATCCACATATATGCAAGTACTACCCAGCACTTTGCTGAGATCGTATAATCCCATGGGACTGGAGGTCAAACATCCCTTCTCAATTTGGTGTTCATCACTAGCCAGTTAATCACTGTGGTGTAAAAAGCGACTCATGTAATATTCATTACCAGGAGCGCAGTTACAGTAGGCTATGTATGAGAGACTATGATTAAGGGGCATAGCAAGGAATATTTTACATTACAGTAGACTGTTTACATTCAATGGTAATGATAGCACACACAGCAGTGCTGCTAGTGAGACATCCTCCTCACATGATGAGACTGTGCATGTTAGTTGAAGGTACACTCCTCAGTTTGTGTCTGGTGCTACCCTTGTGGTGGAAACCGGTGGTACAAATATATTGCTGTTTTGGTTTTAAGCTGGGAAGGAAATGTGTGTTTCCCAGTGGGGTGCTCTAGTGCAATCGAGGATTGCACCTGTAGAACTATTTCTTCCTTCACCAAATCCAACGCTGTAACAGGATAGTCTAGTGGTCTAGGTGTTGGACTCCCAGCCGGAAGGTTGTTGGTTCGAGTCCCAGAGTTGGCCTACCTGTAAGCAAGATGCTTAGCCCCTATCTGCTCCAAGTAGCATACATGTATGCTACTTGGATAAAAGCATCTGCTAAGTGACCTAATTGTAGTAGTCTACTATGCTAGCTATTAGCCATAGCTCATCTGTCTGACCATAATTCTATTACTACATCAAAGTTGATGAAAAAAGCTATTGCTCTTCTGATTTTATACAAATACTATTCTTCTATCCTGTGGGATGCCAGCTGGCATGCAGTTTACAACAGTGAGAAAATACGAACGCTGATAATTAGCGAATTGTCCAAAGCCAATAATTGTTAAATTGCAGCAAATGGACCCCAAGTGAACCAGGCAAATTAACTCAGAAATCAACGACTACGCCTACCCAGGCCTAGTTTATCTAAATTCCAATACTATGCACAGTAATGGAAAAACACTCGCAAAATGCCATTTCAAATAGACCCCAATGTAATCCCCCAGCCCACTGGGGCCCATTTAATCAATGCTATAGACATGAGCATAGAGAAGGAACAGTCTCCAAATGGAACCAGAGTTCTGAGTCAGCTCACAGGAGATTAAAAAGCAGAAGAGGATGAATAATGGAGGAGGAGAATGGTGGGAAAATTGCCGAATGTGGCGAATCATCAATAACGCCTCCTGCGAATAATTCCAAAAGGAAAAAAAAGTGGTACTGAGAAAATCTACGAGCCTACCAAAAAAAAAGAAAAAAAAGAGAACCACGTAGGTGTTTTTAATTATCGTTGGCTGCGTCTCGCTTGGCTTTCTGGATGAGGACTCATAAAAAACAAGCTCCAGTCATTTGCAGTATGCACATCTCAGTACTCCACTGTAAATGCTTGTCTCAATGGAATTCCATATTATGTAACTTTTTCTATTGGCACCAGTTTAAAACAGAATACAGAGTTTTCCACCACTTTGCTGTAAAGTTAACGTGACACGGGGCGGACTCACATTTGGTCAAGCTCAGTACAAACACAGCTTTGGCTGACATTGACGGCTTCATGTTAATGTACGTTTAGGACCGGTTTCAATGAGGCAAACACAGTGAGGTTGGCCAAACCTCATTGTGTTCATATTTAATCTATCGCTGGGTTCACAGCGCAGCACATTGACAGCATTTTGTGAAAAGTCCAGCGGTCTCTGTGCCCTCCAGCGCCAGTTAGCAACCAACTCCCTCTCTGAACATAATCACGTATTATTATTTTGGCAGTCAATGTAGCAAAACGCCAGTATTGCAGTATTTCTTGTCTTTTTTCACTGAGGCTCATGGGAATACTGAACTCCTGTTGGCTTGTTAGCAAATTAGGGAGTCACACAATGACAGGTACTGACAATATATATATATATATATATATTCTGGTTCATGTGAGGAGTCACTGGGTAAGACGTTTCTTCTTCATTATATACAGTGTGTGCATCACAAACCTTTTTTCTCTGTTTGCTAAGCCCCACTGCGACTATCGTGAATTTACCTCAAATAGAAAATCATAGTCATATTGTTTTGCTGTTGCCGTTTGGTTCTCTTTATTTTATGGCATGAATCTTGAAAATAAACAGGATGTTTGACTTGGTTTCTTGTGGTTCTTATTTCCTCATGAATGGGCCGTGTTAGTAACCAAACGCAAATGCTGTATGCATCTTGTTTTGAAAGCACACATGTAAAGTGAACTCCTCCTTTTGTTTCCGGTATTGCCCTTGCCCGGTGAAAATCGGCATTGCAAAAATGCTGAGTGGCTTGCACTCTTCCCTACTCCTTCCTCTACAACGCTCCTAAACTCACACTGTTCTCTACCCCCCCCCACACACACACACACACACGTGCGCACACACACACACACACACACCTACAGCCAGACATTCATGTTCTATAACACAAATAAGGGGTCTATAAATTAGTTATTGGAAGGAAAGAAAAAAAGAAAGAAAGAAAGAAATCCTACACACATGCCTTCCACCACATGCCTTCATATAAACATGCAATACAGTAGTGAACGCACTGCCTAATTCAGAAGTGGTCTGCAGGCGACAGTTTGTGTCTGTGGAGAGATGCTCTGTCATCCCATCCTGTCAGCTTAACACTGCGGTCCTAAAGGATTGCTTCTCAGCGCCTCTATAGCCTGCACTTGGCTCGGCCTGCTCTCCACGCACTGTAAAATATGTATTTCCCCCCCGAGGCCAGGGTCTGATTTCTCATCTGCCATATAGGAGGGGAAAACTCTCCAGAGCAGCGATTCTTCATTTCACCTGTCTCAGCAACAAACTCCACCATCTCTGTACAGGCAGACACCACGCCACGTGGGAATCAACTGCCATTCCATCCCTACTGGAGGGGAGCACTGTGGATTCTAACAAGACTGGAGGATGAGAAGAAACTTGAAGGGTATAATGAGAACTGGGCTCTTTCCCAGGGAACAAGGTGCTTTTTTTTTCTCGTCTTTCGCCTGGAAATAGTTGGGTATATAATAGTTGGGCACAAGCAGGGATGGAACTTTTTTATTTTGAGCATTAACCCGTGCGATTATGTCATCTGTTGACAAGTTAAGACTGTACTTAGAGGCTGCTGGTTAGGAAGTAATACAATGTCAACTCCTCTAAAATGTCAAACTCTTCCTGTGCTTCGAGATACCAAAATGTTTGACAAACCATTGAGTCATTCTTGAACACCTAGAAGGATCCAAGTCCCCCACGGGTAGCTGGGCCTTAGAACAACTCACACCGCCCCCCTCCCTTTTCCGCTGTCTAAGGGAGGACCACGCCAGGCATACAATGAGTAAATGTATAGTGCACAACCCGCCAACTGTCTTATTTGTATTTGGAGGACAGCAAACACGCACTATAATACGTTTCATTAGGTATTGGCGGAGAGAACGATTCCCGGATTTCCAAAACACTAATAACTTGCATTGCAAATTCTCCTTGTCACTCTGTTTGTGAGGCCCCTGGGATGCAGGATCTGGCTCAACCCCCCTCAACCCCCCCCTGACCTTTGGGACGTTTGAAATGTAGCCTGCATGTAGAAGAATAAAGGCGGCGAGATGGTCAATGTGCGAGCGCTTCTACGAACCCGATCCGAAGCAAAAATGTCAAAACAGCTTCTCTCCATTTCACCGGTAAAGTATTTTGTACTACCAATTAACAATGACTTCATTGATTCTGCCATGGAGGGCCTCTATCATTTCTGTTATTTATTTTTTACCTAACTTTAAATCTAGTGCTGGCGGTTAAAGTGAGCTGTCTATCACCGGTTCAATAGCGGCGGCTGACCCGAGCCTGCTGGGAACTGAACTGTAGTTAATTAGCGCACAAAGCCAAGGGAACAAGGAGGCCTGGGGAGGGCTAGGCGGGGGGGCTAGGAGAGTTTTAAAGGCTGGATATGGGCGAGTGTTTAGGCTGGGGTTTACGGCAGAGGAGGGGGCGGCACAGCACACAAGAGGAAACTTTTGGGGGCCGGGGGGTAAGAGTTTGTATGGGCCCGCGGGGGGTATGAGAGTTGGCAAGGAGGGGGCGGTCGTGTGTGTGGATTGGGTGTCGTGGTGGGGGAGACGGTGTAGCAGACCGATGAATTAGCCGTGTGAATTGAGGCCTTGTTTTGAACGCGCCGTGAGCCTGTAGAGACAGATAGGCCTATCCCAAAGACCAGGGCGGCTGGCTGGGCGTTGGTGTGTTTCAAAACGACGGAGATAAGGAAAGACCCGCAGAGAAATATAATGCAAATGTGAAAGCAATCGGTGGTAGCCTAATGAACGGCAGTCAAGTGATCAAGACCCCCCCCCCGTTGTCTTTATTGAGAAGACATAGTCCTGCCCTGCTGTCAAAATAGCACGATATTCACCTTATAAAACAGGCAAACCAGAGAACTGACCCTCCGTTGGTCAAATTGCAGTGGGCGCGGCACTCGGCAGTCCACTGGGGGCGCTGTCTCTCCGCCCAGAGCAACGCTTATTGACATTCTCCGCAACCGCGCTTCGTCAACGTTGATCCGGATTTTGTTCCGTTGAATTAAAAATCACCGCAGACTGTAGCCCGCCGCGCTGGCCACGGGATCCGTGCGTGGCGGAGGGGTGTGACCTGAACGCTGCTCCTGGTAAAGCCAGAAACAAGGCTGGCAGCTGCCTTCAGCCTTCCTCCTATACCGACCACCCCCTCCCTCTCTCCCGCCCTCTCTCCCTCCCTCTGGACGCCCCCCAGCAGCTACCCCCCTCCGCTACTCTCTGTCCCAGCGTTGCCATTCCGACGCACATTCCTCGAGGAGCAACAAGCTGGGCTATACCTACCCACCTTCCCGGGGAGTTGACAAAGTGGATTACTGAGGTTTCGGGCTCGAAACGTTTTGCGGTCTCTTTTGTGTTTTACGTTTGTCAGGAGACCAGCCGAGAGATGCGTCCTCGGACACTGACTTGGTATCGCGCGTTCAAGGCAGATTGAGGGGGAAAAAAGGCGCATCGTGCTTCTCACTGGAATTACGGGATCCTCTGAACGAAACAAACAAAAACGCGCGTCGTGGAGAGAAACAAGACCGCTGGATTCGGTAGCATGGGGAGGCATTCGTAATCCAGGTGCTCGCTGAAAGCATGAGAATTGGGAGTGTAACACAAACGATCGTCGGCTAAGGCGGTCTGTGTTTGAGTCCCCTCAAGGTCCACATCACACGGGTCCAGTCTACACACCTTTTATTCATGTGGCAAGATCTTGTTTTATGACAATGGATTACTTGCTATGGGTGTACAGTCTCCTGTTCCCCGCAGCGTTGGCTGTCGAAGGTAAGCCACGCCGTTTCATGCCTTTTTTTTATATGCTGCTTTTCTCTGCCATATAGGTACGAAAACATGCTTTTGCACCGCACACAACACAACACATTTCGGTTTTGAATTTTTGAGTTAATTTCATTCCGTTTAAAGTTAATTGTGCACACAGTTTATTCTGCCCAAGCATTGTTTTTTGTGCTCAGCTTTTCGTCGTTGTTATAATTTATGTCATTTGTTTTGTGAAAATGCACACATAATGGCAAATGCGAGCAGTTGTGTGATGTCATTGTAGGTAATGTGGACCAACGCTGGAAAAAGTGGCCCTTTGTTTTGTACTCCTGACTACACCTAATCACAGCACACATGTAGGCTACTAGCTATCAACGCCGATGTGTGTGTGTGTGTACAGTGTGTGTGTGTGTGTGTGTCATGACAGTGTGTCCATTGCGGCGGTAGGACTGCCCTGTTGCTATTGTCCCTATTGTTGACACACCCACGAGTCGTCCGAGGATGCCCACTTGCCCCACCTGATACTCATAAACACACGGCAAGGCGTATGCCTACCTGTCCCTTCCCATTAAAATAACACCACGCTATTCGTAGATACCGCTGACCCCTTCCCATGATTCTTCTCCGCAGGCAGTGTAAACGAGAGAAAAAAGAACGTCAGTCACATGATGAGGTTTGGTTTGCTCGTTGTTGGATTAACAACACCAAATAGTGTTTGTGGTCCTTGAAAGCATGAATCAGGTAAACGCCTCCATCTCAACCGCCTACACGTGAAGAATGCTAGTTGACAAGTGTAACTCAAGGGTCAGCGGTTTAACAAGTGCATTCTGTAGCGCCTCAAGTTTTGCATTTTTCGGCGGCGGCATTTGCTTCAGGTAGTAGCCTATTTGCCCCCGCCCCCCAGCACCAGTGAATTTCATTCACACCACAACAATGCAGCTCCTTCGCGTTACTGTAGCTACAGTTTCCCCCCTCGCCTCCTTCTCCTCGTCCAATCTGTTCCTCCTGGAGCGTGGCCAGTCTTGATCCCTCATCAATTCTGGTGTCAGCAAAGTAAATCAATGCAGCGGCAGCCGCCGTCCAAACCCCACCGGGCTATCGCGGCTTGATGATCTGCCAGTTTCCAGCCCAACAACGCGGTGCTACTCAATGGCTGGAGGTTAACTAATGTGTGTCCTCCAAGGATAAACACAGAGGGTGCAGTGCGAGGCTGTTTCCCATATGTATATGTGTGTGTGTGTGTGTGTGTATGTATGTATGTATATATATATATAAAATCTTTTTTTGGTATATTGTGTTTAATTCGACACGTGGCTTTATTTGTGCCAGGGTTATTTATTTTCAAGTTGATAGATATGTGTGCGTATCAAGTGTATCATTTCAGCATTAAATGCACACTCAGTTACAGCCCCCCCCCCCCCCCCCTCACAAAAAACGAAAACAAAACAACAGCAAATATACACCATAGCTCACTGTTTATGTCTGTGCCTGTACTTTTTGGGAGACTGGTAGAGAATGGTAAATGTCTACGAGAACTGTAGGGGCAGGGGTAGAGAGGAGCGAGAGTCACTCTGGTGCGAGAGGGCCATGCACTCAAACCAAACAATGTTTCTGTAGCACTGATTCCAGACACAAATCTAGGAGGCATTAGCAAAACTGACTGAATCAAATAGTTTGCTGTCGACACGGCAAAACGTAAATATCAATAAATATTTGCTGACCCATAAAAGCAGATGCAGGCAACCCTGAAGGAGAGATTGGATTAGCTAAGCTTGACTTGCTTAAAAACTGTTCATTAGGCTTCAAAGTTTTAGTACATGCATTCGACTGTAATTATGAATAGTTATAGCTACAGGAGAGCCAAACGATGCCCCACTACAAATGGACCCGCGCTCAGAAGTCTTTATTCAGCTCCGTTTATTAGCATGCTCGCTAAGAAGTTGTGCTCCTCAGCAAAAAAAGGGCCCATTTTGCATGCCTTTTCATAGACACATGTTTGATCACGCTCCAATCACCGAAGACGATGTTTGTCCTTTTAATATTTCATATGTTTGCCTGTTGGATGTGCGTGTCAAGAGTAATACGGAGCAGGGGCATTTCTTTCATGATGTGGCCGCTCGCACTAAGTAAATAAAACATTAGCATGTGTGTCCTCCCAGCACACACGCACACACTGAGAATACCGAGTTCTGTGGCATTTTGGCCTCGCTGATCAAAAACAGTAAATGCCACAGATGTTGAGCCTCTCAGGACGCAGTTCCAGTTGAAGTACTGTTGTTCTTATCCCAGGGATACACTCACTGCACCGTCTTTGTAGTTTTATGAAGGGGGGTGGGCATTATTTGAGTCATAACAACAAGGGAATGTAAATGACATCGTAAACTTAGAAGGGGCTGGTGGTAGAACAAATGGTATTCTGTTCTGCCTAAAACCTGTTCCGTGTAGCCAATGAGATGTTGGTGGCCCCCTAGGGAGCTATAGGCGGGCAATGCCTGGTCAAAATGCCATGCTCTCGTTAGCAGTGTTTACACAGAGATATTAAAGCTTGTGGCTTTAATACACCGCCCTTGTATCGCGGAATAGGATTGACTGGTTAGCTATGTGTCTCCAGAGTTTGCTTGATATCACCCTGGATTTGGCCTGTCACGGCGGTGGATCGCCATGGCAACTCACGCAGAACGCCTAACCTGCTCCAGGGCAGGTTATGTTCGGGATCACGTATCAGAAGCAGCTGTTGGACCAATAAGCTGTCAGAAAATTATGTAACAGATCCAGTTTCCCCGAGTACAATTTCGAGAATCCCATAGAAATTGTGAGAGCGAGCACCACCACAAGAGATATTGATTTTTGTAATTCTTTTTTTTACCAAAAAGTAACAATTCAATTAATTATGTATGTCTTGCCTTGCTTAACATGTTCCTTACATGCTCCCCACAGAGATGTAGGCTACAGTAGCCACGCTGTGTACTGTAGGCGGCTGTTCTATGTGTTAACCTCACAGAAAGCCACACACAGTTTAAAGTCAAAATAGGCAAGGGAAAGGCAATACTCAATCTGGTAGTAAAATAAAAGTTTGGGGTGAATTTTTTTAAATATGGGGTGATGGGTTAAAACAGAGAAGTCTGTTTGAATACATTTTGAGATGTGGTAATGATAATATGACAATATATGGATATATTTAATCAACACATCAAAGAAGAGAAACACAGCATATATAATACATATTGTTATAATTATTTTGTAGGGCATACTTGAATGCCGCTGTTTATCGGCGTGATAATAGATTTATATTCTTTATATTTCTTGAAACTCCTCTCCCATGTTGCACGTGATAAGCTTTTCGCCACATACACACGTGCACACGCGTGTGGGGATTAATTACGGGCCGATCGTCTGAACCGGGGTCGACGGAGACAGTTGTTAACCGGCGTCGGGCCAGGAGATAGCCCTGGTTGTCTCTGTGAGGTTTTAGTGAAGCCGAAAGCATGTCCAACACGCATCACGACACAGGGCTCTGGCAGGATAATAATACTGTTCTACTTGAACCTGTAGGGAAATTGTCTTTTATTAGCTTTTCTCCACGTGGTGGTCAGGGCACAGGGTCAGACACACAATACTGCTCCCAGATTTTTCGTCGGATTCTATGTTGGCTCGCTCAAGGGTACTTGAGCAGAGTAGATGCCTACCAACACCAGGGTTTCACCCTGGGCCTTGCAGGTGAAGGACCATCGCCCTCATAGCGGTAAATGTGTTTGGTTTAAGCACACAGAAGTTCACTTAAATGTAGCGACCGGTAAAATAACCGTTAAAATGAATGACGCATTCTTGAAGGTTCCTACGTTTATTTTGGTTCGCCATGTTCTGCCTGACATGCCACAGTGACTTTGTTGTTCTATCAGCCATGCCGACTGATAGTGTTGTGCAGTCTGCAATCCAGCGGCTGCCCGCTGTAAACAGGTCTTTCATTCAGCCCCGTTTCAGTTCAATAAACTTGACAAAATGTAAATGTATGTGCACTGAATTCAGGCATTCGCTGAAGTAATGCCTGTTTGGGAGGCGATCGGGCGGGCTCCACGTAGAGCGCAGCGCAAGGGCCTGACTTCAGGCTTCAGGAATGACAGACAATGAGACACACTGGATTGGGTCTTCAACAGACAGCATGGCTGCATTTTGAGGCTTGAGAGCACAGCCGGGGATGTTAGCGCTTAGCCTCGACTGTTAAACACAGCAGGCCGCACCGGTATTTATTGTTTCCCAGGCTCATTAATGATGAATAAGCATCGATGTTTATCGCAGCGCACGCCGTGCCCAGCCATTCCCTGTGGCACCACGCCCGTGGCAGTTATCTACACCTTAGCATCTAAGGCAAGGATAAAGATTAAGGAAAGTGTCATGGTAGCACACAAGCCAAGGACAAGGTCATAGGGGTCTTATGTGTTTTTAAAGCAGCAGAAATGTGTAGGCAAAACACGAGCTGCTATCAGGAGAGCGCCAAATTCTCTGAAGGAACGTCAAGTTTCTTTCTTCATTATATTTCTTCATTATCTTTTACTTTAGTTTTTTGGAAATGAAAGGCCACGTGCTTACCCAGAGGACCTTCTGCGACCCAACTGTTAATAACACTTGCGAGCAAATGGTACACAGCAGGCCTTGTCTAATTGATCTCTCTGAAAAATGAGTAATTGTTTCCGTAGTGCTACAGCAGCCACAAAGGGACAATGGGGGACAGTCGGGAAGCAGGAGGTACCTTTCCAGGTTTAATAAACCCGCTCAGCCACGACACATGACGACTGACTGACAGTCTTAAGAACAATGCACATTGATCTTCCTATTCATTCCCTGTCCGTCATCCATTTGTCTGACCCTCTCTGACCTCGTGGCAAAGTCGTAAACAACTAGGTGAGATAAACAATGCCCAGATCACCTGTTGTCACGTGACAACAGGAGACAGATAAGTCTCTTTGAGACACACACAACAGCAGGGGGAAAGATAAACCTGCTGGGAGTTCAGCGCTAACACCCAATTGTGAAATTCATGATATATATATATATCACATCACATAGGGTGAAAACATGGACCGGGCCATATTAGAGGTACATTATAGGACCCTCAGAACCCCAGACTGTGGCCCCAGCTAACTGTTAACATTTAAGGGGGAAGGGGGAAGGGTAGATAATGAATCTGTGAATATAGGAGCTCTGTGTGTGTGTGTGTGTGTGTGTAGAGAGGAATGCAAACTACTCAGCACTTAGGGGTCTTAGTTGCATGTAGGCATTTCAAACCAACATGTCATCAATGAGACCTTCCTGGTTAAATAAATAAAAAAATGAAAACACAGCATTTTTGTAACACTGGTTTCAACCACAAGGGCAGTTCCGGCCACAAATTCCATTTTAGTTACCTCTTTAACTGACGTTAACTAACGTTTTCTGAGTCCATGTTAGAGAATGTTATCTGTAGTGCTGCCAATGAATACAGAGAGAAGTGCCATTAGTGTCGGTCCTTCCCATTTCTTGAACACTTGAATGAATTACGTAACAAAGGTGTGATTGTTCTCATACCAAAGAGTTTCACAATGGGTTTTTATCTACGTGTGAGAGACGGCCATGACAAACCTTTGTGTGGTTCTTACTGTTGTTGTTGTGTTTTCACTTTTTTTTTCTCCCCACCACTTATTTGGAGTACTGGTTTGTGAACCATCCTGCTCTTGATTTTCAGAAACCCTAATGGACAGTCGGTGGGCCACCACAGAGCTGGCGTGGACTACATTTCCAGAGAGCGGGGTGAGTTTGTAATGCGTGTGTGTGTGTATGTTGTTACTGCCTGTGTTTCCTTTTTTACAACATTTGTTCCATTTGCTTGTTAATAGAGCCCTGTCTGCCTTTAACAACACACCACCTGCAGTTTTATATCTTTGTTTCTGTAATGAATGTTTGGTCTCTTGGAAACTAAGAACAAATGAGAAACATATTTATTTTTTTGTTGCTAGAAATGTCAGAAAGAAATTAAAATCCATTAACGAATAAACAAACCAGTACATTAAGTGTGTAAGTATGTATGTATGTATGTACTGTTAGGTTGGCCATACCTTAATTCCTGCAACACTAAACACTTTGTGTTTGCGTGTGTTCTCAATAATAGAAGCTCAAGAGAAAATGACATGCCAGTATTAAGGTTTTCAGTTGATACCCACCATGGGAATAGTGAGAAAATAAAACAACACGAATTGGACCAGAAGGCTAACAGGCTGAAAGACCCCCCCCCCCCAACCTTCCACTCCACCCACGGCCAGTGCAATTTGTCTTTGCTACGTGTGCGCAAAGTCAGTCAATGGTAACGGTGGGTTACCATGGAAACGATCTCCGGGCAGGCCAGCTTCTTCTTCTCGGCTGCGAGGCCCCGAATGTCCTGGCATCCATGAAGTCGTACTTCACGAGGGGTGAGGCAGCTCTCCCGACGCTTGACAAGCCCATACATTTGGGGCCAGCAATTATCATATTTGTCAGGCATCGCATCTACGTGTTGCGGTTGATTTACGACGCGCAAAGCTGACTTGTGGACTCATCGTTTGGGGATAAATTGCGTACGCGCCAGGAGATGTGCACCGAGTTATGCATTATTTTCCTCCAGTCGGAATAATCCATTGGTTGCAAAGCTCATTTGTTATGGAAATGAAGCCTTCTGTCTGGGGGTGGGGGAGGACTGACTTCTTACAAGGTTATTTCCTCATGGACAAAATATATTGACCAATATAGCCATTTATAATGTGAATACTGATATTGTTATATTGGAGACAATAACTTTGGACTTAAACTCTTATTTTATAATGCCGCTTACCAGAAACACGGATATAAAAACACAAATGTAATGATTTGAATTAATGGTCTGTGCATATTTAAAATATTCTTTGTATTTAATATATTGCACGGTTATGTGCAGACAGGAAATGGAAGTCAAATAATGTCAACATTTCCGTCCATAACTTCTTAATACAGATCCGATTAAGTACCAATATGTGAGCTCAGAGGCTAGAGGAGTAAGCTCAGAAAAACTGATGTATTCCATTTAACTTGAAGTGCCTCGGAGTGCCGCTATGGTGCAATCTGGGCGATGACATTGCATTTAGATGGCCTTTTTAATAAATAACTCATCATTTGTATCATAGAATATCCGTGTCTATGAGTAATGTAGCCATTTAAATGTATACCCTCATATCTCGCAACAGTATCACTGCATCTGTGTCGGCCATTTTGAATCCACCTTAATGGTATGTGATTTTTGTCAGGCTGCTCTCCAAAAATAGTATCTGTAATATGTGATATAGTATCTGTAATATCAGTCTCAGCGTATATGGTATAAACCGTAATACATTAGTTACATTCATTCTGGAAATGTTTGAAACTGTACAGTTTCCATCGGATTTGCTAGTACTTATATTGTATTATCGAGTCTCACTGGTGAAACAGTTGCATTACCAGGTTTAGAGGCGACGAGGTCCCTGGGCCCGAAGGATAATCAGGACAAACTATCTACTGTAATATTTTAAGTAAAGTTAAAAGTTTAATCATCCTTGGTTTAATCTCAGAACTTTTTATGGTAAAATATTAACTTAGATTTGCTGTTGGTGTTCCCAGACCCCAGTGGAACCAGCTGCATGTCTAAATGCAGACTCCTTTGCTGATACAACAGTTTTTTCCCATCAGTGTACGGGCAGGTCCAGTGGTGTTCCCACCCGTACACTGATGGGTAGTGCTCGACCTCATGTTTTATGTTATATTTGTATAAGTAATACAAATGCCAGATAGATCAGCTGAGGCCCCTGGTGGTCGGCGGGGGGGGGGGGGGGGGGGGGGGGGGGGGGGGGGGGGGGGGGGGGGGGGGGGGGGGGGGGGGGGGGGGGGG
>JAODLI010000009.1:667882-701463 GCA_027575585.1 Percopsis omiscomaycus | reverse complement strand
ACACTTTTAGCGCACTTCTGCACTCAAAATCGTAGTGTAAGTACAGAAGTACGCCATTTGAGACGCAGCACTTGTTTCATCAACATTCAAAATCATGTTTGGACGAAATTTAAACCTATTAAACAAGGCAAGAGCCAAGAGGGTATTCACAGAAGAGGTGGAAAAGGAGCTTGCGGATCACGTCAAAAAGTTGGCTGAGCAGTTCCATGGCCTCACTCCAAAGAAATGCTGTGAACTGGCATTCCAGTTTGCACAGAAAAACAACACCCCTGTCCCCAACAACTGGAAAGAGAAGGGTCTAGCGGGTAGGGTATGCAGGAAATTACATTATTCATTAAGACAAGGAAAGGCTGACCTCTGGTTTCATGCTACAGTATTTAAATAGAATTAATTATATTTTGTTAGGTCGAGATTGGTTCAAGAACTTTATGGCACGCCACCATCTCTCCTGTCGTATGCCTGAAGCCACATCTTTGGGAGGAGCTACAGCCTTCAACAAAACTGTTTAACAAAATTGGAAATTAGAACTGAACACACTGGAGCCAACTGCCAAACACGTTTATATGTGTGTGTGTGTGGTTGGACATGACTTGATTAACAGCATAAGAAATACAGCATATAATCATATTTCTTGCTCCAGAAAGTTATGCTGGCAGCTCCTTCACTTAACAGAAATGTTTAAAACTATTGTTCACCAATACAAAAATATAAGATTAAAAGGAAAATGTTACTTTAATTGGTTTGTTTTGTGTTATTTGAGGTAACTTTACAAAAACATTGGAAAGGTAAGTGTATTATTAAAGGCATGTTATTTTTTTAAATTATGCTTGCATTAAAACATGAAAAATAGGATGGTCAATTTACCCCCAGATGGTTCAATTTACCCCCTGACTGGGGTCACATGAACACTTTTTTTTCTGAGGTATATTTTCTAGGCTCTTTGTCATTGAAGCCTTCTTATATTTTCAGTTGGCAACATCTCAAATTAACAGTAGATGTCTTCATTGTACTTCTGTCTCAATTTACCTTGCCTGGAGATCCACATAAGTAAAAACTGGCTCATCTTACCCCACTCTCCCCTATTTACTTTGGTGCGACACTTCTAACAGAACGTAACAACTACACAGACTTTATCGATCTACAATTTACTGTGTCCCGACTCCCCACCCACTTGTAAAATAGTTAATCCCCTGTATTATGGATATCGGGTCGTTCTGCTCACAAATGTGCTAATCTTAATTTGCGGACACGAATATCAATTTACAAGCACGAAATTCAAAACACAAATTTACAGGGTTAACGCTGCCCAAACAATGTTCACGGCAACACACTGCGAACAAGCAATCATATTAAGGGCCGTTCAGATTAAACGCGCAAAACGCATGGTAGAGCCCAAATCTCATTTCAAAACATTCGAGTCGCTATAAGAAGCGTGCAGGAGGGGCGGAGGTTTACCCGTTTGGCTAGCGCTATTGTTTTGCTAGGAGATAACCGAATCCGAAAATGGATAAATAGGCAAATAGGCATCAGAAAGCAACGGCAATCAATTTCTCCTCCATTATTGTCACAACCCGATCCCCAACATATTTTTATTATAACGTTTGCTAGCAAATAACTACAATTGTAGATTGGCGTTAACCACACTTCCACTTTATATAATCATATGGCTTCAAATATATAGATTTGGCTGAGTGAGAGCAAGAGCATGTGTTTATATGTAGATTTGGCTGTGTGTGTGTGTGTGTGTGTTGTTCATGTGTAGATTTGGCTAGATTTGGCTGTGTGTGTGATCATATATTGGCTATGTGCCTGGAACAGGATAGGTTATTGTGGTCTTTTGTTTATTTCTGGTTCTTGCTACCATTCTGATTCTCCACTTCCTGTAAAACCTTGTTATTGCCTTTTAAACTTGTGAACATTAAATAAAACGTTGTCGTTTTGATATTGCAAACAACAAATCTTTGACTTTCATTAGTGAACAATCCTGTGTGCCCTTTATTGGGTTAGTGTATGTCTAATATTCCTTGGGTGGAAGTCCCGGGGTGGCGTAGTCAAACTATCCTTAAATCATAGACCTAAGCTCCTGCTCCCGCCACATGTGTACATGTCCATTTGTGAGGCTGTTTCTCACAAATGAAGCGGCACAGCTCCAAGCTGTAGTAATCTCCCGCCTAGACTACTGCAACTCTCTACTCGCCGAATTACCGGTCTCTGCTACCAGACCCCTACAACAAATCCAAAATGCAGCAGCACGTTCAACCAACCAAAGTTCTTCCATGTAACCCTCCTCTTCCGAGACCTTCACTGGCTCCCCATCTCAGCCCGCATCCGATTCAAGACATTAGTGTTGGCCTACAAGGCAGCAAAAGGAACCGCCCTGCTCTCCCTTTCAAGCAATGGTAAGATTCCAAGCCCCAACCAGAGCACTTCGATCCACAACCTCAGCTTGCAGGCTGGCACCTCCGTCGCTACGAGCTGCGCGTAAGAGTCGTGCAGCCCAGTCCAGACTCTTCTCTGTCCTGGCACCCCAATGGTGGAATGAGCTTCCCGCAGTGGTCAGAACAGCAGAGTCACTACCGATCTTCCGCAAGAGACTTAAAACCCATCTCTTCAAAATCCATCTCGGCACCTCGGCCATCAATCTTTCAACCTCATAGCACCAATCCCACTAACAAAAAACCTCTACAACAATCCTTGTTCTATCCTCTTTAAAAAATAAAATAAATACAATTTCCTCCTGTGTCCTGTGTTACTGTGTTAGATGCGTTAGAATAGTTCTAGAATAGTTAGAATAGTTCTGCTAGCAATTAATGACTGTGTGATGTGTGATGAGTGAATGATAACTTTCGAGTAATGTACTAAAAAAGCATAAGTGAAGTAACCTTATGACATGATGCTGTCCTTATTCTGGGAGAATGTTATTTGCTTGTGAAAACTGGTGGTTAACCAGTTCAACTGTTGACAAATGTACTAATTGTAAGTCGCTTTGGATAAAAGCGTCTGCTAAATGCCGTAAATGTGAATGTAATGTGTAAACTGCATACTTTTTTAAACTCCGATGGTGAATTGAGTCCAAATATGTGCACGTGATTAGGTGCGCATACGCGTGATTAAGCCCATGCCATCAAAATCTCACTTATGTCATTGTTTATTAAAAAAAAAAGTTTCCAATCAACCTTTATCAGTTTGTCAACCCCCTCAGCAGAGCGCAAAAACTGCAATTTTTGGACGTTTGTGTTGTTTCCATTCCGGTATTCGATATATTTGAATATGAATTTAGCGTACCCAATGTGGGCCTACCTTCCCCCTTCATACGTGTGTGTGTGTGTGTGGCAGGGAGCTCTTCCAGCCAGGGACAGGCCGGGAGCCCGTGAGGAGAAGATGCACGGATGGGCGCGGGGAGGAGTGTGCCAAGGCCAAGGCACATGTGTCTAGTGTGGGGGAGGACAGGGCCATCTTACTCGGCTTGGCCATGATGACCTTCTCCGTTCTCATGTTCTTCGTGGTGGGAATCACCACAGTCAAACCCTACGTCGACAGGTAGCCTATAGCGCCCCTCAGGTCGCGCTGGACACTACTGAAACATGCGACACATTGTGCATACATAAACTTTTATTTTATTTTTCTTAATTTCAGTGCAAAACTGTAACACAGTTGAATGTTCTGAGACTTAGGTTACGTAATGGTGTAGCGCGTTCCGCTACGAGTATCCTTGGGCCCTACGTTTCTTGCCATTTTTTTGTGGGGGGACCGGGGTGTCATGGATCGAACAGCAGCCTTAGTTAATAGTTAATTCCTCATCAGTTAATGTGCGAACTATATATCATGAAGTGTTAGCCTACATATGTCTCTGTCCTTACCCGCACTTCTTCGTGGTGTCGCCCCTCTTCGCAGTAACTGGAGGGAGGGCGACAGCTGTGTGCTGCTCCAGGCCGACGTCCTGGAGGAGTGGGTGCCCTGTAGGGGCGTGAGCACGGTGCCTTGTCTCCGGGTGACGGTGAACGTGACAGGCTCGGAGCAGGCGGTTCTCCTCCACTACGACGAGGAGTCACTTCATCTCACGCCAAAGGTGGGCATCTGGTTTTTATTATCGGGACAGGTGTAGCCTACAGACGCCCAGCGTTGTGTAAGCTAGTAATGCGTCAACAGACGGGTACACTGCAAAGCATAAGAAACATTGTTAAAAAATGTAATAGAATACAAAATGCAAATATATGAAACAGAATATACAACAATACAATACAACAACAATACAACAGTTACAAAGTTACATCGCAGTTTACAATAAGCTGCTACAAATGTGTCTTTCTAGTGTTTCTACGTACCCAAATGTCAGATGGAAAAGCGCGAACTTCAAAATGAGGTCCAGCAGGTGAAAAATAACTTCACCTATCTGCTGGGGAGAGCCTTGCCCTGTCTTGCTGACCCAAGGAGGTACCCGGGGGACGCCATTATGAGCAGGAAGTACACATGGAGGCGGGCTATGCTGGCCTTACTGTGGCCCGGTCTGATGCTGTGCGGCGGGGTTCTGCTGGTGGCGCTGGTAAAGCTGACCCAGTGCCTGGCTCACCTGTGCTCCGAGGTGCACACCGACAGGGCAGAGGGCAGGCCCACTGCCAGACACACTCACGGCACAATCTACAAGCTCCTGAGGAGGTCCAGCGCACAGTCCGCTTCTACCCCGACACAAGCTTGTGCTAAATAACTCACTTATGCCCAGTCAGAGGACGTGACGGGCCCAAACCCATCGCTTGTGACACACCTCTTGTGTAAACCAGTTGCCAAATTGCAATACCTTGGAGACACGTAGTTTGACCACAGGCTAGCCACAAAAAAAGAGAAGAAGCCATTGGTTCACATGAATGTGGAGTATTGTTACTCACTATACCCAGGGAAACTTCCATAAATGCATAAAGACCATTTTTATGATTTACACTCTTAAGTTACAATTATAAACAAAATGTACACTGAAAAAACTTATTTATTTAATTAAAACTGTAAAGCAACTATACTTTTTTTGTTCAAAATAAAGCAGAAAAAAAGCCTGAGGAATTTTAGTTGGAGAGAAATGTTTATTTAACATTACAATGAATGAATGAGAACAGTCCTCTGGTCAGTTGAAAATGAGTAATTTGAGTATTCTATGAAATTCTATCATATTTACAGATGAATAGATAACATGTGAGATCAGTTTAAAAAAAACAAAAAACATGCAGGGTAGCTTCTTACTCCTTATTGTGCTTAGAGACTTAAGCCATTACAGGGCACGCCACCTTCACTTCTCAGTCCAAACTCCTCCAGATGCCAGTGTTAAGTCTTCATTGAACACATCACCTATTTCTCATCAATATCACTTCCAACAACCAGAAGCTGTTTACTTACACGAGGATGTTGTAAAATAATGTATAATTCCACCTTTTTTTTTCTTCTTTTTTCCACTTTTGGTTAGCAGTTACATACATATGAATTTGCCCACATTTAGAATACAAAAATATATATATTTATACTGTATATATATTATTACCTCTGTAGAGTTATTCAAGGAAAGCATTTGCACATGTAGTAGCAGTATCAGTTACCTTCATTGGGACACTGTCGTACCTCACACAAGTAACAAGGCGATTTCATACAGGAAATTCAAGTAAACATCAGATAAAGAAGGAAAATATATTTCAAGGGCCTCGTTAGTAATGCAATGACAAAATAAAGTATAGCAAATACAAATGATGGAGGGGGGGGGGTTAATTCATTTAAGATATGGTACACGAATGGGGTCTAGTTGCTAATGAATGGGGCCGGCCCACTTCTCTGTATCCTGCACAGAAACACACATACACAAACTCTGTAGGATTTCCTGGGTGATTCATATTAAAAAAATATCTATAGAAGAGATCTGGACTTCCACACAGAATTGCATGTCCAAAAACATGCCCTGTATTGTGCTATTTGGTAAAGCTGGGTCATATACCACTTGTGTGTTGCGCATTGGGCAAACTGCATGGACCATTGTTCTGCACTTATGGGCAACAATCATGGGAAAGACTGATTGAAAAGGGGATGGGGGGGTCTATACACACTTGAAGGTAAAACCACAAACTCACTTTAGTTACATACAAGTGTATGAATCGATTCACAACAGGAGGCCATGGGGCGAATGTAAAAATGAAAATCTGGTTCGCAATAGTCTGTTAGGTGTGCTACGTCAATTTGTGATCCAGAACTAGGATTAAGCAACTGAACACAAACCCCCAAACCCCCACCCACACACACACCACCACAGGTTAGCTGTTCCAAAGAATCACGTCCACAGACAAGTGGTAACGCTCAGAAATGTAAATAACAGTTATAGTGATAACCGTCATAGGGCGTTTTTTGTGCTTTAAAAAAAAAAATGTACTGAGTGCAAAGTTCATGGACACCTTGAACGGCAATGTGTACACATTCGGGGGGTTGGGAGGGGGCATTTCTTCTGACGTTGACTTAACATGCTTTGTACAGCACATACTTATGTCACAATTTGCATAGTGTAACAGCCCAGCATACGATGACAACACGACATATCATTTCCCCCCCCGAGCTACTTACCCTTTAAAAAAAAGAAAGAATGACAAGTAAATTTATTCCAACAAGGCCATTTAAGCTGACCACCACTTAGCCTCGAACAGGGGTTTCTTCCCAGAGTCCTTTGTTGCTCCAACTGTAAGGGGGGTGGATGACGGACATTTTGTGCCTAAAAATGTAACACGCAGAATAATACTGATAGACACAACAAAACAAATGCAAAATACTGCAGAAATCAGTGCTATGAAGACACACGGTACTGGAATAGACTTTTGTGGTGTTTTTCTTTGCTTTTCTTTTTAAGATAAGACTGCTGAGTTATCTAGTACTTTGGCTCAGTATAAAATAAAGACTCGAAAACTGTAATATGTGCACAGTATGCATACAAGGTGATGGATATACCGCTGTACAAAAATCAGGACATCTGTTGTGAGGAGATTTCTAAACAAAGGACACAATATGTGCCGGTTATGTGATAAAAGTGACTTGAGTCGGTGCAAACATTTAAATGTGTTAAATTGATTAGTTTTTTCCCAGCAAAAGACATCCCGATATTTATTTACGAGTAACCATAAACTCAACCCAAAATGTAAGAAATGTAGTGACACTTGGCATTGAAATAGGGTTTACGTTTGAGCCGATTGCAGTAACCTGTGTTTAACCTGTAGATGGCGCTGTTCTTAAGGCTTGATCTTAAGAGTTTGGTTCTTCTTTCAGTGGCAGGAGAAGGAGATTGTAGTCCAATTCCACTTTGCACTTCCCATGTGACTAAGCACCAGTGACGACCTCTCATACCAGGTAGTGAGTATATTGGGGAAGTTTGAATTCTCAGTTTATAATGAGAATGAGCTGGCAAAGTTCATATGCCAATATCCATATGACAATGTTTGTTGCCTTAGTGATACTAAACTGAAAAACAAAAAAAGAGTTCCACCCATGGTTCAAGAAGGCCAACATTGTTCAGTTCCTCCCCGTTCTTCTGGTTCCTATGAAGAGGGCACCCTCCCTTCCGAAGGCCAGGCGATGCTGAAAACAACTGTGGAAATGAGACCGAAGGCCCCTTCGTATCCTCGCGGCGCGGCGTATGAGGTTCTGAGTCTCTCACTGGGGAATACAACATCACCTGCACCTTCAGTGTATCTGCTGGTCATTTCGACACCCCGCCTCCCACAAAAACACACAAACACACACACACACACACACACACACACACACTCTCTCTCTCTCTCTCTAAGTGCTGTCTCAGCTCATGGTGTGCTGGCGGATGGTGTGGAAGATCCAGTCCATCTTGGTGGTCCAGCCGCCGTGGTGGGCGTCGTTCATCTGCTTCATGAAGTAGTCCAGGGCCTCCTGCTCCGTCTTGTCCAGCGCCAGCGTCTTGCGGATGTAGGCGATGTCGTCAAAGGACTGCAGCTCGGGCATGCCCGAGCCCAGCATCATGGAGAAGAGGTTGATGAAGAGGTTGGCGTGCTGCCGGATGGCCAGGTAGGCCTTGTAGCACATCTCCTGGAACCTGGGTGGAGGCGCAAGAGGGAGGCAACCGTCAGCGGGGCTAATCTAATCAAACAGCTGGTCTTTGCCGAGGTCAGCAAACTGCATATACTCAAAAGGACCAATCGTAAAGACGGTGTTTGTTGTCCCGCCTTTAACAGGTGCAACAGAACCTGACATAGGAGACTCAGGGAGAGGTCTGGGGAAGGCCCACACAGTCCTGAGGAGAGGGCTAACCAGCCACGTTAAATGAAAACCCCTTTAAGAACACACAGCGCAGCATTTACCTCTCAAACTCCCTCGTCTTGGTGCACTCCTGGGTTCCTTTGCTGATGACGATCAAAAAGTCCTGCGTCAAAACGAAGGGGACGCGCTCCCTCTTGTAACCAAACTTCTTCTTCTTGTGATCCAGAAAGTGGCCAAAGTCAATGTGAAACAGCTAAAAGATACAAATGAAAGAAATTAGGAGAGAAATAGGGGGCAGGCATAGACTAAGGCTAAGATGGTTCCCTCCCAGCTGAAAGGTTGTGGGTTCGATCCCTCACATGCCTGTACTAACTATCCTTGAGCAAGATTCCTAACCCCTACCTGCTCCTTAATACCTTTAACTGTACGCACCGTCAATAAACGTGTCTGCTAAATGACCTAAATGTGATTGTGCTCGTAGACTGCAACACACAAAGAAGAATAGATTGCATTTGTACAATTTCATTTACCTGTCCGTCATCCTTGACCATGATGTTGCTATTGTGTCTGTCTCCGATACCCAAGATAAACGTGGCTACACAATAGCCCGCACAGGACCGCGTGAACAGATCTATGGCCTGGTCATACCTAAGGAATGAAACACAGCGTGCTGAAATGCCAACGGGGTCCTTTACACGCTTGACGCCATCAATTCTAGGATTCTAGAAGAATGTTGTTTGCTTGAAATAACTGGTGGTTAACCGTTCAACTGTTGACAAATGTACGGATTGTAAGTCGCTTTGGATAAAAGCGTCTGCCAAATGCTGCAAATGTAAATGAATCCTTTGACTTTGACTTTCCTTTGCCAACATGACACTAAAGTGTATCAATCTATCAATCAATCCTATTTTTGTCTAAATAAGAGGTCAGGTTCGCTGCTATTTACCGCTGATGGTCAGGTGGTTTACTGTAGGGACATTGGAAAGTCGAGATTGTAGCGTTACTATATTACCAAAAATAAGGAATTGGCTGATAATTTATACATACAGTATAGTATACATATTTTGAACGTGGTTTTTCCTCTTTAAATTCCAAAAAAAACAAAAACAAAAACCAAAGCAATCACCACTCACATTTCTCCCCTGTTCTTATCCTTGAGCCACTGGTGCAGCGTGTGGCTGTTGAACTGCAGCGCCCCCTTGAGGCCTCCTTTACACTGGATCTGCATGATGGTATGTGAGTTTCTCACCACCTCTATCAAGCCCACACAGTCCCCGATCGACAGGCAGCCATACGGCAGCATCCTGCCAGAGGATGGGGGAGAGAGGGGAGCGCGGGGGGGAGGGTAGTCAGAGGAGAAGGGATTAAAGGCTTAAAAAGGCAAGTTTTTAGAGTGCACCTACAGCCAAGAAAATAAAGAGACATGCTGAGATCCAATCTGAGGTTTAACAGCTTCTCCTTTCCAAAGAATTATCGACAGAAGAAAACTCTAGAAATGAGCCGGCATAAAGCGACTTTTATTTATTTATTTTTTATAAAAAGGGGGACGCCAAACCTCAGGGGGATGTGGCGAACTCGACCTCCATGCCGCTCCATGTCTCTAGTCTCTCATTTCAGGGCGCTGTTAACCTACGACCTGTAAACGCCGGGCCTTACCTGAGATCAAGCCCCTGGTTCTGCCAGATGTTCTCCATTATCCGAATGATCTGTAGCGTCAGCATATCCTGTCTCAGATCTGAGGGAGAGGGGGCGGGGGGGGGGTGTTAGGTCGCTCGGATGCTCTGTCTGCGATCGCGTTAGGAGACAGAGGGCCGGGCTCAGTCAAAGTGTGGTCCGGAATATACACTGTAGGTAGCTGCAGTACAATGGTGGCCAAAGGGCATGTGGCGCAGGAACGCAAACACAACGTTCCTTGGGCCTGGGCATTACACCGCATGTATACCATGCTATCTGTGTGTGTGTGTGTGTGTGTGTGTGTGTGTGTGTGTGCGTGCTTGTGTGCGATTGTTTATTTAAAAAATGTTAAAATGTATTCCTTCTCTTTCCTTCTCCGTTAGATCAGCCCTTGGAAAATTAATCACTTTGCTGGTATTTAGTCTGTTAGCAATTATTCTGAGGTTTGAATGATACGTTTTTAGGTAATGTATGTTGTAAAATGTATAGCCAAGTTAGCCCTGACGACACACTGCCATTATTCTAACAGGAAGACCGGTGAGGGAGAGTGAGAGAGCTAGCCCTCACCGTCTCCGTTTTTGAAGATGATTTCGTTGCTCTGGAAGAGCAGCTCAGACATCATGTCCGGGTTCTCCCAGTTGAGCCATAGGGGCCGCTTGGCTGACGACATCATCCTGCATTCCTCCAGGCTGGAAACACACACACACACACACAACAAGCCGCAACACACCGAAACAACCAGTGGTGTTAATTAAAAAAGCAAACACTAACAAACAAACACTACAACTATAAAAATTGCATCAAAAAGGGAGGAAAATACATCATACTGATTTCCATATTTCATCTTTTAAACCTGCGCTATGCCACCTGGGGTATAATGCTAGGTTGTGTTTTTTTCTAAGCTGCCCTATTCTCCCAAAGAAAATATAAGAAGTGCCCTGAGTTCATCTGAGAGCACTAAAGGAGAGAATCAAAGCTTCGATGGAGAGGTATGCATGCAACGCGTGTCCATCTGGAATAAGGTCAGAGATAAGCCCTAGGTGATTCAGCACGCGATGGGGTTTTTATTGATCCCCGGAGGGAAACGGAGGATTCGTACCGGAGGTTTCCCAGCTGATGTGCTGGATTCAGGGGCGAAGTGAAACACTGCAGCGCGTCCATGTAGTCGGGCCTCTTCATTTGCTCCACTAGAAACTTCATTTGAACCTGCCAGCGGAAAAGGAGAGAGTCCATTCATTATTGGAGGTTCGCGGCAGGAGGACGTCAGCGGGCCAGTGAACACATCTAACATTGACGTTCTACTTTTCGAAAGCGCTCGTGGTAGGGAGGGAGGATGGCTGGCCGGCGAGGGGGCTGTCAGCTGATGTAACGTGCCCTGCGGGGGCCATGTTGCAAGTCCGCGGCTCGTAGGAGAAACTGTTTTCGGCCCGGAGCTCGATCCCGTCATTGCTGGTGTGTCACGTCCGATTTTGTCTTTTTGCAGGGTTCTCGCAATATACACACATTATAAATTCCTATTCTTTTTTACTTTGACATTTCTAACTTCTTACCAAATTTCCACCACAACGAGTTATTAAATAGGCATTTGCCATGCATTTTGAACACTGCACTACCTTACACTTTCGACATCCAATCTCTATCCCGCGAAGAAGCTGTAACTTTTGTAAAGTTTAGGAACAATATCACTTGACGTATCTATAATCATTTTGGGTTGATAAAAAAACCTTCACTTCATAACCTTTTCAGGATTTCCACGGAAACCCTGTTCTTGTAAACAAAGAGCTACGTTAGTCACTGGCAGGTTTATGGATCAATTTAGTTAGTTATTTATTATTAGTAATTATTAATCTGACACGCAAAGTGTCAGACGAGAATGCCTTAAAATAGGGTGCTAAGATACACTAGCAGTCATCTAAGCATCAAAACAAATCCCTCTGGCAGTTCTGAGGGTCAGCGAACCTTCTGAGCCTCGTCTTTCTTCTCCTGCTTGAGGAGGTCGGTGAGATTGATGAGTTTCTCCATGGCCTCCACCTGCCTACTCAGGTGCTTCAGGTACATGCCGCACGCCCTGCAGTAGGACTCCAGCAGCAGGCCAAACCGCTGGCTCACCGTCTTGTTGTGCATCTCCGACCTGGACGCACGGGCCAGAGAGAGAGATGCCTATTACATATACTTGGTAGAGTAAGGACAGAAACACAGGAGGCCTGAACAGGAGGCCACCAAAGCTACATGACCTTCCACACAGTGACCTGAGCCTGAGCCGGCATATTTCACATACAGGCATTAAAAGATTGGTTCATGTTACTCTTCTAACCCAGACCTTATTAAAATGTTGTTTCCCCATCTTTTGAGACACCTACCCCTCCACTGACGCTTCTGACCAGGATTATAACGCAGTTCAACGGGCAACTGTTTGAAGCCTAGAACAACCATGATAAACCTCTGTTTCTCGATACTAAAGTCGTCGGTGAGGTTGTGCTACGCGGCATTATAAATTCAGGGTTACAACAGTTTGATAAAGTCTGGGTTTAAAAAGAACGCGAGATATCCTTTGAGACCTTCCACTCACTTTAAATGCCAGAAGAAGAAATGTCCTATCCGCTGATTCGTCAATGCCTTTTTCAGCAGGAACCTCGCAAGTGGGTTGTCGAGGTACTGCTCGTACTTCAGGACCTATGGGGCGTAGATAGCACTGAAGTGTTAAACCGCAGTCTGGCACAGTATCAAACACTTCACATCAACGGCCACGCCGTTACAAACAACCTTGGTCTGATCCAAACATGAGGCAGCACCCTACCTGCACAAGCTGAATGAGGTATTGCGAGAGTCTGTCGTCAGTTAGGTATTTTTCAAGGCACTTCACGGCAAACTCTCTGATTATGGGGTCGGGGAAGTTGCAATCCAACAACTCCATGGCTTGTTCAGGTTTAATGGCTGGCCAGTCCTTTAGAAGGCAATACATCTGGAGAGGGAAAACAAGTGCCGAATGCATTATTATTGTTGGGGAATAATTTTTTTTTTTTAAAGATCCTTGTTTTTTCATCGTTATTTCTTTCCACCTTGATAGGCAATAAAATAAGCATTACATAATGTCAACAACCGGTGAACACCGAGGTGTGTACCGAGAAATACTCACTGGATTCATTTCCACGGCCAATTGTGCCAGGGCAGAAGCTAAGCTCTTCCGACAACACACACTAGATAGCCAACACTATCTACCCACTACCGTTGTTAAACGCACCATGAAATGAAAACTGTGACAGCCCAGTTGGTGGCGTTTAGCACGTTCACACAAAATTGCAGGAGAAAGTCAGTTTCCTTTCGCTATCTGTCAGAAATCTCAGTGTGTACACTTCCTATTGTGAAAATAAGCATGTGTCAGCAGCAGAAACTTGAGCTCGGCCTACCTGTGCAACCTCATCTCTGGAGTTCCATTTCACAGCCAGGAGGAGCTTGGGGAGGATTTCTGGCATTTGCACACAGTAATGTCTAAAGAGATATTGGGGGGGGGGGGGTTAAAATCCATCACACTTTCCACAATCAATTCCACACACACACACACACCAATTCACACACCTGTGTCTCCATAGAAAGTCTTTCTCCTGCTCAGTGATTTCAGACAGCGGGTCTCTGTTACACACCTGCCGCAGTTGATCGTTGTCGGTGTCCGTGAGCGGGTTGTCGCGTACGAACCTGTTACTCTGGACACCCCGTAGCAAAGGAAAGCACCCCCAAAAGCTTGTGTCAGATTCAGACTAAACACAGAACAACAACAGTGTTGTTGATGGTGGGGGGGCGGGGAGACAGAACTTCCACCGCCGCGATTTGACTATGCAGCGAGTTCCAACAAAAGTTTGAGGTTGGGCGATATAAATCTGCTGTTAACTCTCTCTACTGTTAAGAGAGTTTGGTATAATGTGGCACAAGTGTGGCCAGCACTGTGTTACACGTTTTGGGCAGCCTCGCAAGGCAGTCCCTGTGAGGCGGTGTGGAGCCCCACACGTATTTAATACTATAAAATTACTAGATTAGGCAAAATATGTATTTCCAGATGGTTATTTTATAGATAAACTATACCTTAGTTTACCCCCCACCCTCCCCCCACAGCCATCCGACAACTAACAACAACAAAAAACAATAATGTGAAAATTACATATACAGCGATTGAAGGTTTTGGCCACATCACCCACCCCGTAATACCCACAATTCCACAGGGAGAGAACACAAATGCTTGGTAGCCTTACCAAGCCGGTGTGGCAGTAATTAAAGCCAAGCTCTCTGGATATATTCCAGTTTGCATGCTCCTCAATGACAGTCACGTCAGGGTACTTGACTGGGCAACTGAAGTGGTCGAACTCCATTTCCAGGCAAGGGGTTTCCTGTGTGTTTACAAAGCAGTAAGAACAAAGGGGAAAAAATGGATTGTATGTGTTTACTCATCATCACACCGTGGTGTCCTCGGAGAGGGCCATGTGTCAATGAATAAATAAGGGGCTTAGGGGCCTAAAAATCAATGTGGCTTATGCCCGGCTCTGCCGTCAGCTCTTCAGAACTAGATCACAAGGATTATGACTCGTAATGCTTATTTGAAAAACCTGAACCACCAGTCTGTGGCGGTTAGCTTGGGGCAGTGGTTCTAACCACTGGTCTAACCTCAGGACCCACATTTGTCCTTGGTCATTAAATCACGACCCAAAAATATTTCATTTCATTTCAGAACCATTCGAATTTATTTCACAAAAACAATTTGTGCGGTAATCCACAATGTCAATATGCACTGTTCAAAACACCTACGCACCTTTTAAAATAAAAGCGCATCGGAAGTTCGATATATAAATAAAAGGTTGTCTTTTTGACGGAGCCAAAGCATACGTCCGCGACCCACTCCACACCAGCTCGTGACCCACTTTTGGGTCGGGACCCACCAGTTGAGAAACACTGGCTTAGGGGGTATGCTTATGTTGGAAACAGTCTTTGAAATACCACTGTTTTACTTGTATTTTTAGCGTCTATGTAATTCGGTCACTTCTCACAAGAAGACGTTCGCGTTACCTTAGGCTTTCTGGTGAGCTACATCTACTTGGACAGCACAGAGTTACTGTTTACATTTTGAACCTCTCCTTCACATCAACATTTAACTATTTTTTTGTCCTGAAAGACAAAAAAAAAAGAGTCTCCTGCCTCCCGGGGGAAGAGCTCTGCCCCTCACCTTGTTGGGGTTAGAGCCCGTCACACCGATAGGGTTGAGCAGGTCCTCTATGCCATGGGGAACAGGCCACAGGTTAAGCGCTATCTTTCCTGCCACTAGCGTGTGGGTGTAGTCAAACAAGTTGATGTTGCCCCAGGCTAAGGGACAGTGTTCCTAGAAGGAAAACCAGGAAGACGTCAGAGTGAACATTTTAAAATCACCAAATCCACATCTGGCAGACAGCAGTATAGGCGTTTGATACACAAATGTGATCAAAAGCGTGTGCAGCTATATGGGGAGGAGTAGAGAACAGAGTCTACGAAAGCTGTAGGAGGAGGAGCAGGGAGAAGTGTCAGCCACTCAGGCGGGGCACGTGTTCTCTGAATTCTAAACCAAAACAAAACTTCTGTAATGATTGTTTACACCACAAAAGGAACAGACACAAAGCGGGGAGTGTCCCTTTAACTGCAAAAAAAACATTCAGCGTATTGTAAGTAAATAATCCAGCAGTTTGTGCTTCTTTACACGTCCTGAAATGTCATGATGGTTTACACTATTGTCTTTTTAACATTTAGCAGGTCAGTGTTAAGAGGAAACACTCCTCTGCTCACCTCTTTCGCACCCTTCCTTCCTTTCACTGAGCAGATGGAGAGGCAGAGCCGGGCGGCGCGAGGGATATCTGGAATGTACATGTCGTAACACAGCCACTCGTTCCACCTGGGAAGAAAAAAGGAAATCTCTCACAGAAATCCAACAAACACAATGCGTCCGTACATGGAGCATCGTACGGCATCGTACGGTACCTCGGGTTGGAGCACGGCACTCGCTGGGTGTTGACGTTGTCACACAGCTGCTCACCACCATGGTATATCCCCGTCCTAACGTAGATCTGGAACAACCAGAAGGAGGACAAGTGGTTGGTGCAGCGATAAGCATGGAATTGTTTTTTGCCTTTTACTTTGACTGCGTGAAAAATAAAGCCAGATCTAAAATCTTCCAAAAACCATCCAGTCTCTTAATAGTACATATCAGAACAGGAATTCACACTTAAACTGAGCACAACACTAGCACAGTAACGTTACAAACTTAATGGAGAAGAATGTAAATTCCAGACGATGCTAGCGTCACGATGCTAGCGTCACGATGCTAGCGTCACGATGCTAGCGTGTGCGTACCTTATCAATGTCTCTGATGTTGACGTTGACGTAGGTCGCACACAGTACCCGGATTCGCAGCGTTCCATTGATAGTCCACAGGGACTTTGTGGCCGTTTCCCCGTTCATGTAGGGCGTCGCCGTGGAGATTCGCCGTGCGTACGACGGCATGGTGAAGTTGTCCGTGGGCAGCTGGGTGTACAGGCTGTCTTTGGCCATTAGCATCAAGTTAGGCATCCGGCCCAGCATGATACAGCTACGCACATACTGTGGAGGCAAGATACAGATACAGGGATCAAAAAAACTGTTTATACAGTGGTTCACTTTTCAAGCTTTTCACATGTCCAATAATTACAATTTACAGTTAGGTCATTTAGCAGATGCTTCTATCCAAAGCAACTTACAATTACATGGTGCTATTACATGGAGCAGGTAGGGGTTAGGCATCTTGCTCAAGGATGCTTACAGGTAGACCAACTCTGGGGCTTGAAACCCAACACCTAGACCACTAGACTATCCTTCCCCCTTTTTAACAGGACAGGAATTCACACTTAAACTGAGCACAACACTAGCACAGTAAGTAATTACACTACCATCTTTGCACTGCTATGCTCTAATCTATAAATCTTGGCTGGGCTTGCATCAGCACATTTCAGAGCACACACACACAAGCACACTTTGACTGCCATCGTTACGCCTCCCCAAGAACTCTAGCCTGGTCAAACCATCCCGATTTTGCAAGCTTGGCTTGGCTTTATACATCAGTGCGGGACCTCTCAATTCACTCAAACTATCAGCTTATCAACGTCCAGATAGGTAGTCCCAGGTGGGTGTTGTGCAAATGCATAGGTGTAGTAACCTTGTTACATGATGCTGTCCTTATTCTAGGAGAATGTTATCTGCTTGCAAAAACCAGTGGTTAACCGGTTCAACTGTTGACAAATGTACTGATTGTAAGTCGCCTTGGATAAAAGCGTCTGCTAAATGCTGTAAATGTAGTCCATTTTGTGTCGATAACCATGGTCAGAAGATTGTGCCTGTGTGGTTCTTCTTCTGCTTGGTCGGTGGTTGTACCAAACTGAGGCGTTCCAGCAAACGCGGGGTCTGAGGGGCTTACCTTGTACTGACTCAGGGGGTACTTCTCCAGCAGGTACTCGTCGCAGCCGCACACTTTGAGGATGTACGTGCCCTGGTACTCCTGCACGCACAGCTTCAGCTGCTCCTGGGAGAGCAGCATGCTGCGCGTCTTCTTCCTGATGGCTTCGGCGATCACCTGCTCCGGGACAAAGTCGTGGTTGATCTTCAGCGTGTACTTCTGCTTGTCGTTGGTGGGTGACACGATGACCCATATCACCACAATTATTTGACCTGGGGTGGGGTGGGGGGGGGGGACAACACAATATACAGCATTTAATAAAGATTGGGGGAAAATGTAAAATGCCGGAGGCTCTCCCCTGAGAAAGCATTTGAGGGAGTTCCGACACGGGGTTTCAAAACGCCTTACCCTTGTCTAGCTTGTTGAAGATGTGCTTGGGAAGCTCGGAAGACGACTCTACATTTGGGGGGTAGACGTACAAGGCTCTGCTGTGGGGCCCGTTCGTGTCCCTGAGGTCCACAGCCTCTTTGCAGACGTTCAAGATGTTCCTTCTAAAGTCCTGCACCTCGGGGTCCTTCACTAGGTCAAACTCACAGATTGGCATCCCGATGGTGAAACCTGTATTAAGGAAGAGCAACGTCTCTGAATTCAGTTGTGTGGCCGTGTTTCCACGAAGTTCAGGACAAAACATCTGAATGCGAGAAGTAGCCCATATGTAATGCCAAAAGGGACAATAAAACGCTGCTTTGCCCTGTAACACGAAGCATGGAAAAGGCCCGTACCAATCTCCCGGTTGAGGATTTTCTCCTCCCTGTTGCCGACTGGCTCGATGACCTTGAGGAAGGCCTGGAAGAGCCGAAGGTCACACAGCCTCCTGGTCTCGTCGTAGAACTCCTCCCTCTCGGCCTCCTGGGTGACACTGACGAAGATGTAGGAGGTCTCGTCCTGCAGCAGGTGGTACAGGGGGTACTTCCTGGCCTCCTTGAACAGGTCGTGCTTGACGTTGATCAGCGTGGCCTCCCGCAGGCACTCCAGAGTGAGCAGCATGCCGTTGGGCAGCAGGCAGTCCACCAGGATGCTGGGGGGCATCAAGTGCATCCCCCACAGTTCCCCGGAGGATGGCCTGGGAGGCATGGTGGTGGCGGCAGTGTGCTCTTTTCCGACGCCTGGTAATTAGTATGAGCAAAGTCAACCTAGTAAAGGAGACAAAGAGAGAGATACTGATACTGTCCATAATTACTGTTGAGTAATAGTCATTACAGAGTTGCAATGTGTTATAAAAAATAATTATGATATATAGTTTTACAGAAAAGTTTTTTTTTTTTATATATACATACATACATACACACACACACACACACACACATAAACATTTAACGTGGTTAGTGTATAGGGAGAATATACTGTACAGTATAGCCTACACATAATCAATGTGCTGTAGACATATATTGTGTATAAGTGTTTAGACATATATTGTGTTAGTTAACAATAACCTAGGTTGATGTCAGCCAGGTTAAAGATTGATTGGGTGTGGCCGAAATGGAATACATTTTTTGAACACATAAACTTGAATACACATCATAGCTGTTCAACCACATTTCGGGCCATATACAAATTATAGCTAAACATAATAACAACGCACGCCTAAAAAGTTTATTGTATATATTATTTATGTGTCTTCAAAATGTATAACAAAACTACAAATGCGCGGTATCGACAGATTGTATAAAATAGTGTAAACAAACCAGCTAGCTTACAAGTATTAGTGAAGTGCGGCTAACGTTGCTAACTTTAGCCCAAGCTGGCCAGTCACTAATGTGGGTTGCGCTGCTAATGCTAGATGGGTTCGCTGATCACTCCTCGCTAGTTGACTACTAGCTAGCCAAGTTCAATAAACTATTTTTGATTTCCAATGTCCAAACGACCGTTTAGTAATATTTGGCAAAGTTTTCAAATGGTTGTAATACATCGCTGTGTCCATATTCTTCGGCGCTTATATTTTAGTATAAAAATAGCAACTCACAATTAGCAGACAACTACCCAGTTAGCTACGAAGCTAGTTAACCAGCATACTAATTTGCATTAGCTAGCTGAAGAGATCCCATTCGTACCCTCCCTGGACGACCCGGCCAGACGTTGCTAGCTCTACTCCATCTACTCCAGCAGTCGTCGGCGATCGGACAGACCAGATTTTTAACAAAGATTCCCGTAGCTAGCAAAACTGTTAGCTAGCAAAACTGTTTGTCATTGTTGTTTTCATCGTGTCATTGCAGAAAAATACTGCACTTTGTTTGCCCGCTAGCTCCACACAGCTAGCTTGCTAAGCTGGCTAGCAGGATCATTATCGTCATCATCACGGACCGCCCTCACACGCACGCATCCACGCACGTATACACACAAACAAACAAAAGCAGTCCGTGAAAAAAACAATGTCATAGGACGTTGTCAATGTCATAGGAAGTTAAGAAAAATGCACTATATACTGCCTCTCCGCGGTTTGGTGTGAAGAGGAAATACAAATTCCTCCCAAATCCAGAAATGTCACCAGGCAGCCTAGGAGCAGTAAAACTGCCCTAATGATGTTGTAAGAAATAACAATCTATTTGTGGCCCCTGACCAGTAGGCTACAGACACTCACATGTAAAGCTTCCAGCAAGCAGAAAATACTATGACTGTGGAATGTTTGGAAAAGAAAAAAAACAGTATTTTAAAAATGTTAACCTTTAATTACTGCTATGAATATCTATAGAGCCCTGCCTCTTTTGTAAAACTCAAGATACAGTTTTTTAGTCAAAGAATGTATGCTATTTTACTACATGATGTGTAGTGAAATCTTGTGGGCAGATCAATGCCTGCCTGAAATAATAAAGGAAATACTTTTTTATACTGTGTATTTAAAAATGGATTCAGGGTAACCGACCATTGTAATTCAGGATTGTCACATACATTCCTGGTTGTGTTGCCAGGAATGATTGGTTGTGTTGTTTGTTGTCTGTTAGCCTTTTAGCCTAATGTCAACTTGGACATTCTCTGTTCTACCTGTATATCCATTCATTCTTATCCATATAGTAGTAACAGTAGATTATTAATAATAGATAGCATAACCTGTAGTCTCTAATGTAAACAACAAAGTCAAATATGTAAAGTATCATTGTGCAAGTAATTTAACCTCCTACAACTTGAGCAGAGCTGTCTGTTGGGCAGCAGATTGTTACAGTGGTCTCCAGCAAAGATACACTCACAGATTTGCACATAGGTCCTAGGCACAGATAGGCACAGAAAGGTAGATTTTGATACAGACAAATTGATTAAAGCAGGCTATTGTAAATCAAGCTTCCCTTGGTACATTTCATTTAATTAAATTGTATTATTTAAATAATATATACCTATCAATGTCTTATACAACAATGACAAGTTTTAATAACAGAAGGATGAATAGCCATTTATTATTGTGTTTTATTGTGAAGTGTAACTTACCATGGTAGTAGGGAAATAGCTACTGTGCCGAATTGTTTGACTCAATTGTTTTGAAATGCAAAATAGGAACTTCATACTCTGGTTCAATGTAATCCCACTGAGAGCTTGGATTTCATGAGATATTGAAACCTTAAGAAATCCAGATATCTTAATTAATTTCTCTAATGCAACTGCTCAATAATCCTTGAATAAACACTGCATTAGCAAGCATGGACTTGTTCAGCTGTGCACATCATCTGTCTTTTTTAATAAAAGATGCTATATAAGTGTGAGGGGAAATACAATATTACAAGTTTATTGTGCTTTTTTATAAAAACTAAACTTAAGCAAAGTTTGGAACAGTTCTTTAAACACAAAATTGTTCATCAACAACAAACAAACGAGGATTATTTGGAAGTCTGTTTCTCAGTTTAATAAAATCTATCAGGCACATATTGTACCCTATTCCTGTAGATGTAAAGGCCAAAAGAAGTAACAGATATGCCTCCATAACACAATGGTTCTCAAACGTTATGAGCCACGACCCCCGAAAAGAGGTTTCTTATTGACTGCGATCCCCCTCGCAAGCAAAGAACCACATAAAGCATTAAAATGTATAAACATGTAATTAAATATGTGCACATTTAAAGATAATAGAACTAGATTAAAACTCTTTAATTTTTCCATATTTTTTTATTTTATTCTGAAAATGTTTATCTCACACGAGGTATCGTGTGAGCTGCAGTTTGAGAGCATCCAAGGACAGGCACGGGGACAGTTACATGGTTCTATTGAACAGCACTGGGTTCACACATTTGACATTGTCGCCCGAACACTCACACAGTCATTAAAAAAAAATTAATAAAAAAAAGGCCCATCATTGGTGCAGAGAAGAATCCAGCTGTTCCAAACAGCACAGCTGGTAAGGGAAGTCAAGAGAGGTCGCCACAAGGTCATTTGGTTAAAACAATCCCTTTCACGTCATATGCCGATCCCAGGTCCACATGAGGGGCTCTTTCTCCTGACGGGCACACGGTGGCTGCCTCACCTCTTGATCTTTCCTATCTCCTCACACAGTATGGAGAGGTACTGTGTTAGCTTAACCATCACGACGATGAGGGCCCCGCCCATCAGCATGCAGGAGGGCCAGAAAAGTGAGTGGAACACGGTGCTGTGGTCGTACAGCCGGGTCAGAATGGCGCTGTCCTGCTGCTCCGTGGGGTCGTAGTAACACGGAACCTGCTGGTTCACCTTCAGGCGCTCAGCGATGTTCATCATGATGGCGTGCATGACCGTGCTCTCCCTTTGGCACGTGGGCACAAAGAAACACTGCAAACAACAGGGGTTAAAGGACTGGGTGAATAAGTCAAGGACGACTGCCAACTGTATGTTTTGGCAACACATTTAGTACATTTAGTCCCTGTGTCACAGCCGTCCCTCCTGGCATTCAATCTGCCCAGGAAAAAAACCCATCAGGTCCCTCCTGCTAACATTTTCTGAATTGAGACCAGAGTGGGTCTTAATCTGGCAACGAGGCCAAACATCTGACAGCATACGTCAACATTACAAACGGTTCAGTAATTCCCAGTGTTTTCCCCTCTGGCACCGTACTCACTTCAGAGCTGGCGTCCTGCGTCTCTTCGTTGTGAGATAAACGGCACACCCGGCCGGTGTTATTGATGCTCACATAAACCTGCAGACAGGGGTACTTGGAAACGCTCCAGCAATCTGAACCGCAGCTGTAGGAACAGTTCATGTCGGCTGTGATGGTGGAGTTGACGACGACGCACACGCCCTCCTCAGTCCACGCGCTGTGGACGTGACACAAGGCTTCAACCACTGCCTCTAGTACTGCATGTGTGTTTCATTAAGGAAAAAAAGGATTGTACACAAAACGAAAACGATGAAATTCACATTGCATCTGCATATGATAGCTTTTAAATTGTATATGCTTTTACGATACGATGTGTGCTTGGAGAAATATACTTTCTGCCACCATTCAGGAAGCTACACCTACCGTGATTTATGTAACTACTGTAAAAAAAAATGAAAGTGCTGCTAAATAAAGAATATGAAATTGAAGAGCAATTAGTGCTGTTGCATCTTGACCAGATGGGGTCGCCAAATATGCCAAATGATCCTATGCAGCTTTAACATGACAAACCGTCAGTTGTCTTATTTTTGAAGGGTAAAAGCATTGTAGTGATTTGTAAACAAGTGCACATGAATAAAACATTGGTCTGGCAAAAAGCTATTAAAGTAAACCCACCTATAGGGTGCACAAAAGATGGCTTTCAACTGCAGCTATCGCTCACCTGTCTGCATACGAGCGCAGTATGGTAATGCCCAGGACAAAGTACATCATGACTGAAGAAAGGATCATTCCCAGACCCAAGAGGATTGCCCGATCCTCACCAGGCTTTAGAGCTGTCACCGTCTTCCTCTTGTCCAATAAATCTACCTCGCGAAACTTCTGGTAGATTGACCTGATCCACAGCACGAGATGAAAACACAGCCGAGGAACAATCTTACAACAAGACACCAAAGTCTAAAGACATGAAAAGGTCTTCAGGTCATCATCATCGACCAAGGAGGACCTTCAGAGAACCTTCAGAGAACATCCAAAGTTATGTAGGCTGAAATAGTATAAACCTGTTACCTCCTTTCATTTCCTCCAGCTTGCCCTCCTCCAATATTTTTGGCCCCTGCAACAAAGAACATTTTTCCATATGACCCTCGCCTTCTTTTGCTTACTGAAAGACTGCGGGAGGATTGTCGAAAAGACCTGAAAAGAAGGAAAATTGTTTAATTAAAAACAAAAAGTCGGTAGAATACTCACATTTGCATTTAAAAATACATGTCCGTATACATAATGTAATCTCAGATAATCCTTACTCTTAAACCCTGACTAACATACTATACCTTTGGTGCATATTTGCTGTCAGACTGTTAACCCTGGCTAATTTATCCAAATTCGTACCAATACAACGTAAGGAATATTAGAAAACCACCTCGAGTAGACCTCAGGCTTTTAGGCTGTGTCAGGAAAACAACCCTCAAAGCTACCAGGTAAACATCTCATTTAGAACACAAAGTAATGCTAATATGGTTAGACAGGTTGATGGATTGCCATGGATTAAAGTTAAGGCCGATGAAGTGTCCATGAAAAGCATACCTGCTGTAATGTGAACACTGTCAACACAAAGTCATTGGGTCCTCTCATCACACAGCAACTTTGCCCATGTCTCAGTTTGATCCCAGTTCTACTATTCAAAGCGAACACAGCATTCAACGACACATAACCTCCCCTAAAGCATATTAGCCATGATTTGTATGAACCCCACAATGAGTTATTAGTTCTAGGTTACCTGGGGGTCAGTGTTAAGGAGAGAGATCTTTTAACAGAAGTATTGTAACTTGCTAAATATAAAAAATCTGCAAGCACATTTCAATACCATTAAAAGTACTAAAGTGTTTCATTCTTCGCTTTCAGAAATTAAATCAAATTGAAAACTGAAAATATTTCACATAGTTTAACACTTACCTGTAATTTATTTTTACTCAGCTACCCGAAAGAGAGTAGGCCTAAAGGTATATTCATCCTTCTGAGGGATAACATGCAAAAGAAAAAGAAGAGAATAGTATAAGCCTATAAGGCTTTGCCAGTGCTTGGTAAAGCTTTTAAAGGCTTGTGAGTCCACTAAATCTGTGACTTGCTGTGCTTCACGTACCGTGGAGGCTGAGCTTGCAGTGCCAAATGACTTCACTTCATAACATATAATGAATGGCCGGTGACACTTTAAGGACAAATAGAATAGGAAGACTCTGCTGGGCTGTCCTTGCAGGGTCCTAGTTACATGTAGGTACAAAATAACTTAAACAAAATGCTTTTTCTTTCAATGGTGTTAAGTTAAATGGAAAAATGTCACTAATCCCATAAAATAAGGGGAAATATAATAAGAAATGTAGGAGTAAATTCAACATGCATTTTTAATGTCAAAATAAATGAATAAATAAAAAAACAATATATATTTATATATATAAATTATTTCATAAACAATTAAAATAAATAAATAAAACAAATGAAAAAATAAATTTGAATGGAAATAGAGAATATAAATATATAATTTTTAGCGCCAACATCACAGCACAAATTGGTGTCCTCCACCATATACTGTATATTTAGGGCCTTCTGGGCACTCAAGTAATAGAGAGACTTTCTGTGGAGGAGGGACACGAGATTGACGCTTCATCTTATGGGTATGGTGTGAAACTGCTAGCCACAGCAGGGATGCGTTGTCCAGAGTTCAGACATTCCCATTATCTTATTTAATGAACTGTGGACCACAGGCACGCGTATCCGAACATTGGGAAGTGAATAATACATTCACATATTTAAGTGTGTAGCAATTTCCTTTATATGATGACACGTGTCTTTCTTCTCTAGTTGCAATTGTGCTCATATTGCATGTAAAAGGCATGTTAATATAATGTTATAACAGTGTCTCATTTTATATACGGCGGGGTCTGAAGGTCTGAGTCCACTGCCTCTATCTCTTTCCATATTTCTCTCCTTCTGGCTCTCTTCCCATTGTTCTCACTCCCTCTCTCCCTCTCCCTCCAAATCTCTCCTGCTGCAGGGCATTTTCATGCCCTGCTCCAGTCTGCCAACATATTTCTATCTTTCCCACTATTGGTTTCATCATTCATCACAAGCTAACATTAAGTAACAGTTCACTCACTTGATGTCTCAACATTTTACCGCCATTTTATGGTTTAATGTATTAAATTGAAGTTACTGAGGACATGAATTTTTTTCACATTCATTCCTTTAATTTCCTCAAAACAAAAAGGAAATTAAATGCAAACACATAGATTAGAGATTTAAAATGAACAGATCTTGGTAGTGGACTCGGACTGTATGTTATACCAGCACCACCCTTTATACAGTCAAATTCCTAAAGCATTTACCCTGCAGTTGTTGTGAGTACAGCTGAATGGCTTGCTCTGACCATCTGGCCAGGAAGCGTATTTTAAAGGTTGCCATGCTTTCAGTTTGATCTTTCGCAAAGAATGTCTCAAGATATATTTGCTGCCTTGTCCTTGCAGTGATTATTGCTCTATGGTCAGGTGTTCTATAGGGACTTTAAAAAGACAGGCTCCACTCTTCAGTGCCCCAACAGAGGTAGAGCAGCGCAGTAAACACTTAAACAACCTAGTACAAGTGTACTAAGAGGCAAATTTTATATCGTAAATATATGCTATAGCCTACGTGACATATTCTTTGTGTTATGAACATGTAGCCTACAAGATGTTATTGGTGAGATGGTATTTGAAACATATTCTATTGTTGGTTACTCAATCTTTCTGTCTGTTACCATGCGATAATTATCTCCAAACGTTTCGTGTACAATTTTATGAAGATTGTGGAAGAATTTCTTACGTCGCGGACAGTGTATGTATAGAAATGGGTAAGTTATTATGATGGCCTTAGAACAAATGTAATAAAGATTTGTCCACTAGGTGGCTCTATGCTACAGCCTGCCGTATGAACACGTAACTTCCATGTAGCGCTAACTTGATTTGAGATGCCTTCTTGGGGTTCGGAGTGCTTTCTAGGATTTTGCTAGGACTAGGACTAGATTAGATTAGATGTAGATTATGCAACATGAAAGGGTGCACCAATGACCACGGGCCATGATAGACTCGGTTTATAAAATGAGCTAGCAATAACTGGAGTAATGTGAATGAAACAAAAAAACCTGGCTACATGCCTTCATAACTAAATCAATAGCAATGTCTGTAGTGTCTAATGCGTGTCTCATTTAACTAGTAGACATAGTCTTTGAGCTCCTACCTCTTGTTGGTGGGTTGATAAATCCAGACGTGGGGTGCGCCTAAACTGTCTGCAGTGGCTCTCCAACATCGTCTGTTCTCTCGGGGGGAAGGCAGCCGGCTACCTCTTTTTTAAACTCTTGCTCCAAGTGAACAGCATACTTGTCGTGTTAGTGTACGTAATATGATGCTTTCTAATTGTGCTACTAGTACTGCATTCTCCAATAAACATTCGGGGGGCAGCCCTATAAATAAATATAAAATGTTCTTAAAATGTGTTAGTTAAACATAACTTTTTTCACGAGTGCTACTGTAAACTGTGGGGAACTCCTTGCTACTCTCTGCCACAAGGTGTCAGTGCAGCCCCGAGAAATACGACCACTAGACTCGTGATTTCGTTCAATAAAAACCATTCTGCTAAGTGTCATTTGCTATTTTATATAATATTTGTGTTTGATGTTAAATGATGTGAAGACACACAAGAGTTGATACACACTGGATTTTCCTCGTTAGCAGGGTTACTCGTGTCGTGCGTTCATTTCCCCGTGAAACTGTCGAGCATCTTCATACCACTTACCTTAAAAACGGTTTACTGTGATATAGGCCTACCCTGGCCTGGTTTCGAAAACACTAATACCTTGTGCTTACAGCGAGGAAACAGGAACACGTGCCCTAATATAACAGGAGGAAAGTTATGACAAAAGTGCAGATGGTATGGCATTTGCGTATTTTAGGTTAGGCCTAAACATAGATGAAACTGTCTTTGTAGGCCTCATTCGGAGGTGAAAGAACATAGTGTGTGTGTGTGTGTGTGGGTGAAAGGCGATTCTTCTTCTTTTGTTTCTCCAGATCTAAAAATAGCTCTTGCTGAGCAGACGCTGAGACCAAGCATTTATCTCTTCATTCCACTGTCTCTCTTTTTCCCTTTATAATAAACCCAATGTACCATGTTCCTGTACAGTGTGAGATGGGGTTCACAGTTACAGTTATGTTTTCATTGTTCCATTATAAATATCAATGCAATGTGTGCATTAAGCAGCCTTACAACTCATCGTATTAGTATTAGCACTGTGAATCATTCAGCTGGATCATCCATAGAATAATATAATATAGAGGTTCCCAGCCTGGGGTTTAGGTTCACCCAAGTGGTCACAAGATGCTCTTTGCGAACACAAGGCCATTTTTATGCTACATAATATTTTGGATGTTTGCTACGAATGCCCTGTTATCCTTCCTTTTCCCTCATTCTTGCAAGAAAACAGTGTAAATGACAGCAGGTTGTCAACAATACCATGGTAAGGTTTTTACACGTAAATAGGTAGTCTGCCATGGGACAGCTAACACACACCGCTAACACAAAACAAAACAACAGCAACTCGTATGCAGCTTGCGCGATAGTCTAGTCTAGGCGTTGGCCTCCCAGCAGGAAGGTGGCCGGTTCAAGCCCCAGAGTTGGCCTACCTGTAAGCATCTTTGAGCAAGATGCCTAACCCTATAATTACAGTATACTGTATGTAATATCTGATGATTATTAGTCCATTTCTCAATTAATAATTCACATCTAAACACCACAAGATTCCAGAATCCAGTTTGCTCTCTTCTGATGTGAAATCTATTGAAACAATAATATTTTGTTAAAACACAGAAAGGTCAACTGAATGTGTGAATGGCAAGGTCAAATACTATTTAATACTCTAGCTCAGTGGTTTTCACACTTTTTGTGCCACAACCCTCCTCATGCGATGACCTACACACCAGGTTGGTCACACCATAAAACACAATACTGTTTTATATATAAATATCCAACAACCTCAAAATCATTGAAAATGATTTACTGACAGTACTGACAGCGGGTGGCACTGCCTGTCATGTCAAGGGCTAACCACTAGAGTAATATGCTGAGCATGGCTCTAAACTTAGACAGTAAGGCATGCTGAGCTTCTGTTAAAACACCACATTCAGGCAGTCAGCTGTACTCACAGCTGCTCCACAGGCACTGCAGTAGTGTTCCTCTTCGTTAATGTTGACAGAAGAGCACTGATGCCCTCTGGAGGAGTTTTTCATTTAAAAAATGTATTGATTTTCCCAAGCGCCTCACCTTAGTTACCGCATTTTTTTGTTGATAAAATATCCAAACTTCGCATATTGACAAAGATCAAAACTGTTCTTAATCTCCACATTTCCGTTTTGAAATATTAAAAAACAATTTTGGGATTATAGCTAGCATTGGGTAGAGTTTACTTTGATGACACACAGTAATTGGCCTCCACATGAATCCAATGCATCGCCTTTGCAGTGTCAGTGCCCTCTACTGACGATCTACGACATAACCCCCAATCTTAACCCACTATAAAGAAAAATGTAGCCCTACAAAATGTACTACTGTGTGTGTGGCACGCCCAAACGGATACTACACTGAGAGATCACTAGCAGATGGGATGTTGACAAAGGGCCAGGAGAGGGCAGCGATTGTGGGAGGATCGAAGGCAAAACGCCAGTAGATCGTAACACGCAAGCACGGCCGCAGCTCACACACCAACACAGTAGCGGTGCAGTAAGACAATATATCAGCTGCACAACGTAAACTTCAAACATCGACAAGTTTAGTAAAATCATCTGATTGCATGCAAATCACATTTGCCTATGCTTCATCATGCGCTGGGTTGGATTGAGATAAGTTACTACAAAAAGTCGTTTTGCGTAACAGTGGTCTGTGTGAATTTGCATGTAAGCACAGTGTAGGTTTGTCAAAAGACAGTGATTATTATTTGTGGGGTTTTCAGCACTCCATGTGTGTGAATGAGAGAAACAAGCTAATACTAAAACTAAAAAATAATAGGAATTTGTTTGAATGTGTGTATGAGATATGCTAGACTATAGCATTCTGTTGGGGAAAAGCACAATGGTAACAAGGTTCTGAATTCACTGCACAGTGGTTGCTGTTGTAGCCTACTACTGCTGGCCAAAGATTTGCATTTCATGAAATGTCATCATCTCCCATAAGAAAATCTGAAGGCAGGAAAACAGTTCACAACGAAACGGATGGCCTAGTCACATTTAAGCAGGCATCGGTGGATAGGAGCATGGCATAAATTGATAAATGTCACCGTGTTCTTCATTTTTCCTCAGAATCAGAGTTTCCTGCCTTATCACTTTTGAAGAAACTCCACGAGATCACTGTGGTAGGACATAGTCAGTATCAACGATTTCTCACTGTCTCCGTATATGCAAGCAACCTGATATTGGACACAAAATTGTTTTAAAGGAATATTTACAGCGATAAAATATCATCATTAAACCAATTTCAATGATGATGTCTGCTTGTTATTGACTTTCCCGGTCTGAATGACTGGGCGCAAAGGGTATGGGGGTATGGGGGGGGGGGCATAATTAATCTACGGGGAGTGATGACAAGTCAGGCAAAAATGAGTTGTAATGGGGGATGGGCGAGGTACTTTGTTATGACTGGTGCTTGGCTGCGGGACAAGCTACGCGAGGGCTCAGCCATATTGTTTTTCCTTTTGCATCTGATTGGTCGATTGTACCGAGGCAATGCTACAATTTATGATAATATGCTGTTAACGCAGACCAATAGCCTGTATTTAGAGCTAACTTACCTTAATCAAACTGTTTTATAGAGACGTTTAATGTGGGTACATTTAAATTATATAGGACTGATTTTGTTTGTTTTTGTATGTTTCCTCTAACAAGCACTGTTAAAGACAACCCGAATTAGTATTGTTTAAATGTTAATTTAGTAAAAATCAAAAATTCCCACCAGGCTCAACAAAGGTTATCGTAGTTTTGTGCACCTTCATTCTCCGCTTCGATGACTGATGTTTGGATATAATACAGTACTGTTACTGGCGGCCCATTTTTGCAGGTCAAGTCACCCCACTTTGTCGAATGTTGAAGCCATTGCTGGCTTCTTACCGCCTGGCTCTTAGCTTTAATATTATCGCTAATTTCTGTACGAAAACAATCAATGTTGTGATCGCTCAAATTATGTCATGGTTTGATGTAAGCACACGGATTACAGAAGAAATCGTCTATTGAAAGGTATAAGACAAGTAGGTAAGGGGTTACGGAAACACTATCATTAGCCTAGCCTACTAATGTTAGCACGTTAGCACAATTTGAATGATGGCTAGCTAAGCTAACTGACGACCGGGTAACAGTTAAAAGTGATTTCACTTAGTTTCATGTATTTATATCGTTAGAAGACCATAACGATTAGCGAATATTTTAGAAGTAATGTATGGAAATTGTTAAGATGTGCAGTTTAAATTCGGTGACCCATCCCAAGGTAACCAGATTTGAACACCCTTGCCTCGCTGGCATGTGTTGTGATGCTGGCTGCGGCTTCCAAGGCTAACTGTTAGCAACTAGCATTAGTCCGCAATCGGAAATAACATGCGGCAAGTCAGCAAGTCATAAGGTATAATGTTTCCGACAAGTTTTGGTTAACAAACTTTGTATACATGGGTAGCAGATTTGAGCAGAATGGCAACTCGTCTTTTATAAATGGCTTAGAATTTAATTATAATATAATTTTCCCGCATATTCCCCGTGACCCATAACGTGGACGAATGGCAGCCTAACTATTAACGATACATCCCCCACGAGTAATGGCAAACGTTATTCATTTTTACACTCCAATAAACACAGAGCTGATTTTCAACTGGACAATGTATTTTACACGTGTCGACTAGTGTACACAAAATGTGGGCCATGCCCCCTGAGCCCAGTAGCTAAGCTAATTCGAGCCACCTAGTACTTTAACGAACACACGTTTACTTTACTGAATCCATTCACGTGAATCCCCGCGTGGGGGATGGGCTTTATATTTCCGACAGTGGCAAGCCATGTTGCGCGGCCGCCTGGTTAAGACACTGGCAAGGTTGGCACAGTGACATAACTTGTACGCAATCAACTTGCACGACATCAACATGACGCGCAATGTGGGACAGCAGAGCCATGCGTGCTTCTCGAAATGGCATCAACATCAAGATTTGGTTGTAGCGCAGCATAGATAAAAAAGCTAAACAACTAGGCTAGACGTTGACCCCCAATTATTGTTTCTGCTCTAGTCATGACTGTACAATACATGACCTACAAATCGTTACGTAGCTGTTTTGTTGTCGTTTGTTTGCTGCCGTAATTGATTGAATTATACTGCTCCAGAATGGGCTGTAATTTGATTAATAAATTAAATAATACATCACTATCTCGTCATTACATATCTCAAGCGCATAACACGTAAGGCAAGTGGTCTGCAGCATAAATACCTAGGGGATGTTTTGGCAAATGCACTGCTGACTCAGTTTCTCAGATTTCATGTCACACCCTTTTTATCAACACTTTTTTTGGCTGCCTTATTTTCCTGAATAACTTTAAAACGTGATATTGAATATCTTACTTTAGTAAGGAATTGAAATGCTTGCCATCCTGATGGAGATGGTTGCATAGCTTATTAATGCATGCAACATGTTTTTCCACTGCATTAAAAACTTGCATAGCAAAATCACCTCTTGCATACTTTGACAAAGCATATAGTTATGGTAAGTGTATTGTGTACTTCTTCAAAGCACGTCTTGTACAGGGTAGTGTTAGTGTAATAATGTACAGTTTTAGTGTTTTGCCATTGCGCTTGGATGCAAATCTGAGAAACGGGATTAGACCATGCACCTTCCTCAGACTGCCCCCTCTTTAAATATACACTACCCCTTAGAGTACATGTGAAATCACATTTAACAAAGACCCAATCAAATGTACAGTCTTCTAGACCTTCCGCACATTGGCTGTTTTTTGTTTAATCAAAATGTTAATACGTTTCTTATTTTTCCTCCTAGAGACTTGCCGTTCCTGCTCAGAATAACAGAGCTATGATGAACATTTGAAGACGGCTTGATCACATGGGTAGGATATGAATGCATTCGATACAATATTTTTATATTTTGAATGTTTCCACCATCCATGTGTATATCACCTAAACGCTGGACTGGAAGAACATTTACCCATCATCAGCAAGCTTGTCAGAAACCATGGGGGACTCTCACAGTCTGGAACCGACCAGAGCTAGACGGTGTAAACTAGGGGATTCACACGTGGCCTTCAGAGACTCTGCTTTGTTGCTTTAGCCATGACCTGAAACAGCTTGCGTGGGTGGAAAAGGAAACACCCGGCATTCCTGAGGAGCGTTGCGTTGCGTTTGCACGTAGCGTCGGTTGTACACCAGTGACAGTAGCAGAGCAACAATTCTCAGTTGATATGTCGTTTAATTTGTTATGTGTTCTAGGGTTTATAGTTGGAATAGAGGTGTGCCCATTTATAAACAAGTGGAGTGTCACATCAATGCAAATGGTGGACGTTTGCTTACTCGATGTGAAGCAATACTGCAAATAGGCTTTGAATTCTACACTTTAAACAAGCCTATACAATTGTGCATTTGATCTCATTTACTGACCGCCCTAACCACCAACCTCATTCTTATAATGTGCTGTATTTGTAATTTATTAATCAACCCCTTTGCATGGGAGTGCCATCCAACTTGTCCAGTTCTGTCTAACTGGACCTTTCTGAGTTCCCTTGCAGTGCTTTTTGACAAGGACAGGCAGAGAAAGAAATGTCCTTGAGCAATGTGTGAACGAAAGGAAGTGAGCTTGTGAGAGAACGCAATACAGACCCCTTTGTCCGGCTTTGGTCGAGTTTGTTGCTCGCAGCATCCCATTTCTTGCTTACGTACTTTTGTATCTAACAAGCGCGTAGGACTTTTCTAATGTTTCCTGACAATGTATACTGAAGATATTCGACCGCATGTTGAGGGTTTCATGAGGGAAGAAATGGAATTAGAACAGGGACAGAAAGGTCAGTTTATGGCTATTGTCCACATCTGAAACACTACTGTGATTATAACCACATTACTTCCCAGTCGAGACTT
>JAODLI010000009.1:635878-660632 GCA_027575585.1 Percopsis omiscomaycus | reverse complement strand
GTATACTTGTACCATTTTTCTTCTTGTAAAAATTTGAAACGGGTCAATTTGACCCGAAGACCATACATGGGTTAAATGAATCTGAAAACCAGTAAACGTTCCGTTTAAATGAGGCAGTGACAGTGAGGAAACAGAGCAAGAGGGAAGGGACAGAGAGAGAGGGGAGGAGTGACGGGAGAGAGAGAAATTAAGAAGAACAAAGGCAACCACTTTACACCTTTACAAGCACACAATTTACACGCACAGGGCACAGAAAGACTACCCAAAGATATATTTACATTTCCCTCCACGCTCCGGGATGAATTGATTTGTTGCCTGCTTCAGAAAGGTGTGCCCGCTTCGGCGCTTCAGTCATCAAGCTGGAAGTAAAGACAAGAAAGGCTTTAACAGAGGCAGAGACAGGTTTTCTTTAATCGGTGAGCATTGGTTGTCTTTCTTTCCTTCCTTCTCTGTTTGAAATCTATTTCTGCCAAATGACTTGTGACTTTCAAGATGTGTTGTTAGTGGGATGGGTGAATTGCACAGGGCTTGTTTTGGAGGCGGCTGAAAGAGACAGCAGAGCAATAACGGGTGTCGTGTTTGGTTAGAGACGAGAGCAAACCGCACGGCTTGTTTGCAGAACATATCAGATAATTGTCGACACCCTTTCCATCAAATAACCTGCACGGAACTAATTATTTATTTCTATGAGAAGAAACCGGACCATAATAGCACCATAAAGGTCTGTATTATGTACTATATAAAAATTATTTCTCCGTTTATTAAATTAAATATATCTTCTTTTAAAAGTCTGTGCGGCAGAGTTTCCATTCACAGTAGGGTTATATGATATTTACTTAAATGACGATCAGCCGACCTGTAAATTGAGATACAGAGTCTATGCACTGAAAACAGAGTAGGGGTATATAGTGTCTGACACGTAGTTGGCGGTTGACAGTTGTAACGCCTGCAACACAACTTGATCCAACTATCTCCCAGGGTTCATGTCCATAGGGCCTCAGCCCTGAAAGAGTCGGCGTTAGAATGTGTTGGGTCTTCAAGGAGACCAAACAAGGAGACCACGCAGGTCCTGAAGTGTGTTAGTATTTTAGTTTAGTTTAATCTCGTCTATATCTACTATACAAATAGGTTGTATGCTTGCACTGAGTCACAGAGTGGGGCAGGGTGGTCTAGGGGTTGGACTCCCAGCCAGAAGGTCGTGGGTTCGAGCCCCAGAGTTGGCCTACCTGTAAGCATCCTTGAGCAAGATGCCTAACCCCTACCTGCTGCATGTAATAGCACCATGTGATTGTAAGTCACTTATAAAGGTGTCTGCTAAATGACCCGGTTGTAACACAGGAAGCACAGACAAGTTGGGAGTTTGGTTACTTTATTTATTAGTTAGCGATTTAATACAATCACGTAATTGAATGATAGTTTGTGTGTTCACTGAACGACGATCAAAACAGCTATATGCTGTGCTCATATTACAAAGACCTTATGAGTGAAAGCTGTGCTATGTATTAAGCTATTATGCTCAAATTCTACTGACCGATGGAATACAGGATGATGGAGGAGCATCCCAAATGGGCAGACCACAATATTATACATGCCACCTAAAGGCCTGCCACACCTTTCCAGGCCCACCAGAAACATTTAGCCTGGCTAGTTGAATTATAGTTATAGTCCAGCTAAGATCTCATCTTGTCATGTCTCCTCTCATCTCCTGTGAGTAAATGTATGATGGTGTGTCATGAGGTTTGAAAAACCCCTACTGTGAAAGTACAAATCAAGTACAGTACAAGTACAACTCAAGTACAAAGTACAGGTTTTTTTTTTTTTTTGGGACCGGCTGCCTGAGAAGTATTATGAACAACCAATACTGTTTAGGTGCTGAACTTCATGGGATAGAAAATATATAGTATAGAAAATAGTCGCTGCCAGCTCAAAAAAACACATTTGGTGGACAAAAAGATCTAGTAGGCATCTTCTGGCTATTAAAACGAGTGTAAAAAGTGTTTGAGTGTACGGATGAGTAAAAGAGTCCAACCACAAACATTTTACATGATACCTGCTGTGGTGTAGGTTTTTTTACACATGCGGTCGGTAAAAGGGAGAGAGAGGGAGAGAGAGGGAGAGAGAGGGAGAGAGAATGCCAGTGACCGCCAGTGACCCCATTAGCTCCCATTTTATGATGTTTAAAAAGCTCTCTGGGTGTGTTGGGAGTCCCAGGTCCCGGACCCATCAGGACCCCCCCCAGCTTGATTTCAGTCCATGCCCAGGCGGAAGCTTCTATTCTCATCCTGTATTGTGCTGCAGAGCTCTCTATTGTGACCAAAAAGGTTCCACAGGTTTCAGCAATTTCAGTAGGTCCCTATGTTAAACCCCCTTCATTATGGACAAGCCCACCCCCCCAGCACCGCATTTGCTGTGTTGGCTTTTGCATTCAGTGGCCCCCTGACTTTTGACTTCTCAGCTAATGTTAGCATTGCACGTAGGCCTGAAGTCTTAGGCGTAACTATCACAGAAGTCCCACGTGTTACATATATGTGGGGTTATTCTTCCACTCCAGCCTCAAGTGGAACTGCAGTGTCTACCTTGCATTTTAATATTTAATTGTTGAAAGAAATTTCAGATCTTGCCTTATTGATGTTTTATTAACCACCCAACTCACCTAACACCCCACCTAATAATTTCCCATAATAGAAGTAAGCAAACTCTCGTTTCTCTTTTCAGATCTATGGGGAAGCCCATTACCAGCCCACGGATGAGTCATTTGACACAGTAACCATTTGCGTCAACAACCTCTACAGTATGAGTGACTTAGGGCGTGTTGGTTTCCCAGCAGAAACTGTGAATCTCACCGAAAACCGCTCCTTCTGCCACATGCGAACAAGCTAGGATGGAAGACCTAGCAAGGTCTGCTCCAAGTCACAGCAACGGCATTCTCGGCATCCGCAAGGCACCCCCTCCCCTCCACCGCAGGGACAAGGGCACCCCCAGAACCTGATTGGACGAACCTCCGGCGAAAAACGGGGAGGGGGGGGGCGGAGAACATTCCGCGATGTTCCTGAACCTCTGCCGGATACGCAGGTGCCAGTACAAGCAGGTGGTGACCACCTGCTTGGTGCTCTCGGTGGTGATGGTCTGCTGGGACAACGCGTTGGTCAGCCACGTGGCCTACTCCTACCGCTACCTGGCCAACCGCTATGCCTTCGTCAACAAGAGCTTCACCATCCCGCGCGAGGACGCCCGGAGCTTTAGCGGCTTCCGCTACCTGTTGGACCACCCGGATAAGTGCGCCGGCCAGGACGTCCTTCTCCTGCTCTTCGTCAAAACGTCCCCGGAGAACACCGACAGGCGCAAGGCGATCAGGTCCACCTGGGGCAACGAGACCTACATCAGCCACGCCCTCGGAGTGGCGGTCAAAGTGGTGTTCGCCCTGGGGGCGCCGCTGCGGACCAGGGAGGGAGGCGCGGACCCTCAGGAGGCCCTCGCCAGAGAGGACTGTCTCCACGGCGACCTGATCCAGCAGGATTTCCAAGACTCGTTCCACAACCTGACCCTGAAGCTGCTGCTGCAGTTCCACTGGGCGCACCGCCGCTGTGGCCACGCGCGCTTTCTCATGACCGCCGACGACGACATCTTCGTCCACGTGCCCAACCTGGTGGCCTACCTGCGGGGCGTGTCCGCCAAGGGCGCCGCCGACTTCTGGGTGGGCCGCGTGCACAGGGGGGCGCCGCCCATCCGCCGCAAGGACAGCAAGTACTACGTGTCGCTGGAAATGTACCCGTGGTCGGCGTACCCCGACTACACGGCCGGGGCGGGGTACGTGGTGTCCAGGGACGTGGCGGACAAAATCTACCAGGCCAGCCTGACTCTCAACGCCTCCATCTACATCGACGATGTGTTCATGGGGATCTGCGCGAGCGTCATGGGCGTCTCGCCCCAGGAGCATGTCTATTTTTCGGGCGAGGGCAAGGCCCTCGACCACCCGTGCATCTACGACCAGATGATGACCTCTCACGGCCACGTGGAAGATATCTATGACCTCTGGGAGAAGGCGACGGCTGCCGAGGTTAAGCGGAGGACCTCTGGGTTTACGGGAAGGCTGTACTGCACCGCAGTCAAGGTGTTTCTCCTTTGCAAACCTTATTACATCAACACGTATCCCTGTAAGGCAGCATTCTATACAGCTACTTGAGGACAGAGGCGTGTGTGTGTGTGTGTGTGTGTGTGTGTGTGTTTGTGTGTTTGTGTGATGAAAGAGAGTACACAATGAATGGGTAAACACTCTGTGATAATTACCTCAGTACTTTTAGTTGTGTGTGTGAAGATATCAAGCTACAGTTTGTCGTTACTGTAAAAAGAGAAGCCAGTCCGTAACCACTGGTGACGCTAACTGCGTGACGATGTATGGAGACCGGCTACCGGAGAAGTATTATGAACATCCAATACTGTTTAGGTGCTGAACTTCATGGGATAGAAAATATATAGTATAGAAAATTGTCGCTGCCAGCTCAAAGAAACGCATTTGGTGGACAAAAAGGTCTAGTAGGCATCTTCTGGCTATTGAAACAAGTGTAAAAAGTGTTTGAGTGGATGGATGAGTAACCAACCACAAACATTTTACATGATACCTGCTGTGGTGTAGGTGAGAGGGCTTGAGGTCTGCAATGCATCCTGTGCATGCTAATGGTTGGTGAGAACGTGGTGGTTAAGTCTGCGTCATCGCGTTTACTTTTTCCATTGTTTTAATGAAATGAGAACAAAGTTGCCTACAACACCTGTAATTTGAAATGAGCACCAAACCGCTCAGCGACATCAGTGTGCGACTGCAAACTTATTTGTATTTAAAACAGTACAACATAACCGGCATGTCAAAGTATTTTGATTGTAAACATGTACAGACCTTCAGGAGATACAGAATAGCTCTAGGAGGGGTTTTCCCGAGAGTGCCGATGCCTTTATGTGCCTTATTGCATTATTGCTGGCTGTTCAGTGTATGTGTATGCCTGAATGTCATAAAGTGCAAAATTCCACACAGCAAGGCTAAGATGACCAGTTTGAAGCAGTTTGAAAACGATAAAGTAATGGAGCTGAAGCCTTTCACCTAGACGGGAAAAAAAGAAGAGCAATGTTATGTGTGTATCAAATTATGATAGGTTCATACTATAACCACTGTATTTTTGTGGAACATAATTTGACATTTGCGGTGTTGGAAGTTTTTCAGGACCGAGTAATTCTGCTTTGACTTATTGTCTTTGTATGCCAGGACACAAAAGTACAATAAATGTTGGAGAATTATTTCAGTGGGAGAAGTATGTGAATTCATTATTTTAATAATATATAATATTATGATTGTCCTGTCAATTAAAAGGTCTCCAAGATTTTTGTTTCTTATTATAGGAGATCTACCTTGAAAGGCATTTTAACATAAGCATTCAAGTGATTAAATAGTTTATTTTAAAGCATATAAACACATTTCAACCTTTAGTTTATCTTTAGCTATTTACCTTAATTGTAAGATAAATTTGGGTGGGATGATGCTGCCTATTGACCTCAAAAACGTTTCCACTGCTATCATATGTATGCTACCACAACTGCTGGCTAGTTACTCAGGAAATCCTAGCCACAGTTTAACAGATCTAAACTGTTCCTGACCAAAACCTGTTCCACCAAAACCATGTAAAACTTTGTAGAAAACCTGCTGCCCTACATTGCAGCCAAAAGCGTCTTCCATCCCTTGAAGTATTTTTACTCGGTCTCCATAGCAACAGCTCGCCGAGCAGAGAGAGTGGGTGAAAGTGATGCGCAGCCTCATTAGCGCTACATTGGACAACAGTTGTAAAAACACACTTAACACTAGGCTACTACATGCCATCCTAAACCTGCCAAGTATTTACTGTTGTCCAATGAAAGCCTTATATCTCCAAAAAGACCAGCTTAAAAAGAATGCTGAAAACTACAGACTCTTTTTCAGATTACTATCCACGCATTTGTAAAAAAGAAATAAAATAGTCCGAGTTACAAATATTCCTCCACATGCGCCCCTCACATTCTCACATATTTTAAATACAGTATGTAGCCTGTGCTGCAATGCCAATTTTATGCTCGGCTACTGCATTCTTCCTCCTGGCAGAGATTTGACGAGGCATCTGACACATTACTGTGTTATGACGTCATGCACGCCTCAAAGATCCTGCCATAAAACTGACGAGCGTAGCCTATCCCGTGCTGGTGTCTAATAGACAAATATACAGACTTGATCGCCTACTGTATTGCGTGGAGCAAGGAGCCTACAATTGAGTACTTTCGTTAAACGACCATATTAAGGCCTACATATATTTATATAATATTCAGATTGTCCAACAAGCAATTAACCTTGTGTATTCACTACAACATAACATTTAAGTAATAAACAAAATATTCTGAGAATAAATAATATTAGTATATAAGTAATATAAGTATTATAAAATCAAAAAGCTAAAACTGAAAAATCCAAAGGGTGTGCATTGTAAAGAGGCCTTAGAAGAACAAATAAACGTTGGTTTCCTGTCTCTAGGCCATACAGTTATTGCGTTATTGACCAATAGGCCTATGAGTTGATAATATACAATTTAATAGTATAATAATAGTCAAAGTAAAATGGAAAAAAACTAAAGGGAGTGCATTGTGAAGGCGCTATTGGCTACGGAGACGAGCGCCGCTGTAATTTCGGCAGGCGATTGTCTGTTGAATATCCAACATGACCTATATTTTACCTCGGTCTATCCACGTAGGGGCCTACATCCCGACCAATCAGACGGCTACAGACATAGCTATAGCCCCACAAACAGGGGAGCGTTGATCTCTCTCCCTGGTTATGAAGGAGATGAGCCTGATAGGCGCTAAAATGGAGTTATAGACGGGCTACACTGTTAGGTAGGCCTATGTCTGTGTCGGTTGTAGCCTACTCAGTTTGGGTTCAGTCGGTTGCCCTGCCAGAATGCAATCGATAGGGGAATGACGCCACACCTTACACCACTTTGTCTCCACAAACATTAGACTGCATGCGCACAGGCACAAATGGGTGTCTTACCTAACAAATTACCAAAATTATGAATATGAAAACTCTAGTCAGTCCAACAATAGGAATAAGATATATTATCACCTTATGCAGGTTCTTTAGTTGTGTTTGTATTGTTCTGTTTGAATACATGCATGTCAATATAATGAACAACTGAAATCAGGGTAATGTGGCTTTACAAAATATGGAGTTACTTTTGTGTCTTTATCATGCAATCAAACAAAATAGGGTTGAGAGCAAAACTTTCCACACTGCAATCAAAACATGTTGTATTGCACGTAAAATAAATGTATGATTAAACATGTAAAACAAAATTAAAAATCAAAACAGACTAACAGACGTAGCCTATTTGTCTGTTAGTCTTTTTTGTTTGTTTGTATTCAAAATTGTAAAGCGTCTTTGAGTGTTTAGAAAAGCGCTATAAAAAAGAAATGTATTAATATATATTATGGCTATTATTGCGAATCAAAAACTTTTGTTTGCAAATCCAAACGTTTTGCTTACTGTTGAGCTGAAACCCGTAGGTGGGACCTATACGCTAAAAGATGTAAGACACTCTATTGGCCAGTCTCGATTGGAGTGACAGCTTGGCAACATCCACTGTTACTGTAGCTAGTAGAGAGAGGTAAGGCTTTGATAAATAAACAAAAAAGTGAATTTTGCCTGTCCAAAGGAAGATTAAAAATGAGAGGCACAGGTGACTTCTAGCTCGTAGAAAACGTCTTTAACGCCAGTTAATTGTACAATTACTGAAAAATGTAGTTGGTCCACTGTTTCAGGTCCGCCATTGCTTACATTTTCCAACTAAACGAATGTTAATTCATAGCTACAATTGCTTTATGGTTATTACAATTTGCATAAACATGTTTTACTTCTGTTATAAAACAAGCTAAAAGTTTTAATTATCCAATAACTTCATCAAATATTGAGTAAATGTTGTCCCATAGGCTAGGACTACTATAGCCTACATGAACATTTTAGAGCAGGCACATGATGATGGCACATGATGCTGCTGCGACCTCCCCTCTCTCAATGCTGACTCCAGACATTTCAAAACATAAAAGCATATTTAATAACATTCAACGGTAACATCATTGGTCATTTGGAACGATGAAGACCCGCTGGCCGCCCCCTTTCTTTCAAGGGACGGCCAGCGAGTCATGCCGAGGTCATCACATCACTGTTGTGCACGGACAACGGCGATGTCCTTGAAGCTGACGTGGAGCCTGTAGAACCTGTTGGGGAGATACCAGAAGCCAGGGGAAAAACATCATCAGCGAACTGCCTGTCACTGCCCTTCAGGGACATGATTACTGCCAACTGGCCTACTTCTGTTGGCCATGTCCCTGACACTTTGTGTAAGTAGTTATAGATAGATGGACAGATTGATCTCTCTTTACCTGTTCCTCCATTTGTTTTCATTGTACTGTTAAGCCCCTGTCTTAGGACATTTCAAATCCTACAAAACATAAGATCATATAACAATAACATTACTTTAGGCCTACCTATTCTGATTCAATATCAAATTCTAATTAAACCTGATATTTTTGTTTCAGGTTTTCCCTAGTTGGATAATAGTTAAATGCACTAGTCTACTAACCAGTGGTTTGGAAATCAGATCAACAGCAAGCAAAACTTGCTGGATTCAGAAACAAACATTTTGGGTTCGCAAAAAAAAGTTTTTGATTTGTATCAATACATTTTTAATCACAAATGTTATTTTACTTGCAATGATTTTTTTTTTTGATTGCAGTGTTGTCGATAGTTTTGTAATTTTTGATTTGTTACGGCCACCATTAATCAGATATCAGGAACACCTGAGATGAACACAGAATAGAGAGCAGGGCGGGGAGCACATAACAGATTGAATAATAGACACAAAAGTAAATCCATAAATTATGGCAGCACCATCCGGGTCTAAACGAAAACATTTAATAGTAAGTAAATGTATGTGCAAATAAATTGAGCTTTCGACATACATTTCAGATATATGTCGAAGTCTTTGCCAACTGCTACAAGTCAGCTGCCGGCGCACGTCATGTACGTCACCCGACCCCATGCCACACTCTTTTGGTCATCCTTGCAAAACAAAGCTTTGTTTAGGTCTTGTCATAAGCCTATGTTTTGGACAGATATTAAGGAATCCATTTCTCATAAAATTAAATTAGTTTGGGATAAAACAAGTTGAATTGTATAAACTCAAGTCTTGGTTCCATGATCAACTTAATATTTGGAAAGTTCCATATTCATAAGGATAAAGGTTTTAAAGTCGACCTTATTTTATACGGTTAACATGTTGTGCCCTTAACTATTTATAAAAAAATAAAGAGTATAACCAAGTAATTTATTTTTCTGTTGTGTAGCTCTAGCTGGTGTAATGTCTGATTTGTTGTAATGCGATATGTGCAATTTATTTGAAAAAAAAAAAAAAAAAAAACCACACACCAAACATATCTGAAAAGGAATACCAAAGATATAACGAATGCCGAAGGACATCGCTGTGCTCTTCATAAGGTAGGTTGCTATGGTGACATCACAGGGGCTTTAAATTCACCTGAGTGATTCACGTGGCAAACGTGCGCTCGAGTTTTAGCTTGCTTTGACTTCCAAAGTTCTCCTAATTGACAAACACCAGTCTCGTCCAGTGGCAATCTGCTTTAGACAAAAACGTGTAGATTATTTTGGTTTGGAAGGAGGAAGGCTCCTATGGATTGATCGCCTGCTACGCTTCAGCCACAGTAGGTCAAGCAGAGGTGAAACACATCAAGAACCCATTTACAGCAATTCCTGTTTTTTATTAAGACATCCATACATTCCTGGGGGAAGATATCTTTAAGAGAAGTAAAGGGAAATGGCAATAAATTCTGAAAGTAAATCACATGGCCAACCAGTGAGAACTCTTATAAAGCAGGAGGGATAATAAAAATAGGATAGTTAAATTAACACATTCACAAAAGATGACAAAAAGCAAGTGCATCTAGTTTATGACAAGTGCCTATATTTAAGCAAACACCAATGACACATTGAACATATGTTAGCATAACATAAGTTGCAGACTTTATACAGCACTTATACCTTTTAGTCCACAAGTAAGTTACTAAACGGTGAAGAACATCTACTACACACATCTTATTTGAACATGGAAAGAAATACCTGAAAAGGCCCTTAACGTATACAGACCCCATGGCTTTGTAGCTCCAACCAGCCAACCGTCAAGGTTAGAATCTACAACTGTCCGAGAGGGACCACCATTTAAGTCACCTCACTTTTTAACACAGTCAAAATTCTGACCCAAGATTATAGCATTTGAGAAGAGTTCCCCCTTCATATATTATAAGCACAATGCAAGTGGACGATCGCTATCACTGATTTTTTTTAAAGAAATCTCTACGCTCAAATCAGGTCAGCCACATTCATAGGCATCTCCTCCACAGTTGTATTGTAAAACGTCTCAATATCGCGGAGAATCCTCTTGTCCTCTTCAGTGACAAAGTTGATTGCAACTCCTTTTCTACCAAAACGGCCACCACGGCCAATTCTGGACAGAGGGGGAAAGAATAAGTAAAAATGCTATCAGATTGCAGGTATTGTGCTACCGGTACGCACTTGTTATACTCGCTGCAACTTACCTATGAATATAATTCTCTCGGTTTGTAGGAAGGTCATAGTTAATCACCAGGGAAACCTGCTGCACATCGATACCACGAGCCTAAAAATAAAGTGATACAGACTAGTTATTCTCAAGCAACACCATTAGTCTTGCGTTTCTGTTTACTACACACAGACATTGAGGAAGACCCCTCGTGGAGGATGCAGCATTAATGCCAACCATTAGCATGGGGGGTGGGTCGTGCTTGTACATCCATACTAACCAGAAGATCAGTGGTGATCAACACTCTGCTAGAGCCAGATCGGAACTCTCTCATGATCACATCACGCTCCTTCTGGTCCATATCACCATGCTGTGGTGAGAAGGTTTGCATTGGTTTTTATTTTATTCAGTAGGCACGACAGCGCCATCTAGCTGTGGTGTCCAAGTGAGAACACAAGCCTTACCAGTGCAGAGACGGTGAAGTCTCTAGCATGCATCTTCTCTGTCAGCCAGTCGACTTTCCTCCTAGTGTTGAGGAAGATGACGGCCTGGGTGATGGTCAGCGTCTCATACAGGTCACAGAGGGTGTCCAGCTTCCACTCCTGGAGATGTGGGAAGCAGATTTAGGGCAGTTAGTGCACCCATGTTTCAGCGGTTTTCAAACCTAGCCACAACCCCCAGAGAAAGGGGTTGAGCAAAACTTAGCATTTCTCATTTTTTAAATCTCACGACTCAAATGTGAAAGCCACCTCTATGGACACCTCTGTGTCTATGGTTCATGAACACAAGATTGAAATCAGGTGTCGCACAGGATCTTGAGACCAGGGACACGGGACATTTAGAAAGAGGTCCCTCCCGGCCTCATTTGCGATGCTGTGCCTTTAATTTCCTTCCTTGGTGTACCCATGCTTACATGGCCACAAGCGCCAGGCCTCAGAGGCCTGGCTCCCGCAGTTTTAGCAGGGTGCTTAAAAAGGAAGGGGAACCCGTGGCGCTCTAGGACAGCACTGTCTAATGTAGCGAGTGGGTCGAGTGAAAAGGCCCGCCTACCTCCCGTTCCACATTGATGTAGAACTGTTTGATACCCTCGAGGGTAAGTTCCTCCTTTTTCACCAATATGCGAATGGGGTCTCGCATAAACTTTTTCGTCACCTCCAACACATCCGCTGGCATGGTGGCAGAGAGCAGAACCACCTGGTAGAAAGACAGGACACAAGTCATTTCTCCTGCAACGAAGGGAAGCAATGTATTTAAAAAAAATTTTTTTTATTGTAGCAGTGAGCCTTGAGACATGGGCCAAGGAACATTAAGAAAGAGGTTCGACCACATCTCATTTGCAGCACAGTGCGTTATAATCTCCTTCTGCGCAATACACTGCTAGCATTATTGCATGAAACAGAAAAATCCAAGTCACACAATTTTAGCAGCGTTCTTTTGGTGCCGAAGGGGCTCTAGCAGCTGTAAGGAGTGCCTTTAAAAAGGCCTGGCCAGCGACAGGTCAAGAGGTACGCCAGATGCTTACTTGTATGTTTGTGCTCAGCTTCTGGAAAATCTCATAGATCTGATCTTTGAACCCTCGACTGAGCATCTCGTCAGCTTCGTCAAGGACAAACATCTTGATCCACTTTGGAGCTGTGGAAGAGAAACGCCATCAGGTCACCTAAAAACAGTCATCTTATGGGTCCACACTGGGCAGCTAGTGTCACAGGAAGTGATACTTACACAAGTATCTCCTATTGAGCATGTCAAACACACGTCCTGGGGTCCCCACCACTATGTGAGGGGCCTCAGCCTGGAGCTTCTGCATTTCACTGCGGACATTGGTCCCACCAATGCAAGCATGGCAGGTTGCCCCCATATAGTCACCCAGGGCCAGAATTACTTTCTGGATCTACAAGAGCAGAAGACGGAGAGGAAGAGAGAGAGAAAGAGAGAAAAAAAGAAGGCAATGACACAGATGTCGTGGCAAACTGAGACCAAAATTATTGAAATGGCAGTAAATGTACAGCATTCTCCACCGCAGGTTCAGTTCTGAAAGACGAGCAGTCACACCACGCAGCTTTTCCACATTAAAAAACAAAGAGCGCAGTCACCTTTCAGACCAATGCAGTCATGGACAGGGACTACACCAATCTTAAGAGGGTCAATTTCTGACACGTTAGGAATTTTGACAGATTAAGTGGTGAAGACAGTACCTTAGTATTTGAGCCACTGTCCCCAATATGCCGCCTTGGTCTGAGACACAGTTAAGTTAATCCTGACCTCAGGAACAGCATACCTGCTGAGCCAGCTCTCTAGTGGGAGCCAGCACCAGGGCCTGGGTCTCCTTCTGCTCTATGTCCAGCTGTTGCAAGATAGAGATGGCAAAAGTGGCCGTCTTACCAGTGCCTGACTGGGCTTGGGCAATTACATCATAGCCTAATAAGGGGGGGAAAGTCTGGATTAGCTCAAATGAAGATCTTGAAAACAGAAATTAGAGCTTTAACTTTCCAGTCTTTGAATGGTTTGAGTGATCAGTGAATAAAAAGTTGTCCCCATTATTGGGTAAGTCCCGAAAGATGGTAAGCATCATTTCACTCAAATCCATTCACTCACAAGGATAGGGTCTGGGTTCTTTAATACCTTTAATGCAAGGAATTATTGCCCTTTGTTGAATGGCGGATGGTTTTTCAAAACCATATGCATATATTCCCCTGAGGAGTGTCTCCTTTAGGTTCATATCATCAAAGTTGTCGGTAATCTCGTTCCAGTTGCTCTGAAAAGGAAAATACATTTTCAGAATGATTTAAAAAAAAAAAGCACCAAGTTAAACGCATTTCTTTATAGGAAACAGTTGAATTATAGCATTATAGGCATAGACAGATTAGGAGATAATGGGCCCCTGGCCATGGGCACGTAACACCCCCGGGCACAGAGGTGTAACTGCAATAGTGTGACATCTGGCATATGGAGCAGCCCATACAGGCCCATTTTGCCCCATTAAAGTCCTATAGATAAACACTCAATAAAAAGGCAGTTGTTACTTTAGATATCTTCAAAATGTTCTTCCTCCTTTTTTCGCTATGACTTTTGGGGCTGTTACTGACATGACTGACTAAGCCCTTTGGCTACGGGACAAAAAAAACCCCGCAATAAGAACGGCGACTTCAGAGACCCCCTGTAGGCCCATTTGGTAGTCCACCCCTGATTATGCAGGTAAACAGACTTTAGTAATATTCACCTCGATGACACCATCAGGCTCCATTCCTTCCGGCCCCCCATGGTCTCTATCTCTGGAGCTGTAAAAAAGAAAATAGATTTTTCCAGTTACTAGCTTTCATTGAAATATTCCATCACTGCAATAAAGGATGTGCTTTATACATTCTAAAAAAAAAAAAAAAAAAAAAAGCCTTTCGCACCACGTTAGATGATACTTTCATCAAGACGTCAGATGAAAGAGTCAGAATGTTCACAACACCCACAAAATACAGTTTCGCGAAATGACTTGAGCGGTAAAACGGCATCAGTCATGTCCCGTTTTACAGGTTTACGCCCAGCGTGTCCCATTACACCGCCGTGGCTTCAGAAAGTGCACGTGTCATAATGCTCAAGCAGCGCCAAATAACTCAGAAATAAGCCATGCTTATGTTATTTAAGGAGGTACTGACTGGCCAACACAATCGTAATTGTTTCAATAAATTGAGGAACTCATTTTATGGCATTTGATTTCCGCAGATCGGTGGAGCCAACATGTCCGACACTCGGGCCTGCATGGCCTGGCTTGACTGCGAACTAGGCCGTTGGCTAGTTCGACCTAAATGCAGCTTTCTTTCGAAAGGATGTGAGGGATAATCCACAGTCCTGTAGTCCTGCAGAGAACCTGTAGTCTCCATTTACAAGTTAATCCTCAATAAAGTGTGTCTGCCATCTTCATTTTAGCATGTTATCCTGAATAGTAGTAACGTTAGCTAACTTACACATGAGCCAACGTGAAACGCACAGAGGCATAGGTTAAGGCCTTGCTTGATAACGACAGCCAAAGTAACGTTATAAAATCAGCATAATGCAAATTAGCAAAGGGTTGTTTATTTTTTAACGATAGGTCGGATAGTAACTAGTAAAGTTAACGGTTAGATGGCTTTACCTGTTGTAATCAGCAGAATCGCTAGACATGGTCCGTTCCAAACTTCGGCATGCGACTGGAAAGATCGGTGAAGATGACGCCAGCTGCCTTTATGTAGCCGGACTATTTTCTCTGATGAATTTAATACTACATTTTTTAAACCACATTTTGCTATTCAAATGGGGAAAAATAGCTAATTAGCATATGCAATTTCTAATATGTTTAGGGTTGTGGTAATGAATATAAATCTTGAAAATGAATTAGAACTATATTTCTTAGCGGAAGGTTATTGCAGTAATGAACAGTGCTTGGACTGCTACAGCATCTCTGGCAGGTCAAAAACTGAAAAACGCATACCATAAAATATTCAAGAAGGCCTTTGATTTTAAATAAAACTATTCAGTCCTGGCAAGGTTGCGTAAAGTTCTTTCTGCTATTTAATTTGAACTACTGTATTAATATTGATATTACTGCAGTGAACAATAATGTTGAATTGTTTTTTCCATAACATCTTACCCTTGCTTTACTGACATATTAGTGTTTACATCTGCAATCTCAAATTGAAGTGATAGACACCTGAATAAAGAAATATTCGGTAGCCTACCATACATAAATAAACATCCTTCTTTCTACTCTGCTAAATCAGCTCTTAGAATACTAAGCACTTTACAAGTTAGCAAATTATTTACTGTTTGAAGATTGAATAACTTGAAGTGTGAATGATAACTTTGATTATTGTAATTACTAATTGTACTAATTAGTAATTGTACTAATTGTATGTACTAATGTAATAATTGTAAGTCGCTTTGGATAAAAGCGTCTGCCAAATGCTGTAAATGTAAATGTAAACACCAGCAATTGTGACATCCTGTACATGTCTTTACAAGTGTAAAGAAGATGTATATAAATAGCCTACATAATAGCTGATTAGGCATATTTCTGGACATATTTCTAGGACTTTCTGGGTGTGTAGGCTACTAATTCCTGTTTTCTAACTTCAGCCATTTGAAGCAGAACGTGCGTTCAGTATAGGCTTCGGAACCGTACTGAACGCAGTCTCAGTCAACTTCGGCCTGAAAGGAGATCTAATCGGCCCAAATAGCTAAACACTTTAGAGTTTACTGAATAGTCATATTTTAAATCAAAGGGCTTCTTGGATATTTTATGGTATGCATTTTTCAGTTCTACAGAAACTACAATTTTCACTTGTAAAAGCGAGCACAGTCCACAGAAAGTACGATCAACAATACGATCAACTACAGTAAATGTGTGATGGAGAACTATTTGCATTACGTTTGGGTAGGATTAACGTAGGTTTATCAACTTTGGTAGAAATATCTTTGGATGGTAATTGTACTTTTATTCTGAAAATAAACTGAAACCGGAATAACCATTATACGTAACACGTGATAATTTTACAGGTTAGCCAGCTGGATGGAAAAAAAGGGAGTCGGGCAATTACAAACATGGTAAGAAATGCCTCCAATTACGCTCGTTTAAGGATGAACTTGTAAAGGCATCTCAGAATTTGTTGGGCTAATAATAATGTATAATCAGTAAATACATGAATAAACAGTCTTGCACTTAAAGTTGCACTAAACAATGAAAACAAAGGTAGCTTAGCCAACATTAGCTAACTGCCGACGAAAAATCTAGCTAGCCAGCCAAGCTAAGCCAGATAGCAAGCCGGTAGGACGATAACATTAGACACAATCGTTCTCTCACATTAACAGTGGTAGTATTGTCATCTGTCAGCTAACTTAATGCGAATCAGTTGCTGACATCGTAATTACTTAGCGTCATTTAGCGTGCTGATGGCATCTTCAATAGCTAGCCAGTGTATGCTGTTTGACACTGAGCTTTACTGTGCAGCAGCCCACGTAGATGCGTTTATGTGTTGTTAAGTAGTACCGAATACTGCCAAAATAAACCACACATGGTATCTGAATAATGCAATGTAATTGACTTCGGATAACCTCAATTTCACTACAGTTTCACGCGTAACGTTAGCTGGTAGACGCCATATGTGTTTTTTATATTGGCATGTCATGTTTTTGGACAACGTGTGATTTCAATCGTCTAGTGCTAAGACTTTGTGTGTTTTGTCTTTGGACAGAACAAGCTGAAGTCCTCACAGAAGGATAAAGTTCGTCAGTTCATGATCTTCACACAATCTAATGAGAAGACTGCATTGGCCTGCCTATCCCAGAATGACTGGAAACTAGATGTTGCCACTGACAACTTCTTCCAAAATCCTGAGCTCTATGTTCCATCACTAAAGGGAGCCTTAGACAAGAAAAAGCTTGAGCAACTGTACAATAGATACAGAGGTAGGTAAAGCTACATATAAACACTACCGTTTAAATATTTGGGGTCCTTGTTTTTGAAAGAAAAGCTTATTTTTTTTGGTCCATTACAATAACATCATATTGATCAGAAATACAGTGTAGACATTGTTAATGTTGTAAATGACTATTGTAGCTGGAAATGGCGAATTTTTAATGGAATATCTACATAGGTGTACAGAGGCCCATTTTCAACAACCATCACTCCTCAGTTCCAATTGTACGTTGTGTTAGCTAATCCAAGTTTATCATTTTAAACAGTCAAATTGATAATTAGAAAACCCTTTTGCAATTATGCTAGCACATCTGAAAACTCCTGTGCTGAGTAAAGAAGGAATAAATCTGTCCTTCTTCAGACTAGTGATTGTTGCTGAAAGTGGGTCTCTGTATGCCTAAGTAAAAATCTGCCGTTTCCACCTACAATAGTCATTTACAACATTAACAATGTCTACACTATTTCTGATCAATGTGATGTTATTTTAATCGATAGAAAATTAGCTTTTCTTTCAAAATCAAGGACATTTCTAAGTGACCCAAAACTTTTGAACGGTAGTGTACATATTATGTTTGATAGCTGGGGGGAAGGTTAGCATGAGTGTTTTTCTCCCTGTGCTCAGATATTAATCAGGTTACCTCTCTTAATTTAATTTGTAGATCCTCAAGATGACAACAAGATTGGCATTGATGGGATCCAGCAGTTCTGTGATGACCTGGGGTTAGATCCAGCCAGTATAAGTGTACTTCTGATTGCCTGGAAGTTCCGGGCAGCCACTCAGTGCGAGTTCTCTAAGCAGGAGTTCATTGATGGAATGACTGAGCAAGGGTAAGGATGGACCCTCACTTAGGAATGTCAGTGCCACAAATGCACAGGTCTGGTACTAATCAAAGGCCTATCACGCCTTGTTAAATATGGCTGCTTACAAGAAATTTTACAAGCACATTTTTTAAATATATATTTCCACTATAATATTATAGTGAACATATCTTAGGAAAATACCATAAACTACAATGTTTTTTGTCTTCCAAGGTATTTGCTGTGTCTTATGTAAGCTATGAGGATTTCTTAGGAGAAAAGCATTGTAGATTTTGGTATATTTAATAGGCTAGCTGACTGTAAGAACAATATAAAATTATGCCAGGCTTTGAATGTAGCCTAACAATTTATCTTCATTAGTCTATTCATTTGTACAGTGTATATATTTCTACGTTTGCCCAATGCTGCCCTCTTTTTCCTTAGGTGTGACAGTATAGAGAAGTTAAAATCTCAATTACCAAAAATGGAACAGGAGTTGAAGGACCAAGGGAAATTTAAGGACTTTTACCAGTTTACTTTTAACTTTGCTAAGAATCCTGGGCAGAAAGGTTTAGGTAAGAATTATATTTGTGCCTTTTTACATATAAGCAATACTGGATGTTTTTAAAACGTATATATGATGTCATACACAAACTCTGTTTTCTAGACCTAGAAATGGCAATTGCATATTGGAATTTAGTCCTGGCTGGAAGATTCAAGTTCTTGGACTTGTGGAACAAATTTTTAGTTGTAAGTTAATCACAATCTGCCTGTGTGTGTGTGTGTGTGTGCATTGGTAATGGAGTAGTCCATCTTTGAGGAACTTAACCGCTGTAACTTGTGCCTACAATGTCTTCTGCAGGAGCACCATAAAAGGTCAATTCCCAAGGACACCTGGAACCTCTTGTTAGACTTCAGCACAATGATCACAGATGACATGTCCAATTATGATGAGGAAGGTTAGCACATTAGGTATTACTGTATCACATTGTTAGAAAGCAGTCATCATATTCCCCTAGGTTGTTTGAACTCATATTCTCATAATTCAATGTTGGCATTTGTTTTGTTTGTTTTTTTAGGAGCATGGCCGGTCCTTATTGACGATTTTGTGGAGTTTGCGCGGCCGCACATTGGGACTAAAAGCACAGCCGTGTAAGAGCCACCTCAGCTGAAGGAACGTCCATTCAATGTTGATACGTAGAAGGAACACACACACACAGCCAAGGCGGTGACTTCACCGGACTGCACCGAGCTGAGATCTATGTTGCCTTTTCAACCCTCAGGACTGAGATGTTTTACACAACAGAGACTTTATATAGATGTATATAAAAAAAAAGGCGTATCTCCTCGTTGATCGACTTGTGGTGGTTTGGGATATTTATCTCAAGTATGTATTTTTTTTTTTTTTTTTGCGCGTGTTCTCAAGCCAACTGGACAGGAGTCGCAGTCTCGAACCACCAACACGGTTCCTGTGCCATCGTTTGGTCGACATGGCTGGGCTTTGCGCTGAAGAGCTAGCGCCCGCAGAGGCATACTTTTGAATTGTATTCTATACACACAGAGGGGATCGTGAGGGATTGTCGTCATTCTTTAAAATATTAAATTGAATTTTAATACGTTTGTGTGCATTCCTGCTATGATTTGTCTTTGTTTTATGAAACATTTGTGTGACAGATCAGTACAAAACATTGATTGTAATATTTTTCTTTTTAAGCGTAAGGCTGTTCCATACACACAAATGTATAAAGATAATAAATGTTTCAATTTGGTTTTTGTGTTTCCATTGCTTTGTACAACTACATGAAAAGTATTTAAAACATTGCTTGCTCTATGTATAATGGTTTATATATTCCACGATTGTACTGTTACATGCTGTTAATGTTTTAGAGCTTAATTCATGACTTTCTTGAGACTGTTATGCTTGATTGACCAGTTGGCATGGCTTTCTATGAAAGTTGTAAGAATACAAACCTAAATATTGTCATTTATTTTTGGCTGGATTATTGCACAAACTTGCGAAGCAAATTGTTACCCATTTATATCAACCGTTAATTTGTTTTCATAGAGGCAGTTCAAAACCCATACTGTATGTCTGTTAATATCGAACAACGCAAACCACTGCCCTCTTGTGGCACATTAGTTTAAACATTGGTTGCTAAGAGCAACTTGACATACAACCAATGTCCGCTTTGGAGGAAGCATAGAAAGAAATGCAAAATAATTTGTTAAAATAGATAACGTCGTCAACGGCGTTTGATATTTTGAATTGATTTTCTTTACAAAATAATATATACTTAATAAGTGCTTCTTTAAACATAATTGCTTTATTTGCTTAACGACGAGTGAAAATGTCGCGTTCAGTTTCAGGTGTTCTCGGCTGGGATGCAGGCTTTGCCATTCCCGTTGCCAGTGCTGAAAATAAAGCTTTGGAGGAGGAAGTGAGTGAAATTTGTTATATATCCTATTACCAAAATGCTGATTATAATATATTTAAACGCTTAAGCTTTTACTTATAAATGCATTTAAAGTCCCACAGTCATACTGTATCGTAGCCACCTATGCAAACTATTCCCTGTATTCTTCGTTAAAACTACAGCTTCAACGGAAGCAGAAGGAGAAGGTTGAGTTGGAAAACAAATTCGAGACGTGGTCTGACCGAAACAAATTCCTGTCAGAACACCTCAAAAATGTTGTCCAAGAGCTGTCACACACTCAGGTAGGCTGGCATGAACACAGCATGATCTTTATGAATATAACGTTAGATCATTTACCATAACAAATGATGTCATCCTTTTGTCTGAGTATCGCCATGCTCCAATAGTTAGCTAACGTTATATCTGCAAGACTGTAGTTAGTGTTAGATCCATAGAATCAGATCATGATTTCAATACCTGGATTTCGGGCAGGCTCTGTGCAAGGTCAAGGAAAGGGAGTCTTCCTCGGAGAAACACTTCAAAGCCCTTGCAGAAAGAGAGATTGGACGCCTACAGCAGGAGTTTGAAAAACTGCAGACGGAGCTGGGATCTCTGAGAGAGCAGAAGAACACACAAGAGGTGCTCCCCTCCACCAACACATTGCCATCATAACACAATTGCCCAGCATTAACTACTTCTATTTGTTTTTGTATTTCTGAAAAGTCTTTCTTGACTCTTTTTCAATCCCACCAGAACAACATCTTCAGGACCAACCAGAAGTTGGAGGGCCTACGGAACAAGCTGGGATGGGACCAACAGACCCTGGAGGCCTGGCTGGAGGAATCTCGCCTCAAAGATGAGGAAACCATGGCGATTGTCAAGTTCGCACAGCAAGACGAACGTAGAATCAAGGTAAGCTGCAAAATATCTGCCAAATGAATGTATGCTACCTACACAGCAGTCAGCTGTGATAATGATTATAGTGATTCAAATGAATAAACACTATTTTACAAAGCGGAACCAGAAGGTGTTTGAGATAGCTTGGCTGATTAGTACCGATTGGACCATTGGCTGGGCGTGTGCACACAACACAGGTGTGGGCGGGGCACCTGTCCCCTTCTTTGTGATTGTATGATTTGTGAAAGCAGCAACTGCAACAGCAATTGCGGCATAGGACCGCATGCCTTCAACCTGAGAGGAGGTCTGATCAGCATTTATGTCAAACACCTGTCTGGGTCTACAGACACTTTAAACACAAACAATAGTAAAATTGAACTATATATTTATAAAGGCAACCAGTTAAGAGATTAGAAACACATTTGTAAAGTAAAAAGGCTTTTATAGGTTTTACAATTCACAGATGTTGAATAAAATGTACTTACAGCAGTTCTACAATGTGATAACCTTGCCTTTCTAACACCTTTTTTAATGTTTTAAATCTTTCCTGATACAGTCGCTCACTATAGCTATAGAGAAGAATGCACTGGAGGCCAATCAAAAGCGCAAATCACTGGACAAGGAATTAACTGAGATATTATCAGTGCAGGTACATTAATAACCCACTCTGCATTGTGTAACTAAAGTGTGACTAAACCCCAAAAACATGTTTAGTTGAAAACCTCTGTACATGGGTCTGAGGAAATGTTGGTTGTTGATTCACATTCAATTCTAGACAAAACTATTAACATGCTCTGTAAGAGGTGACTTCTGCTTTCCATTACATGGAGCAGATAGGGGTTAGGCATCTTGCCCAAGGATGCCACCTCTGGGGCCCGAACCCACAACCTTCTGGCTGGGAGTCAGACTAGACTATCCTGCCCCCATCATCATGCCTATGAAGTTTGATCTGGGAACACTCCTCTAGCCTGCCCCTCTTTAACCCTCCTGTGTGTGGGGGGAAGAGGCGAAGACAGATGGGGTTGGATAGGCGTGTTTTAGCCCCCCTTATAGGGCATTTAAAAAAAATTATTAAAAAAACCAACAAAAGCATGCAGGCTTTAGTTATTCTTTATGAATGCGTCTCCATTTTTTTTATCTCTCATTAGCTCTTGATCATCAATCCTACGGGATTGTCAATCCATGCCAGTATCTTCTTTGCTCTGCTAATGTCTCTCTCGCAAACAGATTGGTTTGGATAAGACAGCAGAGACTTTGAGGCAGGCACACCTGGACAGAGACGAGCTCCTCCACCAGTGGGAAAACACCATCGACCAGATGAGGAAACGAGATGCTGAGATTCAACAGTGTGCCCTGGTAGGCGGGAGAACGCCTGTCGGTTCTAGGCTCCAACAGCGGAGATGCAGGGACAAAGCAAATCAAGCATTAAAGTTAAGTTAAACTGTAATATGAATCCCAATGCGTTTTTATTGTGTCATCACTTCAGGAAGTATCCCAAGTCAACAAGGAAATCAGGGAGAAGACTGTTACTCTCAAGGAGAAGGAGATCTTTCTGGAGAATGAGAGAGAGAGCAACAAGCAATGCGAAAAGAACATAGTCGCGGCCAGTCGGCTGGACGTGAAACTCCGCCGAGACCTCCAGGAGATGGAGAGCAGCCGCAACAGTCTGCAGGATGAGGTCAGTCTCTAAAGCAGCTACAAAGCTGCTAAAGTGAGCCAAACAAATGATTCTCTGGCCACACATCTGAAATGTCATCTGTGATGTTGTACAGTTAAGCTTAACCAACTCATGTCTTCGCCGCAGCTGGAAACTCTGAAGGGCACCGTGGCCGGAGCGGCCACCGCGGTCAAGGCTGCGCGCGCCCAGATATCCGACGTAAAAAAACGCACCCTGGAGCAAACGGAGAGGTTGGTTCACATCCTTCACACCGTCTCCCTGTTCCCTCAAGTGCCTTCGCTACAACGCCCGCGTGCCCGCGTGTAACTGTATTCCAGAGTGGAGAAAGCGAAGCTCCACAACGCCGCTCTGGAGGAGAAGCTGACGATGGTGACGCAGACGGCCCTGAGCAGGGAAGAGAGGGTCGCCCAGATGGAACAGCTGCTCAGGGAAGAGGAGCAGGCCATCAAAGTAAGTGTCCAGCCCACCTCTCTTTGTCTGTAGGCCTGCTGTTACATGTTATATGCTGCTATAAGCCTGGCTGGATGCGGTGCCTTCCTGGGTTCACTCCGGATTTGCAAACAAAATAACCAGACCTGTCAGCGGCTAGTCTGAGTAGTTCTCACTGTGTTGGTTAATGAATGGGCTTTCTTCTGAATACTAGTTTCCTTTAAAGGGACACAATCCCCTTGTGACTGAAACCAGCGTTATAAAAATGTTGTTTGTTTTTGTTTTTTTTTGTTTGAAAAAGAGTGCATGCCCCTGGCACACCTGAGTGCTGAGTGGCTGGCACTCTACCTCTCCCCCTGAAGCCCCACACACTTTTATGCACGGTTAGGGTTCAAATATAAACGGTGAGCTAGGGTAGAGAGTTTGGGTTCCGGGGGATGCTAGCCACCATCCAACATCCAGCCTTAAATAAGTATAAAGTATTATAATATTTATTATTACATATAATGAATGCCAACCGCAAGTTTGTCCCACATGTAGGAATAGCTGTTGTGTTTGTACAGTAAATAAGGTGGATAACACAATCGTTCCTTTTAAAGATATGGTTAACTTGGGGGATTTGGTGGTTCCATTAGAGATTAAATATTTCGTACATTTTATAGTATAAGCATGCTTGCTAAAACAGGCAACAGACCCCATTTCAAAGTTATTGTAAGGTAAATGCATGAAAAAAAGAGATGGTTGGGGTTTTCTACAGCACGTGTGCTTGTAGAACATTTAACCCCATTTTAATCCAACCCTACCCACCAGGATTGGGATATGCAGCTGTTCCGCCAGAGAGAGGCACTGGTCCATCATAAACAGCGTCTGCAGGCCCTCAGGCTGAAGGAGAAGGAGTCCCTCGTTCAGCTTTCAGGGAGTAAAGCCACTGTCTCCAGCCTGAACAGCCAAATCAGGAGACTGGATGAGAACTCCCTCAAGCAGAAGGACACCATCTCTAATGAGGCATGACCACTTAATGCCATTGTTTAGTGTTATTTACCCCTTCACCACCACCACAGCTCACTTTATTCCATTTGATTCACTTCTGCTGTCTTACAATTCAGTATTACAGTTCAAATTCATTTATTTGAATGGTTTTCACTGTTGTTCTTCACATTCTGTCCTTCTCTACAATGTTTCACAGGAGTTCAAGATACAGCAGTTGAAGAGTAAACTAGCTCGGCTTCAAGGCTTGGCTAAGTCGGAGGATAAAGAGATATTAAAGAAGACGTCAGAGTTGAATGACACCCTAGAAGAGAAGAAGAAGAGGGCCAACACATTAAGCGCGCAGCTCAAGGAACTGGAGGTCAGAGTCCAGTTCAGAGGTCAAATTATAATTACCGGTATATATTTATATATTATCACTATAGAGAGCCTTAGACTGAAACTGCACGTCTGGGGGGGGGGGGGGGGG
>JAODLI010000009.1:529210-543841 GCA_027575585.1 Percopsis omiscomaycus | reverse complement strand
AGGGGGGTGGTGTGTGTGTGTGTGTGTGTGTGTGTGTGTGTGTGTGTGTGTGTGTGTGTGTGTGTGTGTGTGTGTGTATACCTTAAAAGTTTTATTTGGGGACAAAGAAGACCTTTGAATTGAAATGAACTGAGAGAGAGAGTGAGAGACAGAGAGAGAGAGAGAGAGAGAGAGAGACTGTTATGAAGATAAGATGAGATGAGAGAAAATGTGTGTGTGTGTGGTTGGCAGCCGGATTGGTTAGAATTGGGGGGGCAGTTCTATAGGGAGCGGGTGTCCAGGACACAAAGGAGGTGGACTATGTGTGTGTGTATGTAGGGGGAGGAACCATAGGGGGTTGCTTAGGGGGGAGGGGGCAGACTCCCTGAGGTGGTCTCCTTTTCACCAGCAGCCGCTGAGCGCCCTCCTCCCCTCCCCGGGGCATGGAGGGGGGCCAGGAGGGATGTGGGGTGAGCAGCCGGCTGTCTCTCATGTGTCCCTGTGTGAATAGAGCTCCACCTGCACGCGCGGTGCTCTGCCAAACAAAAGACTCTACTCACTGTTTCTATTTAAAGTTTGTTCCTTGAAAACACAGTAAAAGCACAACGAGCAGCAGTGACAGCAAGTGAAATTAGTGCGAAGTGGATAAGAATTGGATCAAAAACGTTGAGAAGTTCATTGTGGGGAATAAAAAAATACAGGACTGTGTAGGCCAACGCAAAACGAAGGCTGTCGTGAGATATTGCAAATACAAAGACCAAATTATGCCATAACCATGACAAATTGCTTGCTTGTCAGGTATAGGTGACTTTATTTAGACAGTGGAGTTACCTTTAGAATTACATTTTTTTCCCACTAGTTTGTAAATATTACTACTTAATTACTTACTTAATTTGATACAAAAATGCTGACTGATTAGAAAATTGGATCATACAGTAGATCTATCTATCTTGTGTGCTGCATTGTGCACTATGACAAAGCATTTCATTACAATTCCTTGCTGCTGCTGTGTTGTGTATTTGATAAAATGGAAACTTGGAAACTAGATACAAAGCCTTGTCTGTGGGGTTGGATGAGAAAAATTCTTGAGTGCAACTATACGTTTGACCACGTGGAGGCAGTAGAGTCTTGGGGAAAGTCACAGAACAGGTTGGGAGGAGGTTCAACATTGCTTACTATTTCAACCTTCATCCTCTCTCCCTGTGCTGCAGAAACACGTACAGACTGCAGAGCCCTCTCAACCACTGGAATTATGGGAACCAGAGATTAATATATATGCTGGGAACAACAGTGGATTCTAGTCACTCAGATACATTTCTGGGCCTCAACAAACTAAATTGGACTTTTGAACAAAGTAGGGCACATTTTCAGATGGTAAGAACCACTTCTGCATACAGTTTGGAGAATAAATATTTCTGCTGGAAAAGTCCTGTAAAACGAAGTGTATACTCAGCTGCTGTGAGCTAACAGGAAGTTGACTTTAAGTAACACATGGCAGTGGTGTAAACTTGCTGTTTATTGTTTTAAACAGATTGACTGAAGTCGACTATCTGTTTAGTATTAGACATTATCACAGTGTCAGTCTGTCAGTGTTATAAGGTCTTTGTTTATTAAAGACTTTGTAATTCGGAATGTTAAATCTTGTCTGTATATATCATATAATTTTCATATCAAGTTCGGTTTTAGTTTCAAAATGGGGTTGTTGTTTTTTTATTCCAGGGAAGCATGTAAGATTATTTAAAAGTCATTATTTCTATTATAATATTGTTGTTTAGAGAAATGACATCCATCCTAAAGGTTGTAATGGAATGAAAATGTAATATTGGTGATCTGCTTAAGTTCTTACACTTAGAACACTTAGTTATTACTGAAAGTGTTTATTTTTTCAAGTATGCCACTTTTCTGAACAATGTTTTTTTAATATGTAATCTATCAAATTCTAAAGATTATTTCCTGACAATAATGTGCAATATTAATGTCTGTGTTGTATGTCATAGTTGTGTAATGCATAGGCTACTATTTGGGTTATTAACACAAAGAGTCACACTTTAAGACTTGTAAACATAATTTAAACATAGTCTAACTAAAGCTACAACTGGCAGTTAGGTGTACAGCTGCAGATTACAAACAGTTGATTTTGTGAGGTTTCATGCAGTAGTCTATAACCGCGGCACTCTTAAAACCGACCTGGGGAACCTCATTTGGCAAGAGGAAATGAAGCTTCTTTTTTATTGACAATGATGAAAACTGAAGGGTGAAACTCTACACATGCACACACACACATAGCCTACATTCGACAATACCAACTGACTGCATTGATAACCTGTAAAGACGAATTTGACATTAGGCTTAAAGGGGATATAAATAGAAAGGGGAGTTTTAGCAGACGCTTTTATCCAAAGCATAGAGTACAATTAGAAGTATTAGGGGTTAGACATCTTGCTTAAGAATGCTTCCAGGTAGGTCGGGATTGTTGTGATAACGGGGGAGCCGGTTAACTGTACGAACCAGGACCCCAGTCGTCGAGCAGAGGGATTCTCCCGTCCCACTGTCAGGCATCTGTAGCCGACAGGGACAGGCTGTATTACCCCTGACCCTCCAGAGGTGGCGAGTCAATCTCACCACGTTTCTTTTAAAGAGACGTTCAGGAGAAAATGTTCCGATGCTTTTGTAATGTTTTTGATATATGTGTGAATATTGTAAATACAAATTGTTCTATTGTCTTTACCTTTAGGTGAGCATGGTATAAAAACTTCTCTTTTAATATCCCTGATTTATCAAAATACCGTGTTGAGAAAGCACAGTGGCTCTCACACAAAACGCCTTTGTCGCCGAGGTCCTTGAAATACCAATTACACCATGTCCTCAATAAAGCTTATTGTCCTGTCTACTTAATCCCCACGCTTCAATAATGGAATGGTCCGCGAGTCAGGCGCCATAAGTCATAAAGCCTCTCTGGGAAGAAACCATGTCTTATTGGCGGGGGGGTTCTAGCGAAAGCGAAGATAAGCGTGACATAGGGCGGTGTGTGACAAATGTCTGCTTCATAACCAGCTCACAGCAGCCCCAATCCTGTGGAGGAACCTGTCGAGGTAAGTCGGCTTTTGAGGTTAGCCAGACATAGATCCTAAACTCCTAAAGCTGCAGCATAAGGCCTGACTCCATCTGGCTTCGGAGTAGGTGGTCTGTACCAGTTTGGGAGATACACCAGCGCTCTTATCAGACCAGAGGGCTGCGCACTCTTCTCCTGGGAGCAGGACTAGGTAGGAATCTGTTTAAACCGTCTGCAACCAAGCAAAATTGTCATGCATATAGGCCTACACTATATATGCATCATCTTAAATGTACAGGTGAGCTAAGAAAACACTTCCAAACTTAGTTAAATATATAAATATTGCCACAGCCATATAGGCCCATAGGCCATATATGACATTAACATTATTATAAGATTATTAAGACAAGATATGATTTGTTATTTAAGTATTATAAGTTACTGGCACCTATAGCTGTACACCTTTCTAAGCACAGACACAATATTTATTTATGTTCTGTAGGTAGTTGTGACTTTGTCTCAGTTCTGTTGAATAGGTATTCTCAGCCAAGACAGGCCTGCTGGTCAGGTCTCCTGAGGCTTTTGTATCCATTACCAGAGTAGTTGTGGAGAGGCGCTCACATGATTGAACACAGCATTGTCACAGCAGCAGACACAACACTTCACCGCTACCTCAAGCTTATTCAGGCTTGGTCATGTTTGTTTTGGGGGAAGGGGGGGGGGCTGGAAATATCACTACACTAAGAACAGATTGCCTCGAAGTTCAAAGACATCTGTAGGCTATCAAATGTGTTCAAGGGAAATTATCACTTGAATTATCAGGAATGCTTTTGTGGATTCAGCCATGGGAAATTAACTATACATTTACTTGATTATGTGTAATATTTGTCAGATCTCTGATGCCAAGTAAAATTGGCATGTTTCCAAGTAGGCTAATCTATGGTATATGTAAATGATTTCTCCACAGAATGAGTGGAGACCTGTGTCTCTTTGATTCTGGAGTGATTGTTCACATGATCCCTAACTTGTACTTGTACTAGAGTCATGGCCAAATGACTTTTGATCCTTAGAAGTTGCCAGGACCTCTGGCAAAGTGCTGTATTCTTTTTGGTTTAAAAGTAAAGTTTATTTTAGGAAACAAGACACCAGCTTTTTTTCTGGTTGTGACAGCATTCTGGACAGTCACAGGGAAAACAAGAGAGACTCAAAATACAACTCACAAAATAAAAGTCCGGTTTATTGTCAAACAACAAACTTCGCACATACATCAAAACAGGCCATCATAAAACAAAAAGTCGTTGACAAAAACAAAATAAGGAAAAAGAAAAGAGGCTTCTTTTCTTTGGCCTTCCCCTCCCATACAAACAAACTACTTATGGTACAGCTAGAGTACATACATTAAATTTACTGGAATGCTCTGAGTTCAACGGCTGAAGAGGTTTCCTTTACTTTATCTTTTCTCTTTACATGTTTTTCTGTTGAGATATTGTAACATGGTCAACCAAGTAAATATTTTTCGTAAAGAAGCACCGATTTAGTCTAGGGAGATCGCTGCCAAGAGAACGGACCCCCCCCCCCCCTCCTAACAATATGTACAAAAATATAAAATGTAAATAAAAATACAAACAAATTCTCCTTTTGTGTTTTGTTGACTTTGTCGAGAAGGTTGAACCGTATTCCGCATCGCTGTGGATTCCTCTAGAAAATTTCCTCACGATTGTGGGGGGAGGGGAGGGGGGATGAAGAGTGTGTGTGGACATGATGTTGAACTCTACTTGCTAATGACCATGTTTTTTTATTTATTTTTTAAATCTTTTTTTTTTCAGTCCTCCAAGTCCCTCCACCTCCAAACACGAAAAGGTTAAAGGTGAAGAACCAGGAAGTTTTTCAGCAGGGTGGAGGGGGCGTGGGGCAAACGCATCAATCGTCATCATCAGTTTTTGCCTTCTTGGTTTTGACGTCATCCTGATACATAGAAACACAGAAGAAGAAACTTGTTTGCTTTCAAAAATAAACTTGTTAAAAGACATCAGGCCAGGACCAAGAGAACCCAAAGAGGGGTCAAAGTTCACCGTCTCACCTCATCGTCTTCGTCGTCCTCCTCGGCCGCCCTTTTTGTGCCTCCATCGATCTCATCATCATCATCCTCGTCATCTTCCTCGTCACCTGTGAAGTATGGGAGAATGTAGTTAATGAACGTGAAGCTAACTTCACATTTCCCAAGCTGAACCACTTAACCCAACAGCAAGCCTTCTACACACCTTCTCCGTCGTCCTCCTCATCTTCCTCGTCCACCTCCTCCTCATCTTCCTCATCTATCTCTGGCTCACCATTCTCCTCGTTCTCCTGGGGACAAAAATTTTGTTTATTGTGTTTGGCTTTCATGGTGAGAATAGTTATAGCAGCTGTAAAAGGGGCTTTAAATGGAGAACATGCACCAACATGTGCAGTGAAACAGGGGTTACCTTGCCGTTGGTGGCGGCATCTTTTCCATTTTCCTTCTCCTCTACGAGCTTCTTCTCTTTCAGGTCCTGTCACAAAAGAGAGATGTCATTATCACATTCACTTCCTTAAATGTAAATCCAGTTTTTGAGGCCTAGTTATACTGAAAAAAGCTGTTGTTTTTTTTAAAGGTAACTGACTACCAACTAGCTTCTCTACACTCAGTGAAAATAACTAATTGGAATCCACTTAGATGTTACTTATTCTTCAAAACTCACCGTCAAATGAAAGCTCTTCTAAAACCATATTGGCTGCAAACATCTACAAGGCGCTCCACCCCCACCCCCCCTGCAGCCCGCCCACTCCATCCAGCTTAATGTGTTGTAATCTGATACTTTGATGTGACTCAGGGCACTCTGGGTAGTGTAGTTCCATGGGTTTCGTCAGCGCTATATGTCACAAGACACGCCCGGAGAAAACACTGCAATACCCAGGGTTCATAGCTCACTTTAAATACAAGCACAGCACCAGCAAGCGCGACGCTGCCGATTTAACAGAGGCTTTTAAAGGACAAAAGACGACGACACATGGCATCCAAAGACAGAGTGCTCAATAGTTATTAAAGCAGATATAGTTGTCCTAGCAGGACTTAAAATACACTGCGCCCGCCCCATGGCTTCATATACACAGGAAATGCATCTTTCATTTCTAATATGAAAGCTGCTTGCTGTTCTATTTTTAGCTGAACGCACAAGCGGCCCTCCGTTTCCTTGTTTTGTCGATACAGGCTGTTCATGTTATCGCACACATACCTAAATCTGATAGTTTTATTGAATCGTTTACATAATCTTTTCAGCCCTTAAGCCGTTTATCAACACCTCCTTCACGCGAGCAGGAGGCTTAGTTCAACTCCGCTACGTGCGTCCCCGAGAACTTTGACGCGTTCTGCCCACCTCCTCCATTTCACCGTGCGTAAAAATGCGCTTGTGCGTAAAATGCACTCCTACCTCTAAACAACCAATAACGGCTAGAAAAACACGCAATCGCGGTAGTTATTAAGGTTAATTAACTTGTAATTTAAAAAAGCAACAAACACACACAAGCATGACGAGGCTCCGCGGCTCACAAAGAGCTTCATCACATCACACCTCCAGCAGCCGAGCCTGAGCCCACAGTCGTGCACGGAAAAAGTAGGCTGCACAAACTTTCCCCCAACCAAACGGGCTACAAAATTGTGTTCTAGAAATAAAGACGGGAACTCGCATCAGAAGTAAAGCCTCGGCAAAACGAGGTGGTGAACTAGAGCTCGCACCCGCGAGCCCTCCGTGAACCAGTCCGGCGTCAGGAGCCAGTCGAGCAGCCAACCCACCGGTCAATGTCGGTAAATAAACCGGGTCGCCTCATGACACAGGCCCGCTTTTCCCGATGTAACGGGAGATAAACTGGCAAATAACACCGGCGGTGGGTGTCAGAAAGTTGACATTGGACTGAAATACGCACGGCGTCGAGCGCTACTGTCCATTCAAACTACCCCGGCCAGGCAGACTCGCGAGCCGGGGAACTTAACGGGCTAGAACCACATCCAGTCCCGCTCCCAGCCTCAGCACATCCTACGGGACCGTCAACAACATAACAAGTCCGTCCAATATTATATTAAAAGTGAACGGAAGGTATAATATTTATGCTACATACAGTGGCCCGTCAATAATAATGTCACTACCCCTTTTAGTATTTAGTATGTGTTAAAAACATATTCAACGTTTGCTGGAATAGATTTGTGCGATCTTTTACGCGCGAAATAGCAGTTCCGACATTATATCTTACATTGAGGGGGGAACTGACACGCTTGTATAAACAAAGAACCCGCGCAGACTGTTACACTCCGGACAATGAGACTCAACGCTGGTAAACGCAACCAATAACCATTATGCGGTCGCGAGACCCCTCTTTACATTATATGATTTTCCATCACTGTCTTCAGTAGCTTAAGATGCAAATATATCCGTTCTTTACGCGCGCGACGGGGTCCAAGTGGCCAACGATCGCAGTTAGAAGAGTCCGGATGAGCGCGAAGCGACGAGGGACAAGGCTTTTTTTAAATCTAGGTTAAAGCCTAAAAAAATGATTATTCTATACAAAGGCTGCAGAAAGGATTTCCACACGGTTAAAAGCCCTCTTACCTTGGCAGAGATATCCGAGCCAGAGTCAACTTGTGTGTCTGCCATTGTTTTAGGTTAATAAAATAACGGACGGTTGAAATTAAAGGTTGAATAAAGTAAATCCCCTTTCTAGGCTATGGATCAATCACTATAATGTTGTGCCAGTGGCCAACGCTGGAGACGGCCGAGGCTTTAATATAGGCTTGTGGGCGGAATAAAGAGGCAGCCAGCGCGACGTGATTGGCCAGCAGCTCGTCAGAGGTGTGTGCCTCGCGCGTTGGAGTGGAACAATGGATAGAATTTCTAAACCCAGAGGACACACCTCCCTGTCCATCTGATTCACTGGCCTTCCTCTACAATACAGTCGAATTAAACCCCACAAAACTATCGAAATGTGTACAGTTAGAGGATATTGGATCTTATTCCATCGAAGATGACGAGGACTCCGTATAGAGCGAATTGCGCACAAACATGTCAACGAGACCGAGCTTCAGTTGACTTCGTATTACAATTTGATTGATTGATGTTGATCTCGACAATTCAAGAGGCAACTGGCGATGTTTTCTCCCACCCACCGACGCAAGGGAATAGGAGCGATGGCTTTGCGCACGTAAATAGAAATATATGATACAATAAATATAACGCACACATACACGCACAGACTTTCATTGGATAACCGGTGTGTTTGGTATATGCCCATTGCTGAACAAATACAAAGGCATAATGAGGGTAAATGTGGATCGCCTCAGCCGTGTCACATAGCCCTTGATCGTCGAGTGCAAGCCCCTCCTCTTTTCAACCATGTTTGAAACTCCCTCTCCAGCGCTCCACTGACTCCAGTATGTGCGCACTTGCCACCCGGCGCTTTTATATAATAGCCTATCAATTCGTGCGCCAAGGTCGATCCAAATACACACGTACACACATACATGATATGCCCCGCAATAAAAAAATAAAGACTACATACAGTTGTTTTCTCACGACATTAGTGTGTTTAGACGTATTGAGGGAGGGTTGCATAGGTTACATTGCTCGTGGCCTCATTTCCTCATATCCATTGTTCGAGTCCACGAGATGCCCATCGTGTAAAAAAAGCAGTGCGAGACAGGCATGCGATGAGTGCGAAGTGCCAAAATAATAAATGTGCTCATGGATTCACGCGCATTCTTATGAAACACACGGGCAAACACATATTTTTCCTTACCGAATTTAGAACAAATGGCTTTTACAAGCTGAATGTGAGTTGGACAAAGCGGCAAAACCGCCGACATTGGTCTCTCAGGTGGGGGATGGGAGCAGACTGTGGAACAGCACAAGTAACCCATATTCACATTCTACTCTGATGACGCAGTCGGTGGCAGAGAAGAGCTCCGATTGGTCAAATAAGTGGAATAAATACAGCTTTGACGAATTGCGCACAGCGATTGGATCCAATGCGTGTCAATCAATTCAAAGAGGTGCTCTCGGTTTTGCGCAAACACAGGAAACGGATCTGGATTGTGGAGCATTATCGTTTCGTTTATTGGACATGAACATTGCTATTCCTATATAACTCATTACATTTCTCCAAACACCCCGATAGCAATAATAATAATATTAATATAAACGAAGTGCTTGAAACAATTAATGTAAACAATTAGACATGAGAGTGTAAGGCAGCAATACAAGGTGATGATACATTTGGAGATAAAGATTACGAAACTGAAATAGGGGAATAAAATAAGTTAAAGGTACACTCCTCGATTTCTGTGTGCCCTTCCCCTTGTGGTTCAAACTAATGTTACAAAAGTTACTTTTGTTTGAAACTCAGAGAGCACATGCCCCACCCAGCACTACTCTCTACTTCTCCCCATAAAGTGATGTAGGTTTGCATCACAGTTGGGTTTCAATAAATAAACAGTGCAGTAGGGAGGACATTTGGGGTTCCGCGTGTTTATTAACAAAGGCTCGGTCACCCTTTGTTGCTAGTCGGGACCAAGAAAGAGTGAGAAATAATAATAATAATTATAATTATAATTATAATAATAATAAACTTTTTTTGTAGAGCAACTATAAAAACTGAGTTTACAAAGTGCTTTAACAGTCAAACAAAACAAAGCAAATACCTTGCCCAATGTTCACAGTCTGCACACAGTCTGGTCCATATGGTGTTTGTCAGTGATACTGTATAACTTATGCCATGCCAGTGCATTAAAAGTAATTATTGTATTACAGCATCTACATAGGCAGGACTTTGTAACAAGGCACAAATACAAGCAAATACAGCAGAAATTCATTAACAATAGAAAAGTTAGATAAGAATATTATCACCCACCCATAGCTGTGTTATAAATACAGCCTTTGGCTGGAACAAACTGATATGAGTGGGAGGAAGGTTACAGATTTATTAAAACGAACATTGGAAATAAGAAATATCCCTTGGTTTTATTTTATGAAATTTCACCTCTGAAAAAATTATACATACTAAACATTCTATAAGTGACTGTGAATGAGAATGTGCACTTATGCATGTGCGTGCGTGTGTGTGTGTGTGTGTGTGTGTGTGTGTGTGCCCAGGTTGGGCAGTGGCAGCCACAATGGCGTGAGTGTTGAAAGTCAATGTAGAAGATGCAGTACTGTTAATGGTCACCTGGCCCTGAAACAGTAATTGACTGTCAGAATGAATGTCAATGAGAAAGGTCAACAACGTATTTGTAGAAATACAGCATCAATCATATTTTTCATGAGAGGATAGCCTCAATGGATCTTTTCAATTTTTCTCACTCTCACTCAGTAGGGTGGACAAAAGTAAAATAATGTCTTTTTAGTGGGTGATTTCGCAAATGACATCCACCATTAAACTGTCTATAGGCCATCTGCAAAGGGCTTTACGTTTTAAGTAGTAGAGGAATGTATTTCTGACTCCACTGTCAAAATAATATAATCAAAGATATAATATAATCAATTATAATCAAAGCAATGCACAACAAAATAATCATAAATAATTTGCCACTTGTCTACTGCAATGTAGAACCTTTACCTGAATTTAGGTAATTTTGGCGACATCTACAGTCAGTGAGTAAAACTGCCATCCATCATCAATGATCGTGATTCTTTAGTTAAAAAAATAATTACCAATGGGTCACTGGAAGCTGGTCTGTTGTCAAGCCGTCAAGCAGTTGGGGAAGAAGAAAATGTTCTTCGTTTAGCTTCCCTGTCCAGATTTTGTCCATTTTGTTTGAGGTTTCAAACCATCCAATGTCAGCAACAACATTTACAGCAAAAAGTCTAAATTGACATTCTAAAAATTCAAAGTCAAAAGAGGTTTTTGTTTACTGAAAACTGAAATGTTTTGTTAACTTTAGGGCCAATAATATTCACTCTACAAAAAAGCATAACTTCTCATTACAGTAGGCTGCCCATTACTTTCATCTCTTTCTTTCTATTTATTAATAGCAAATGTACTTTGGCATGAACAGGGTAGCAGCTGACAGCATGGTGTATCTATAGCCTATTGTGATTACCCCTTAATCCAAAGAAAATCTCATTGGGTGCTCTCACAGGTGTGTACAAAATCTCTCATAGACAATGAAACACTTTCAGCAAATGGGCACGCTTGTTTATGACTCCTGGATGGGCGGAGATTTACTCATTAACTCAGTCAATCAATCCACTCAGTTGATTACTGACTATTTAAGAACTATGTATAGTTGAACTATGAACTATGAACTATGTATATATATATATATATATATATATAGGTTACATATAATACCTATGCATACATTCCTTGCTCATAAATACAAAATAATGTGTGCATTGTGTTAAAATTCTTTTTAGGGGGTTTGGAGGTAGAGTTGCTCCGAGATCTAGAATGAACTTTTTTTATAGGGAAAAAATAAATTTTAAGGTATAGCACCAGTCACACAAACACTATAATCCCACTATAACAATCCTTGTTCTATCCTCCTTTCCTCCCTTTAAAAAAAACTATAATAATTGTTCCTCCTTTCTACTCTGTTAGATCAGCTCTTAGAATATTAAACACTTTGCCGGAATTTAGGCTGTTAGCAATTATTGACTGTTTGAAGAGGGAATGATAACTTTCGATTATTGCAATTATTGACTGTTTTGAGGAGCAAATGATAACTTTCGAGTAATGTTCTACAAAGGCATAAGTGATGCTGCGCTTATTCTGGGAGAATGTTATTTGCTTGCAAAACTGGTGGTTAACCAGTTCAACTGTTGACAAATGTACTAATTGTAAGTCGCTTTGGATAAAAGCGTCTGCTAAATTCTGCAAATGTAAATGTAAGGTGGACTTGGACTTCCAGGACCTGATTTGAGATCATATTTTAATCAATAAACAAAAAAGGAATGATGCTTATAGTAACTAAGCCCTGATTGCTGATGTTATTATTCTAACAGAACATGTTTACTTAACAATGACTGGTTTATGATCTTTTCAGATATTGACATATGTACTTATTAAGTCACTTTGGATAATATGCTTTAAATGTAAAAACAATGCAAGCTAACAGTGTTGATATGTGAAGGCCAGACAGAGTCAAGTTTATTACTGGGAATAACGGTTGTAGAATTTGGGCAGAGAAGTGAGCCCAAAATCAACTCCACATTTTGGCGATTTTGTGTTACCAAGTGTCACAACTATCACAACTAGCAGTGTCATGCAATGGTTTGAGCCACCTGGTCCGTCCTACATTTGAGATGGCTGTATGGATGTATGTAAGGTTGACTTTGGACAATAGAGTGATTAAGCTCAGAAGACGGAGATACTTTGCCCTTAGTTGTGCCTACTGATTGGTGAGACATTATTCCTGACTGATTACAACTTATACAGCCCCCCAAAAACACCTAACTGCTGGCTGGCTGTTTGCTAAAGCGAATAGTACAGTAATTTACTTAATAATCACACATCATTATTGGCTGCAACTTCCTCTACTATAGTTCTGTGATGTGTATATTGGAAACACAGACCAGCAAAGACCTGCAGCTTTAGTTCTGTGTCTCCCACTGATTAACAGTGAACACCCTGCGTGACATCACATAGCATGTTAGCAGCTCCATGATAGCTGAGTGGCCGACACATGGGAAGAGAAGCGCATGATTTCTGTTTTGTTTTAAAGTTTTCAACAACTCTCGCCAGTAACTTTAACTCCCCACTGGAATGGATGAAATTTCATAAATGAAAAAAAGAAAAGACAGAAACAAGAGAGAAACATGTTCCCAGTGAGTTAAACAGCATCGCTACATCAGTCAAGTGTGAACCTGTCCTGGGTGCTGGTGTACTGTGAGCCGGAGAATGTACGGGTGCACACATGGACAAACGTGAAGGACGCATGCGGGTTGTTAAAAAATAGAATAAATAGAGCAATAGAGCATTCATCATCAGATCAGGTTACCTGGTCAATTAACGTAATTTAGCCTTTAGTTTGTTATTTAAAAAAAGTGCTATGTTTTTAATAGTTTTGTTATTGTAAATGTATATACATAAAGGCATTTCAATAACAGCTGGTCAGTATGGTAATGTCAGACTTGATGTCAGGCTTGCGCCCTCTAGTGAGCCCTTGGTAGTATGGCACGAGCCAAGCAGGAAATGGGCTCCCTTCTTATGAAAGACAGAGAAGTCTTTATGTAGGCCTATGTTTGATGGCTTCTCTTTTTAAGTAGCCTAAATATTTTACACATTTTTGGTGTTCATAAAGTTACACAGTAACAGATGAAACATTGAAAATAAACACAGGAATGGCCAAAAAGTACACTTTGTTTGGTCTATGTGTTTAGGTCTATAGGCCATGTGTGTATACAAGTGTGTCCAGTATTCTATGTGCATGTGACTGCGCGTGCCAGTACATGTCTGTGGATTGTTTGCATGGAGCCGGTGTTGTCTGCAGACACATCGTAGACTAATGGTGATATGAAAGTGTTTCCTGTGTTTGTGGTTTGAAAAGTAAGAGGAAGTACAGAAGCTCAGGTTCCTCACTGCACATGTTAAGGTCACGCTGACAGACGTCACAGTGCACAATTATCAGGCTTAACTTATTGGTTCTCTTCATGAGATGGTACCCCTGAGTGGTCACAGGATTTTGAAGTATGCTTTATAGTAATAAAGATAATAATAACTGTTTTTTAATGTATACAAAATGAAGTAATGTGGGGAGTCACAGATTTGACTAGATAACAAAGCTGTGAAATTGAAGGGACACTCTTCAATCATGGGAGGGGCACTCCTTTTGGTGTTTGAATCCAAAACAACGATGAGTGTGAGCCCCTCCCACACTCCAAACAAGCTAGGGGGACTATTTAGCCATCAGTGCTTGATATTTGTGTAGTATTTTACAAAATATTTGTTTCTTGCTGCCATAGTTGTCTGGGTCTGAGCTGCCGTTTGTGGTTTATTTATAGGTTCAGAGACTATGCACCAATTATTAGCATAAAATAAAGTATATAGATCTATAAACAACCATGAAATGTACAGTATGCATGAGAAAAGTAGTCATATGAAAAGTTTATCAGATTATTGAAATTTCAATTTCTCTTTTTTATTTCTCATCTTGCAACCCCCAAAAACCATCCTGTGACCCCGAAGAACTTTATAAAATACTGGATACTGTATATAGAACTTTTACAAATGACTAACGCAGTTTGTTGATTATAATAGTTGGTTGTGGGGTGAAATTCTTTAATATACAAAAGCTGCTTGCAATCCCCCCCTTATATGTCTCTTTATCTTTGTCTTGTCTTATGTGTGTGGGCCTCACTTTCTAGTCTGGTCAGGGGAGTATTTCAGAGACAGGAAACCTCCACATGGTGTTCTGCCTGTGGCAAAGCAAACTATGTCTGTGAGTGTATGTATGTGTGAGTGTATGTATGTGTGTGTGTCTGTGTGTGTGGTGTGGTGTGAATTTTTTGTGTAATTGGTTCTCTCTCTCTCTCTCTCTCTCTCTCTCTCTCTCTCTCTCACTCTCTCTCTCTCTCTCTCTCTCTCTCTCTCTCTCT
>JAODLI010000009.1:476237-511007 GCA_027575585.1 Percopsis omiscomaycus | reverse complement strand
TTCGAGCTTTGTGACATGGTGCATTATCCTGCTGGAAGTAGCCATCAGAGGATGGGTACATGGTGGCCATAAAGGGACATGGTCAGAAACAATGCTCAGGTAGGCCGTGGCATTTAAACGATGCCCAATTGGCACTAAGGGGCCTAAAGTGCATTAATAATAATAATTGCATTAATGAGAAATTGAACAGGTGTTCCTAATAATCCTTTAGGTGAGTGTATCTGGGGCAAGGACAGATGGATTATAAAATATGCAGTCAACCTGCATTTCTCCGCCTGTATGTGATGGACTTTCGCTAAATGTTTTGAAAGATTGCTTGCTTTTCTGCCCTTACATGCAAAAGACTTGTTGCACTTGTGGCAATTAGCATTAGAAATTGTAGCAATGTCAGCATCGACTCTAGTGAACTAGACACGTTTGAACATTTAGTTTAGACTATGGTCACAGCGTGAGAGAGAGCTGCCCCCGCCCCTCACACACAGGTTCCGGGAGAGAAATCTATTTTCTGGATTGAGAACAGCAAAAATGCATCATAGACGAATGTCTTAATCATAAATGGAGTTGGTGAGAGAAAATGTGCAAGACAACATTTATGTAGCAATAATAAATAGGAAATCAATTTTCTTAATTTCTCCAGTACCGAGAGCAGAACCGATAACCGATAACCGATCTTATCGATACTACTAGAAATGTAGTATCGATAACCTCAGAGCTTATCGATACTACAATCTTTAGAAATGTAGCCCCGGGGCCCCTTTAATCCAGGGTTTCGGTACCCATCCCTAGATAGCCCCCACTTGCAGAGCCACCACTTCAGAGTGTAGTTATATTTTAGTAATTGATCAGATTGTTTAAATATCCAAGTAATATAAAAGATACATAATGTCAATCCAATTCTCTTTTGACCCTGGGTGCAGGGTAAACCTAGCTTGAACCAGCATCTCTGGATCTGAATGGGCGAGACATCTAGTGCCATCAGTTTATCCTTCGTCTTACCTCCTCCGTCTTGACCTCCGCCTGGAGACTCTCTGTCGCGGGGGTCAGTGCCAGGGCCGTCATGCCAGGGGCGCTTGCGTGGGGGAAGGGAAGCCATGTCCATGCCCTGCAGGGAGGAGGAGCGCTCCCGGCTGGCCGGGGAGGAGCCGTCGTGCATTGGTGGTCCGTCTCGGTAACCCTCGTGGCCTGCGAGACGTCACACAGTTCTCAAACTTCCCGCTCTATGACGTCCCAAATTAAGTAGTTCACAGAAGTAGCTTTTGATCACCCTAAAACCATCCCAACAACAATTGCTGAACACCAAGAATGTGCTTACTGGTTGGTAAGCGTGACGTCAAAAAATTTGAGAAACTTGTTAAGAGAGCTTTGTTGGATGTGTACTACACTGGCTACGTAAACTGGAAACCCGCTACCAACCACAGACAAAGTTAACAAGCATTTGGCTGGTGGCAGCTAAAATTGCTAGAAACTAGTGTGTGAATACATTAATGCAGCTTTAAGCTAAAGAGGCGCCTACGGAATAAAGGGGCTGACATGTCTATTCACTGTTAACATCCATCTGAAATACCAGCCTGGATAAATAGACGCCCCTTTACCTGGGTCTGTCCCGCCCTCCCAGGACTCCTCATAGTGGGGAGGGAACTCATCTGGGTGGGGCAGCAAGCCCTGCCGGCCTACACCTGGACAACCACCAGCCAAGAGGAAAATGAGATCAACAGAAATATAAAAAGGTAAACAGATAAATAAGAGAGAGAAATAGATAGGACAGGCAGGTAGACAGATAAGCACACATAAAGGCAGACAAGGAAAGACAGGTAGGTAGATACTAAGAATCAAATAATGAAAAAGGTTTAAGACTGAGCTTCCAACACTCAAAACAAGACCTGCTGCTGTTTAACACTAGTGCAAACACAGTACAAACACACTAGTCACCGGAGAGACCAGGTAGACCTTAGTGATCATAGGACATGTAGTTCTTACTCAGGGGAAACACTATCAGTAGGTTTCAAAAATAGCAGAACCAGTGTGTCCTGGGGTAAAGCCTGCATTTTCCATGAACCCCGTTGCCTCTTACAACAATCTACCTGGACTCTCCAGTGATGAGTGGGTTAGTATTCAAAAGAATACTTAAGAGATGTGTCAGTAGTGAAGGAATATGGCAGACCTGGCAGGGAATCGGACTCAATGTGTATGTTGTGAACAGACAAAATTACAGAAAGAGACAACGAGCCCCCATCTGTTCAAGGCTCTTACCTCCACCTCTGGGTGGACCGCCACCGCGAGAAGGCCGTCCCCTACTACCGCTGTCCCAGCCTCGGCCCATCTCGTCTGGGGCATCAAAGCCCTCCTCCTGGCCCCCGTATTCATCAGGGTAACCGCGGCCCCCAGGACGCCCAGGTCCGCCGCCTCGATACCTGCAACACAAGGGCAGCTCCTAGTCAAATTTCCATGGAGACCAGAGCTCTGAAGAAGTGTTGTCCAATCACAAACTTTTTTCTCTTCAATTGGTCTCATTTCTCAGCTCACTGATTAAGATCATCTGACTAGTGTAAGATGACAGGAACTGTGAAAATTTGTTAATTGTGCATAGCTAGCAGAAGGTAATGGCAATAGTGGGTTGTAATAGGCACATTACTGTTCAAGGTTAGGAACAGGTGAGTGAGATATAGACAGAAAAAGAGGAAATGTTTCTTGTAAATTTGTATTTCACCCTATTATCTGGGTGTCCCTTTTTTTTAACTATACATGTCATGGCTAAAATAACTTTCTAACATGGAGTTTTAAGGTAATTTATTGAACTTCTATTGATTTCCAAGGGTTGCTCTAACAAGTTTTTATTTACTTTTATCAATACTCCTTGTTCACTTTATTGCCAAAAGTTGTAGTGTAAAATTGTGTCCACAAGAGGGAAGGGTGGAGTTGTTTGAAAGCACCAATCATTAGACAGCATGGTGGTGCGGTTTTACTGAATGTAGTTGCGCTCAACCGAGGGATTTCTTGGTCATTGGAGACAAAACACTTGTATACACTAAATTACCCTGCCCAAAAATGGGAGGGTTTCAAATACTAAAATCACAAGATTTTACACACTATGTATTTAATCCAACCTGTGAGAGGACTGGTATCCGTCTTATACACCAGATAAGATCTGAACATGCTCACCTGTCGTCCCTGCGTCCTCTGAAGTCTGCACCCTCGCGGGGGAATCTCTCCTCGCTGCCCCAGTTCCCTCCGTTCCCACCTCCTCCGCCCCGGTGGCCCCCTCCCCTTCCCTGGTAACCATGGCCGGGCCCCGGTCGCCAGCCTTCGTCTCCTCTGCTGTGGAATTCCGGGCCTCCTTCAAACTCCTGTGGCCCGTGCCGGCCCTGCTGGTTGTCCCCCCAATAGGAGCCTGAGCTCTGGTCTGGTCCCCCTGGCCCCCCAGGGCCTGCTGGACCACCGGGCCCCTGGCGGTCAGGTAGGGGTCCCATGTGATGATTGGGCGGAGGTCCTCCTTGGAGGAAAGAAAAACACAAAGTATGATTGACATCTGCAGGTAGTGCCATTTTTGTAATTAGGCCAAAGCTCAAGACATGACAATACAATTAAAGACTGAAAGAAAATATAGAAAAACTGCAGCACTTTTTACATTAGCATGCCAATAACAAAAGAAAATTTGAGGACTACTTACGTATACACTAATTAAAGTTTTTGAGTGAACTCAAAAGGGATAGCCCTTTAAGTCACAAAGTTGTCTATAGCAGCTTTAAACATTTCTAACATGTTTTTGTCCATGCCAACATGTTTGCCAACATGCGTTTACAATGTTGTCTGGCTGTCTTACCTTTCCCATTGGGTCCTTGTCCCATTCCATGCATCATCGGCCCAGAGTTCTGACCCTGTTTACACAGTTGTAATTAGAACCAAAATCATGTAAAATGATTTATTGAGCAAATGATTCAATAATTATTTGTGTGAATCATTACAAATTACAAAATATATTGATAAAAAGCAGAAGGTAAACAATCTATAGGATGTATGGGGAGAAGGACACTTCCATAACACACAGACAGTCACACCAATACAAGGCGTCTTGCTGATTGGATATCAGTCTGATGTTTCTGAGGAGACCCTATTCAACATGCTGCCAGTGTGAACACGATGAGTAGGTTACATCTGAATGGAACTTTATTTTCTGAAAAACCTTTCCCATTTTCTCAAATCCCAAGTCATTTTCTAACTGATCTAGAAGCAGGCCATGGTCAACAGCATCCAAAGCTGCACTTAATTTTTTAAAATTATAATAATACTAACTAGTGTCAGAATCTGTATCTCATCATCTACTAACCTGATGCATGTATGGGGGTCCCTGCATGTTTCCTGGTGGCCCCTGCATGTTTCCTGGCGGCCCATGCATTCCACCTTGGGGTGGCCCCTGCATGTTGCCCATACCATAATTGTTCTGCATGTTGCCATGTGTCCTTGGTGGGGGCCCCATCATTCCACCCTGCGGACCAATCATGTTTCCTTGAGGTGGCATCATGCCACCCTGAGGTGGGGGACCTTGAGGGTCCCTGGGACCCATTCCTCGAGGAGGAGGCCCCATCATTCCCCCGGGGGGTCCTTGCATTCCTCTGGGCCCTGGGGCCATGCCATGGGGACCCATGTTCCTGTGGGGGCCTGGATGTCGCTGCATACCCTGAGGCCCATGATGGTCTGGGGGCCCCATCATATTCTGAGGGGGTCCCTGATGAGGTGGGGGTCCGGACGGAGGGCCCATTTGTCCTGGAGGCATAAAAGGGGGCTGCATACCCCCAGGGCCCATAGGAGGGCCCATATTGTGGGGCATCTGCTGTGGGGGCATGTTTGGGGGAAAGCCCTGAGGTGGAGGGGCCATGGGGCCCCCGGGGGCCCCAGGACCAGAGAAGGGAGGCATAGGGCCATGTCCTTGTGAGGGGCCCATGTTGCCATCTTGATTCATTTGGTTCATCCTGTCCATCTTCATCTGCTGCTCAAACGAAAGATTAGACATTAGACACTCTATATGTAATATATATTTATATACAACATAATAGTAAATTAGATTAAAAATAATGAACCAAAAACAGACCGTCCGTCCATATAGTGCGAGTCCCTGTACTTATAGACTGTCAGTCTAGACCCCCAGCCCCTCGTGAAAAAAATATCTACAAAAGTCACCCATGCTTACATAAAATAAGCAACATTCGCTGAAAAGTGAGTACAGTAGTTTGCGTCCATGTAACTCACAGAATAATATGGTTAAGGCCTTTTCTGTCATAAATACTATAGTCCTATATTTTCACATGGTGTCATGTTGTGCACAAACCTCCAGGAGCATGGGGTTGGTATACTGCAAGGTAGCCATCTCCTGCTCAATCTCAGCCTGCGTCTTTTTCTTTCCATCCACCTTCTGCTCCACCTTGCGCTCTTTGGGCAATTCTCCACCAGGGGGCATTGCAGGCACCTTGTTCTCTGCCCAGGCCTGATGGGAGGAGACACAAATAGGAGGAGATAAATAGAGTACATTGTGAACCTGGTTTATCAGCGTTAACAGATATGCCAAGTAGTATATCTGATGTGGGTATTGGGTACCTGTTGGAACTGGGCAGGGATTGGCTTGGCGTAAGGGACTTTTTTCTGAGGGACTTTTTTCATGTCTTTGGACATGACCTCCTCCATGCCCCAGTCCAGACCTGGGATGGACATCTCCACGTCCGGAGCAGCATCTTTCCCTGGTTGTAGAAACACAGTGAGGACAGGATGTCAGACAGTAGGAAAATCATTACATTGGACACCACCGTTAAAAGATGGGTCCCTGTAACACAGACATGCATTATGGGCTTTTCTGTGTACACAATCATATTTAACAACAGTGCCGCTGCAAATGGGAATTTTGCTGAAAGTAGTTGTGATGCTAAAAGCTTGTTAATAAGCGGTTGGTTAGACAAATGTGAATACCCTGTTGATAACACAGATAAAAGCTATAATCTAAAGAAAGATAATATATTTTGGTAAATAAATGTGGTAAAACTGTGCAATAGGTCAAAAAGAATGGCTTACCACTCTGTTCCTGCTCCATGGCTGCTTTGAGCTGCTCTGGGATGCCCATGCCAGGAATGGAGGCCATGCTGTTGGGTTCCAGGTCATCTAAAAACACACCACCAGCAGTTGTTGATAAAAACAAACACCTCTCTACAGCCCACCACCTCAGTTGGGAGGGACATGTTTAATATTTAAGAAGGTGAAATCAACTAGGCCAATGTACTCACCATATTCTACTCCATCCTCTGACATTCCTGGCAACAAGTTTAGGTTGTATCTGTCCCTCATCTTGTCACCGGGCCGATTCCTGGTCCAAAACTTACTACAAACCGAACACACAGAGGAATATTTATTGACGGGTATGGGTCATGGTGTTACTGGCATTCTAACAGGTATAGGTCATGGTTTAACTGGTGTTGCACCTGGTGTGATCGTTGGACCCAGAACAGAGAATGTGTCCCAGCGGGTGCCAGGCCAGACTCCAGATCATTCCCTCGTGAGCCATTTCCATGCCACCCACCTCTTTCTCCACCCTAGAATAAAAGTAACAATTTAAATAAAGTTTTAAATCAAAATCTTGAAATCCAACAAAAGCCTCCCTCAACCCCTAAGGGGACACGACTCCCAATTTGAGAAACCACTGATAAGAAAGTGACTCCACAGTGGTGTTTAAAAGAGAGCTGGCATCATTACCCGGTATGCCAGAAAAGCAGTGATCCATCAGAACCTCCGCTAGCAAACAGGCCCTCATGGACCGGGTGCCATGCCACAGCTACAGAAGTAGAAAGGAATAGGTTAGCACACAAATACAGACACAATTTTACATGTCAGCGAAAGCTACAGTTTATCACCTTCCAGTTTAGGTCAAAACACATAATTCCATGGAAAGTAAGTGATCAATTAAAAACCAAACAGTATATGGACAGCACAGGCCCATGGTGGCTATTTAGTTCTGCCTATACTCCTTTGGTAGCCCAACCACAATGTGGGCTGACACTCGCATTCGATTTAGTTTCGGTCAGTCTATATCACTATAGTTGGAAATATAGGAAAAAGAAGGCCAGGTGTTCTTATTCTTGAGTTTGCGTATAAACATACCTGTAGCCTCTTTCTTGTGTCCTCTGAACACCTGTAGCTCCTCCTTCAGATTGCGGATGTCAAACAGCTTACAGAGGTGGTCACGCGACGCCGTCAGCAGCCAATTACCATTTAGGTTCCACTTTACCTCCATTACTGTGTTCTTATGGGCGTGGCTAAGGAGAGGACGAGTGAGGGCAGTGAAGATAATAAATCTAGGGTGGTTGACTGAACAGACAGACACACCATGTCCATTTCATTACATATCCTATAAAAAATTAACTGTTATTTTCTACGGGGTGTTGGCCTGCTGCTTTGTCAGGAACTCACAGTGTAGCTAAACTCTGTCCAGTCTTTGGATCCCAGAATTTGATTGGCTGTTGGCTGTCTTTACTTCCAGAGACCACCAGACCTTTGGTGGGATGCCAGTCCACACACTTAACATCTGCACCATGACCTAAAGAAACAAAGCACTTTTAGAGATAAAAAACACCAGGTAAGTCTTTTATATCAGTGGTTCTCAAACAGTGGGTTGGGACTCCGGAGGGTCACGGTATGAGTTTTAGCAGTGTTCAACGATGTATTTTTTTCAACATTACAAAACTTCTAAATTTCCAATTTTTTAGACATTTAAGTGTTTATATAATATGCTTTATCTTATAAGAAGTGGTTCGTTGTTTGTGACACCCTCATGCACGCATGTTCTTTAAATTTTTAAAACTTTAACCTTGTTTAATCTCTACTAGAATGCACACTTTTATTATATTTGTCCATGAATACATACAGCATTTGATGAAGCAGGTCGGGGTTAGGCATCTGGTTCAAGGATGCTTACAGGAATCACTAACCTATCCTGCCAATCTGAAGTGACTTCCAGTGTGGAATTACAAGTATTAAGGAGCAGGTAGCAATTGACACCTTGCTCAATATAGGCCCATGCCAGGGCTCAAACCAACACCCAGACCACTAGACTATCTGGCTCCTTTCACGCACTATCATGCACAGTTGTGTTTCAAAATATGAACAGTGAACTGGGGCAGAAAAGCAGGGTTTATTATAACGCAACCTAAATGTTTAACTTTGAAATAGTGTGGTGCCAAACATCAGCATCTACCTTGCAACTAGGGATTACCTGCTTGCATATTTTATTAAAGATAACACATCAGGGGGGCCTACCTTTACTTTAAGAACTATCGCCCTCAACCAGTCTGTGGTAACTTCTATCTAAATTGTATCTCCAGCACTTAATAAATAAGACTTTCTATTCCAAAACTGGCTATGAAATACACAAATTGGCAAGTGAATTTTGAGAATTACCGCCCAAGTCATAAATACACTATTATGCCAGTCTTATAGTGTGTGTGGGTTCCTGGAGTGTGGACTGAGGTTGGGTGTGAAGGACGTACATCGGTGGCTGGTAAAGAGGACATACCTCTGAGGATCCTCTCCTCGTGACAGCGCAGGAAGTCCCAGATTCGCACAGTTCCGTCATCCGAGCAAGTGGCAAATTTATTATCCGTGGGTGAGAAACTGAAGACACAGGCAAGGAAAGGCAAGAAGAGGAAGACTATCAACAATGTAGGAAGGCACAGCCAGGCTCCCAGGCTTCACAACATGAGCAGCTCAGAGATCTAAGCATTAAGGATTAGGATCAGTCCAACATTAAAGGCCATTAGATATAAATCTTTAGTCATTAAGCAAGACAGTTATGATTGTAACTGATAAGCTACAGCTAGTACTTGTTTCTCAACTGGACCGTCACTTGTTCAATGTTCACCTAATAACATCCAACTGATACCACAATATACCCAATATACAGATACAGCCATTTCTTCTTGTATTTAAAACATGCCTTTGACAAAACTGGATAACCTATATATAGAAATGTAGGGAGTAGTTAGTTCGTAAACTAATTCCTAGCACAAAATAAGAGAAAATAAAAAATACAATGAAGGTCCAAAAAGGTTAATAAACCAAAGAATCAAGGTTCTACAATCGAGGTAAAAGCCTTTTCTATGTTACTGTAAATATACCAATATCCCAAATATTCCAAGACCCCAACAGACAAAGAAGCAAACAAGCCCCTTCAAAGCCAGAATAAACCGACCAAATAAAAAGAATAATAATCTCCATCCACCATACTCATATATTCCTCCTCTTACACAGATCTTAAGGTGGTGAACATTGTATTTTACTTCCCAGGATGACTTACAATAAGATGCATCAGGAAAAACAATGTGAGGTCAAGTTGACTTCACAACATATTTAATATGGGAGCTAAAATTAACTAACTAAAAAAAATACCAAATGTTGCCTTTTCAGACTATTCAAATATTTAGATTTTGACACGAAAATGGTAAAAACCTCTTATACAAGTGACATTTAAGTGTCCAATTACAAAAAGAATGAAGTAATTTATCAGGAAACCTATATTTGCCAAGCAAATTGAAGGAAAATCATCTGAAAAGAGGTTTGCTGATGTGGAGCAGTCTTTGAAAGGTGGACTATATAAGTGGTGTACAATGCCCAGTATAAAACTGCAGGTGACTTTCCATGCTCTAATCTAATAAAGTTTTTTTTCCGCAATTCAGTGTTCTCAAAAGGAAAAAATTAATCTAGGCATACCCAAGATCACTATCCGGGTTGATAAACTTAATAGCACCACCACCTGGCATTTTAGTGCAACAGCAGATAGTAACAAGCCAAGAATGAGAAATTTCAAATAGACACTAAACTAAACAGAACACTAAACAGAAACTACAAGTTGGTCACAAGACCAGGCAAACAAAATTAGGAGTTCTCACTCTCAGTGAGAGCCATGACACCAGTCATTTTCCCTAAAAACCAACCCAACACATGAAGCCCAAACACTGCTAAGATGAACGGATAACTGAAAAAAGAAAAAAAAAGGTATGTTTAAAAGCTGTGTAAATTTCACCATGACAAAGTGAAAGAGGTGTTTGCTGGATGTTTGATATTTAATAGGCATCTTTAATCATCTTTTCCCTCTGGAGTGACCCCTGCTGAAAGCAGTATGAAACACAAAGTGAGTTTTATTTGACAAGGCCTCGGAATGAGGTGAATCAAGAACAAAGTGACTAGGGGGGTGTTGCAGCATTTATGGTGATGTGGAGGACATTTGAATGTAATGTTAGCCAGCCAACTGCGGTCACCATGACGCGTACTTGGCATGTTTATAGCAGGGAAAATATAGTTTATTTAAAACAAGCTACTGCTAGCGTGTGGAGGTCCATGAGCAACAAAACGGACTGGAAGCTGAGCACAGACCTTCAAACCAACAGTGTGTTTGTGTGGCTAGGCGATACACTAGATGTTCTCTTCAATGTGTGTGTAGGACAACACTCCCCGAGGAGCCATTTCCATACATCAAGGTTCACTTTATTAATTTTATTTGGGTAACCCTCGACTCCATTTTATTGGTCGTTCACTAAAATCCTTAACTAATCTTTATTGGTTAAGGCTGAAACCCTGTGACTTTATTGGTTATCATTACAACCCTCCACTCAGCTTTATTAGTCAAACTGCATCTCATCGGGCCTAACTGTGGAAACCAGTATTTCTTTAACTTATATAAATCATTTTATTCAACAGGACCGTAAAAATCAACCTTTTCTGTACAAAGGAATGATATATTTAAATAGAAATCAAGACAACACAGGTCATCAGCCACAGGAATGATAGCAATAATAGGAGGAATATAAACAGATCAATGCAGTGTTGCAACAGCACACACTTACACCTGTCATTTATAAGGCACAAAAACATGGAGCAAAACAAGGGCATGGAGGACGTGTAACAGTGCCCTCCAATGGCTAGAGCCCAATACTGCAGCAGGGGCAGCAGTGATAACACACTTTGATTAACTACAGAAAATGGTAGATTGGGTATAAACCTGGCTTCTCTAATGGCCTCCTTGTGAGCCTGGAACATCTTGACGTTGTTCATGTTGGACTGCCAGTACTTAACGTAGCCTCCGTGGTCGGCTGTCAGCATCCACATGTCGTTATGAGACCAGGTCATGGCCCGTACGGGGCTATCGTGGGCCTGCAGGTGACGACAGGAGGAGAGACCATTTTGTAATTCCAACATTATTTTACCATGTTTTTTGATAATAACTAGGCAGACAGCATTCATTTTAATCTTTTACAAACATTTCCACATGTGCGCAAATTTCCTAAAGAGCTAAAAAGTCTGTAAAGATGGAAGATGGGTTAATGTTAACCTGTAAAATGGTCTCAAAGTTGAAAGTCAACCCGTTCCACAAGGTGAACTCCCCGCTTGAGGCTCCGGTGACGAGACGCCGACCCTCAGGAGTCCACTGGAGACAGAAAAGACAAGTACAAGTGGGAGTATTTGGAAAGAGGCAACAAACATCCAAACCAAAGTTGATTTTTAATATGGAAGTACATATCAAGCCGGTATTCATTAACACCAAAAAATAGTCAGTGGATTTGACTGTTGCATATTACTATAATGAAGCATTCTGGTTCTCTGATGTTTTGGGGTATATTTAGCATTTATCTTTCCTCCTGGTGACAAAACTCAATCTTATCTAACCAGGCGGCAGTAGAAATAGGAGCATTAACCAACAGTATCCAATGTTTACTCATGAAGGAACTTACCCTTATAACAAAGACGGGACACTTCACCTTGTTGGTGGAGGTTCGCACAAACTTGGTTGTGACGGCATTCATTGGGTTATTTAACATGCCAAGTGGTGGGACAAGCTGCAGGGACAGAGAACAATTCCAATGAAGCCTAGAGGAAACCCCATTTTACCCCAATACGGTCAGTGGTCAGGCTGGTAGCAGAACCCCGACATGGCTACAAAGCAATCAGTGTTCTTACATCATTGTAACATCCTGCATCTGGCTGGATGGCACGGAAGTCTCTATGGTCTCGCTGCCACAGGCGGTTCTACAGAGAAACGTCGAGTTATAGGAGGAATCTGCGCTAGGGCAACGTAACTAGCAGTAAGAATATGAAATATATATGAATGTGACTAAAGTAATTAATTTAAATAAGTACTGTAGATAACCAAAGACAAAACAGGAACATATGGCCATATGCTGAGTCCGTACCTCCAGGTATCTGATGACAGAGGGGTTGTAGTCGATGGTCTTGCGGTTAACAGCCTTTCTCATGCGCTTGCCGTCGAAGGTGAGCTGCTGCATGGCCTGCTGTTGAGCAAAGTCAGGCCGCTTGTAGAACACCTGCCGGGGTGCCTGATGCTGGAACCGTGGCATGTGGAAAAACCGCGGGGGCGAGCCAATGTCTGTCGCCATGGTGACCTGTTAAACCTACAAAAAAAGGGCAAAGAACAGTGGGACGGGGTCATCTTATGGCTTCTGACATCAAATCCAAAAATTGTATGCAAGGTACTAAGCAATCACTGTAATGTACAAATAAAACAAGCAATACAATGCAAATGGAGACACAGATGACAGGTTATTTCAATAAATAAATACGCATGGGTAGGGTTCTTCACTACACAATACATGTACTACAAATATCCCATTTGAATTTAATACCTGCAATTTCTGTATCATGCGTCAACATCTGTCATGTTGAGATGTCTATTGCCACAAAGTCACCGTTTTGTATTTATTGTGATGCACTGTATGTATATATACACACATACATACATATATATTATTTAAATGTATGTGTCATGTTTTGGATTAAAAATTGAACAACAAACTTAAGTAACTTGAGAATACACAGCAATCAGTTTTGTAGACACATTTTTGAACAATGGAAGTCAAAGACTAATGAATACAACTAATTAATTTCGGGTTAACTCATGGTGAATGCCATGTCAAAACACAAGCCAATGGACCAATTAATCTTTCAGTGAGGAAGCAAATATAACACAGAAACCGTCACAGTACATATAGAGTACACATGCTGTCCAACAAATGGATAGAAATATCAGTGTAAATCTGTTGAGCCTGACAGAAGAGTTAACAGGTTTCTGACCCATTTCAAAATCATTCTATACATCTGTATAGATATATATATAAACCAGTAAACTAATATTCTCACATTATCAAGTCTTAAATATAGAATAGGTATTTATTCCTGACCGCCTCCTGTTCCCCTTTGTCATTAAGGCTAGGACAAATTTAAAGAAACTAACATAGCAATACGGAAGTGTTACCATTTGCATCTTTTTTGATCAATATAAAACAAAGCAACAAATTCAGTTTAAAAAAAAAAAACAGCAGAGAAGGCCGGATTTTCACAGGAAGGAAGAAAACAGTGTGGCGTCAAATGATTACGAGATGATACCAATATTGGCTGGCTGTTGAGGGGGAACATTATATTACTATTGAACTAAAATAAATCAACCTCAGTAAGACCCTACATAGAATGTAGCGTTAATATATTTACTTTGGTGCCATCTTTGAATGCTACTTTTGGAAGGCTAGCTATAAATAGGTGTTTAAAAATAAATCTAAATCGACCCTTACAACCAAGTTTTAAAATATGTCTGAGGTGCCTACTTTACCAGAGCAGTCAGGTCTGAGGGGGCAAGAGTCAGAGCATCTGGAGGATTAGTGCCTTGCTCATGGACACCTCAAAATTATTGGTATTTGTTGCTGCATGGGTTAATTTTTAGTTACAATGGAAACTACCAGACTCCTAAGAATGAATTTGACCATACTGGGTTTAAGAAAACAATTTAAACTTAGACTATAATTTAATACATTTTAGGAAAGGTAAGGATAAAATCAACTCCACCAAGAAATGTAAAACCAATATTTTGGCCCAGAATACCTATACAGCAGTTTGTTAACTGTTAAAATTGTCTGCTGGTACCTGTAATTAACACTAAATAACAGAATTTTGAATAAAAGAATGTTGAAGACAATTCAAAATCCTGAGCCATGAAATTATTTTTGTAAACTTAAGACAATTTTGGAAGCTGTAGACAACTCCTTTAAGCAAATTTAACATTATGGCCTTAAAATGTGACACTGTATATACAGTGCGGAATGTAAGCATTTAGATATTAATAGGGTCAATAAAATTAAGAATTGAACAAAACATCCACACAACCAGCAAAAGCATTATGAAACTATGCATTAACTGACACTGAATAAGAATTAAACTACATTAACTACAGTATATCATGGTAAAGTGAAACTTAAACTTGACATCACAAAAATTCACATACTCAGTATCAGAATAAATATTTTTTTGGTGACACAATAAGGTTAGTGCAAACCCAAGAGCTGAAAACTACCATGATCAACAAGTCCGGCACAAACAGGCACAGCCTTTGACAATTTACAGCGTTCTCCCATTTCTAATGTTATTGAGGGTGAATTAGTGTTCGGGATCAACGTGGGTAAAAAAGGAAACAGCTATGCTTCCTCTTTGCCATGCTAAAATTGGATCTCTGGCAAAGTGAATATAAAGAAAATACTAGTTTCAACAAGGTGGCTAGTGTGGGTTGGAGGGTAGAGGTTATAAAACGAGGTACATCCTCTAGAGCAGGGGGTCCAAAACTTTTCAGCCCGTCCCCAAAATAACGGTGCCATAGACTCCCGACCCCCACTATCCCCGGAGGTGTTTGAAGCATACGAGCGTTGCGCGCGGCCGCGCACACGCACTAATAGGCCGATACAAACAAGAGCATAAGAACACAACAGCCTAACTTCCACATTATTTTATAGTCATTTAATATAGGCTAGTAGTAGAATACATTAGTAATCTCCATGTATAAACTGTAGTACCGAGAAAACATAGTATGTAAAAGCAGCAGGCACAGGTTATGTCTCTGTGGCTAAAATATGCTATTTCTATTTTTTTTAAATTGTATTTGTTTTCAGGAAATCATCTTCCGACCCCCACTGTGGGAAGCACTGCTCTACAGTAGTGGTCCTCAACCTTCTTTCTTTCCAAAAGTTGGACACAGTTCGTGCACGCTGCATAAATATCCTAAATATAATGCCACTAAATGGGGCCGTTGGTAAAATAAAGGTAACGTTATAACAACCTTTTTTATGTTTCGTTTATAAAATGCCTGCCCCCCCAAAAAACAACCATCCCCGACCATCATCCTGATGAGAACCACTTCTCTAAAGGCAGTCTTTAGCAAGAGGGGCTAACTCGTTAGCTGTCCTTGTGTGAGCACGTTATCATTGCTTGTAACCTAAGCGAATTAGACGGTGGACAGACACTGGTGAATACAGTTTAAATTGGACTTCACGCTTATCATCCCTCGTCAGCGGCCAGTCAGACATCCAACCTGACATATCACTTTCTTAAAAATAAAATGAATAAAAGCAGAATATAATGGCGGCCCGGTGTGGACGTCGTTAGGGTACAACAACAACGCGCTGCTAGAAACTCACCAACAATATCCAATGCAGAGAAAGAAATCTATCTAGCTATGATTAACTAGCTAGATTCTTCTTTATAGCAATTCTTTTGCAGAACCATAAGCGTCTTTAGTGTTTATTGAGGCAATATTATAATGAATATCGCTTTATCACGTTAACCCCCAACCGCCTCCATGTCGACGTTTCCTCCTGGCTTCTTGTTCTGGAGAACAGGCTTCTGGGTATTTCTTTTTACATAGGCGGGAGCAGATTACGACGTCATCATGTACAGGAAGTTGATTTATTTTATTTTCAGCTGTTGTTATTTTTGGAGAGAACACTGTTCAACCAATATTTTATTCGGTTTTATTAATATTGCCCACAGTCGTAGCGTACGTCTCTGATATTTGAAATAATTTTGGCCAACCAAGAGTGGTTTAAAAATAGTAACCAAGTAGACTTCATTCGCAGTTAGAATCATATTAAACAAGAAATCTACATATAAATAATTAAAACTTTAGCTATATCACAATCGTGCGTTTCCCCGGAGCGGAACTTAGTGTAACAGGTCGAGTCCCGCACCGTACTCAAACCTGGACGGGCATGAGAGGCGGAAGCGCTAGCAAGGGACACTAAAAAACCCTTCATTTATACAGTAGCCAACGGGCTCCAGTGTCTGTCGCACGTCTCGGAGAGTGATGTTTACTCCGCACTGCTCTGCACCTCACTGTACCGCTGGCCTCCGTTATATTAGCGCAGTGTTATTTTAAAAAATTGGCTACTGTAAAAGAATGGAGTTGAGTTGCCTACTAACATCTCTTCCTCTTCCCACCCTGTCAGGGGGTTCTAGAATCGGCCCGGTTGTCAGCACCAGGGCTGCATAGTAAAGCACAGGTCTTTGAAGCCAAGACCCATGATCTAGCGGGAGGCTTTACTCTTCCGAGTATGGTTGCCAACGCCTGTACTACTTTTGGGGGAAGAAAGCCTTTTCCCCTGACCGTCACTCTTAAATAAAAAATAACATTACTTGAACACCGCACAAGTTCTAAAAACGATTTATTTTTATTATGAAATTTAATGTGAGGGGTTGATTATTTTAAAAGTCTCCTAAAGCCCAGGAAAGTTTTTCTTGTGTGACACCTGGTGTGACATCATGGCAGGGCACAAAGTAAAGTATGCACCTTTGAGCTGTTGGTAACCCTGGAGCCGAGAATGCTCAAGGAGCCAGGGACACCGGCACACAAATTCCAAATATACAGTACATAACAAATGTTTTGCTGTGATCATGACCGTGGTTCGTTTATGTTTTAAGTTTTTACATCTACAGTGACCCAGATTTCTACTTTGAGATGTCTGCCCTCATGAAGAATATTGCTCCCAAAAAGTAAAGCTAAGTAGCCTACAATTAAACTGGTTTCAGAGATTCTCCACATAAAAAAACATTATTGTTTGATAACTTAACAAACTTAATTATGATACAGATAGACTAGGTTTTGTTACATTTGTATTTGTTGTGCTTTTCTTTTCTTTAAAAATAAATAAAAACTGTATTAGTACACCTAATGAATCACAATATACTGGACATATGCACCAAATATTACTTCTGTGGCCAAATGGACACCAATTGGATTAATGTCGGAAAAGAGCATGATATTACTATATAAACTGTTTTTCTGATGTACTCAAAAACATATGTAATTTTTCCGCTACAATAGCTGTATATAGCTAACTAAACCTAAGTATTAAATGAATTGAATGCTATTAATAGTGATTTAGGTTTTGATACTATATTTACAACTTTTTCACTTGTAGAACAAACAAATGCAAGCTAAACGTACAAATGAAACACAATTTTACAAAATGTTTTGTACTGAAGATTTAGGGAAGCGCAAGACTGCTTAAAAATTACATATACGGTAGGCTACTTACTTCAGACAGAGATGAAATTCCATAGAAACGTTTATTTAAATGGAAACAGTGGTGCATTGAACGCCCTGTTGTGTTACACAAGCGTTGCAAGGACTTTAGTTGGATTCATTGTGGGCACTGCCTTTTTAATATGGCAGGGTTTATATACACTTTGATGCTAATTGGGTAACACCTCTGACACACCCACCAAACGAGAGAAAACGTACCTCAAAGCCCACTGCACACCGTTTCGAGGGAACATGTCGTTCAACTCGGAAAACGTAGCAAAACGCTGGACACCGTTTTCAGATTGAACGTGTCCCTGGTTAGATGTCGCAGTAATGTTACCACGAGACCAGGATTTCCAAAACCAACTAGCTTCAGCTTGCCTCACGATTTTCAAAGGGAGGGCTGTGTCTATTTTTTTATGTCAGTGGTCAGCAGTGGCCATCTACCACAAACTATAGTAGCATTAGGACCCAGGATTCCAGTCTGCTATCCAACTGCAGGTGGTAAATATAGCATGGCCTGTATGGTGTGGCCAGAAACTGGAGCACAGTTAGGTCAAGAAGAGACAGGAACAGATTGGCTTTCTCATAGGGTGAAGGACACCTATATCCTTAATAATGCGCATCTGAAATTTTTATTTACATAGCAGCAAAAGGTTGGAATAAGTGAATCAGATTGTACAATGTATTTGTCTGTGTTGCTGGAGTAGATCTGAGTAGTTATTGTAGAAAATTGTATCTTGTGTTTTAGGGAATGGATGTAGGAAACACTGTCCTTCAATACAGCTGAAGCGACAGTTGCTTGGTTGTGTAGCATATCTCTATCACTGTGACTGCAGAACAGGGTAAAGCAGCATCCATTGTTTTCAGAAGAGCAGAGTATTTACTGCCACTGCTGAGATGCTCCAGCTGTGCAAGGTCACCAAGGCTCTGTTCATCAGTAACGCTCGCTCAGCTTGCAATGACCAGCTCATCCAGCAGGAGGCAGTCACACAGTGCATCAATGTGTCCAAACAACAGCCCTTTCCTGCTTTGGAAGTCACCACGCTCCGAATCCCCGTCTACGACGACCCCAATGAAGACCTGTACAGCTACTTCGACCATTTTACCGATGCCATCCAGGACGAAGCGAACCGCGGGGGCCGCAGCGTGGTCTACTGCAAGAACGGCCGCAGTCGCTCGGCCACCATTTGTGTGGCTTATCTCATGAAACATCGGAATCTTTCACTGGCAGATGCCCTTCAGGTGGGTAGGATGGAGGTTACATGGATGCCTAGCTTGATTAAGGATGATAAACTAGAAATAACCAACAATGATGCACCGACATTTGAGGTGAGGCAGGTGGGAATTTAGACAGTCTGTGTAACTTGACAAAAAGGTGCATAAAGAAATCATGTGTGCATCAACAGCACGTATCCTGTCAGAATTCCTTCCTTCCCTAAAATACAGCTTTTTGTAAACTTTGTGGATAACCGACTAGTGTGTGACATATGTAGCCTACATGCCACGTTTTGTCACATCCTCTCTTGCAGAAAGTGAAGACTGCTCGTCATGTGATTGACCCCAACCCTGGCTTCATGGCCCAACTACAGCAATATGAACAAGAGCTTAAAAAGAGGCGAGGTGTGGAAACCAAAAAAACAAACTAGAAGTGCTCCCACAAAGCTAAATACTCCTCACCCTTAGCCTTCAGACAACCCTGACACCCTTAATCTAAAATTATGGCAAAAGACCTATTATTTCTGTACTACCTCTGTTCACCGTTTGCAATTACACAAGCAGTAGCCTAAGCTACTTGAGCAAAAACTATTTTCTTCTCTGAAAGTTTGTATGTAAAGGGAAGGTCAGTTTTGCAGGGTCTACCACAGTGGTTCCCGTTGGTTATAGAAATCCTGGAAACGTTTATGAAAATTACATTTCATTTTCAAAATAACATTTGTATGGCTCATCATGTAATGTTGTTTCTAAATAATGTTGGTTATATAAAGATACAGATTGTCCATGTTACATACATACAGATGAGGAAACCGCACAATTGTCAAAACGCAGGTCAAATTTAATATAGACCTACATATGATGTATACATATTATCCATCATGGCTAACATGATTAACATGGAAATTTTGTGAGAAGTTATGGAAAATGTTTATGGTTTTTATTGGTAAGCTAAAGAAAATAAGAAAATTCTTTGACATTGTATAATACTGTGTTCATAGTATAGCTGTAATGCCACATTCTGTCCTCTAAATGGAAGCTTACAGAGTGGGAGGGTAAAAGATTCCCTTCAGAAGCAAACTGCAATAACATTTTTGTTTTATAATAGTTGCTGGTTATTACTCAGGTTATAACTGAAATTGTATTAAATGTTGGGTTTGCACAGTTTGCACAAGAGATCCAGTTTATTCTTTTTACAAGCAGCACTCTGCAACATTAAAAGGTAAATGGTCGGTTTCCAAGGGTGTCAGGGCAAGTTGTGTTGCAAATCAAAAATTACTTCATCCTCTGTATTAGAAACAGTATAACAATAGTAAAGATAAATTTCACTTGTAATGATGCTGCTATGAACAGATCACATTACATGAAAATACATAAGAATATCCATTCTACAGCATTCACCAATTGTGTAACACTGCAGATGAATAGACTAGCATAGTTTAATGCAGTTGTGACATCTTTGGGAGGGTGTGTTGTAGTATAATGTGTTATGTAGTAGGGTAACTTTAGAGAACATAAGCACATAGTTACTATCGAGTTACATGTAAAAGCACATACTATTATTATTTAGGCCTGAATATAGTGCCCAAACCTGTTGAAATATTGCCAGTATAACATGGTTACATCTGGTCAGATGTTTTGAAATGAAGTAAAGGGTTTCAACTCATTTATGATTTTTGTGTGTTATTTGTAATTTTCTGAAGCCTAATCGATTTAGACCGCTAGCACATGCTGCTGTCTAATTGAACAAAAAAAAAGACAGTGTGGCCATTGTAAATTGTAAAACTAAATAAAATATATCAATAAACTAGAGAGATGCAATGTCTGTGTGAAAAAATAATTAAATTACAGAATATATGGCCTAATTTAACAAGACTGAATAGTTGTGCAAAATTGAAAAGCTATTTGCACATCATATGCCACGGTGTGATCAGTTTGAATGTGCTTGCCTATGGTGAGTCTCTACGGTGTATCTCTGACTGATTTACATGCATTTACAGTATGTGTCAATGTGCCGTAAGATTTCTATTTTCTATATTATCTTCAATATTTTTTAAATTATGTACACTCATGTGCAATGTACAAAGAGATTCAACTCCTAAGGACAGAATCAGCAGAGGTCACATATGTACCCTAGGGTTAGCATTGGCACAGCTGCATCTAAGGTATGCTACTACTGTAGGTGTCAGTATAGTACATTTCAGTCTAGGAACTACAGACTTTGAGAATTTAACAAAGAAAGATTACATAAAAGTTGCCTACTACACCTTAAGGCATAGAAAGATTATTTTCTCACTGCATGGATTAGAATAAAGACTTGATTTGTGATAAAAAATCTTGATGAACTAATTAATTAGCATTTGTTAAAATGTGTTACATCTCTGTTTTCACGGGGTCACGTGGGACTGAATAAGACAGGGGTTCTCAAAGTAGGGCTCAATACTTTTATTATATTTAATAAAATATAGCATACATTTATTTCATTGGTGTTTATGGTTGTTTCTAATGGTATTATGGTATGCTGTGATGAAGTAGTTCATCAGTAAACCCTATGAACCACGTTTTTTAGGGGCCACGTGTCAAAAATTTGGGGAACCACTGGCATGTGCAGCAAAGGCCCTTTTATGGCCTATGGTGTACCTGGGCCCTGTCCCATTCGGCCCTTACCGAGTCAATCCATTGGTTGTACTGGGAAACCTTAGTGTAGATGCCCAGCTTGTCTTCTTTGCCACATTCCTCCCCCCACGACACCAGGCCAATCAGGAACCAGGTGTTCCGGTACAAGGTAACCATTGGTCCCCCGCTGTCGCCCGTACAGGCATCTATCTTTTGGCCCAGAATGCCGGCGCACAGCACGTTCTCAGAGACGTTGTTCATCATCTGGCGAGAGCAAATGCTGTGCTCCACCAGAGGAACCTTGATGACGTTGAGCGCGGAGCTGTAGTGGCTGCTGTTTATGTTGTCTGAGCCCCAGCCAGTTACCACGGTGGTGGTACCATTGAGGTGGAGCACGCGCTCAGCCATCTCCCGGCTCGGAAGGCACACGGGGAGGATGAACTTGGAGAGGGGTGCGGGGGTGGCCAGGCGCAGCAGGGCGATGTCATTGTCCACAGTTATGCTGTTGTAGTTGGGGTGGGGGATATGCTTAATGACCGGCAGGATGACCTCTGTTCCTTCTGTCTTAAAGCGCTCATAGTCACCTGAGGTGGAATATTATTTTTAGCAAGATGTGAAGATTATGACTTTACATGTCAGAACAGTAATAAAACTTGTTAATAAAATGTGATATAATAACCTGCTATCCACTTACAACAGTAAGAAGCAATGAATACAAAGCTGATGTCTTTCTTAACTGGTAGTGTTTTCTACATTCTCTACTGGTAGTTTGACACAACTTGACACAAAGTGGAGGAAGCAATCTGCTTTGTAGACACATTCAAATTAAGTTTTTGAGAAACAATGGAAGTGCAAACTGCAAACACTGAGTTCTTTCTTCAGCAAGACATTTTGACATTTTGAAGGAAGCTACAGAGTTGTTTGGTTACTCTTTAAAGAATAAACAAACTCTCACACTAAACACTAAAATCAAGCTGTAGGAACAGCACCATCTAATGTGATACTGTAGGTACCAGGTGATGTCACTTGCCATGTGTGTCTAAGAAGTGACATTATCAAATTTGAACAAAATTTGAATTAGATACAGCAATAATCTCAACATATTTGATTTAATAAAAATAAAAAAATGCACAAAAAACATGCACAGTATATGCCTCTACTCATGGGGTGACTTCACGTTTAGATAGAAGACTTCACCTAGACGAACTTTGAAGCGCAGGTCGTTGCTCAGACAGTGTGCAGTAGTGAGGACCCAGTTCTCATCAATCAGGACCCCTCCACATTTAAACTTTCCTCTGGCGTTCAGCAATAGTGCCTGGGGAAATAAACAATATAAGTATACTGCAGTAAAACCTTAGTTTGATTCAAATTTAAGGCCAGTTTACTTCCTTAATCTTATTACAGTCTCAATGGACTTCACAAGCCCACTTTTCACAAACCACCTCAACTGTAACCTCCAAATCAGGTCAGGAAACCAGAATTATACTTTGCAGATTAAATTGGAGTGAAATAACTTTTTCTTAATTTGCATACAATTTTATTAAATTACATTAATGAGTATTGACTACATATTGAAATTGAGTAATGTGCCATGGAATAACCTTTTATCCTATTTCTATGGCCATGAGGTATTTTTTTCTTCTAATTCTGAATAAGAACTAGTGACTTTTACCTGCCAGGGACTTTCTCCCTTCTTGCCAACCTCTCCTCCCACCATCCAGGGCATCAGGCCTTCAACAGGTTTACTGTACGAAGACCTGGAGATCAGAATCTGCCCACATGAAGAACTATCTAAACAGGGGATATAACCAGAGAGAGAGGTTCTTTCTTAAAGATGCTCAGAAACCTTTAGAAAAATTAATTAGACAGCAATATCCAACCTGGGTGAGCAAAAACATGCAGGGAATAGCAGAACTCTAAATAGTGTCATCCTTCACTACGTACCACATAGTTCAACCCAAACTCAGTTTACAATGATAAACAATCTGGCCTGTAGTGGCTTTGAGAACTAAATAATGTTAATGACCCTGCTAGCTAATCTTTTACTCTTACCTTTTGAAACACACTTTTTGTGGTTGTCATGGAGGCGATACCTCGCCAGACAGCTGCATGTCCTGCCCACACCGTCGTTATTATCTTTGCAGTTGTGGTCACAGTCTCCATTGTTAACAGAGCAGTTGTTGGCTGTAGTGGCTGCAGATGACACACACAAACCATGTTCATATTAAAATACATTAGAACTACATGTGCAGAACACTGAATCAAGGTTTCATGTATTGTATTGTTGTTACATTAAGTTTAAACTAGAACTGTCTTTGATTAATTAGTGAAAGTACTGTGCCGGCCGTTAGGTTAACCAATGTATACATACATAAGATTTTAATGACTATGCCACCCTAAAACCGATTATGGTGTTAGCAGAGATGCTACACCGCATGGCTAAAATGCCTGGTGGTTATGCAGAAGCAGCAATGGGAGGCACTACAACAACAGGCTATGGCTCAAACCCAGGCCTTGCTGCAGTTGGAACCGCGAGGGTGAGTGGAGTCAGCGCCGCAACCTGCCGCGCGACCTGCGCTGTGACCTGCACCGCGACTTGCACCGCGACCTGCGCTGTGACCTGCGCTGTGACCTGCTCTGTGACCTGCACCGCGACTTGCACCGCGACCTGCACCGCGACCTGCGCCATCATCGAACATACAGCTGCCAAAGAAGACACTGGCAGATGATCCTCAGGCCTTCCTTGAGGCATTCGAGGGGGCAGCGAGGCATGCGGTTGGCCAGCTGCGGAGTGGGCGTATGCTTCTGCTTTTGACCGGGGAGGCACGTAGCCTTCCGGCTATAGAGCCAATACCAGTAGATGAAATGGGCCATCTTGGACAACACGGGCCTGAATGCAGAGGACCATCACCGCCGTCTCCGGCAGGCCAGGTTGGGGGAGGAAGGGCCGAGGGTGCCTTTGCGTCCATTGTCATCAGTGAAGGTTCCTTTCAACCAGATGGGCATGGACTTCATCGGGCCATTTGAGTGCTCACGGCTATCGCTTTGTATTAGTGTTGGACTATGCAACGCGATACCCCAGAGGGTTACTGCGATGAGGACCAGAATTTACCACCCCTGATGGGTTTGTGAAACGGCTAAACTGAACCCTTAAGTCCATGATCTGGAAATATATACACAAGGATAGCCATAATTGGGATAAATGGTTAGACCCTCTGATGTTTGTAGCCTGGAAGGAAACCCCAGGCCTCCACAGGATTTTCTCCCTTTGAACTGCTGTTTGGCAGAACCCCATGGGGCGTGCTGGACCTGATTAAGGAAAGCTGGGAGACAGGTCCAAGCAACAGTAACAACAGGAGGTCTAATGGAGGTGTCACAGTTCCATGCCTACCCGATGCCCCGGTTCGACAAACTCCTGGACTGGCTTGGTACAGCTCACTTTTTCACGACACTGGATTTGACCAAGGGCTATTGGCAGATTCCAATGTCTCCAGGGCCTTCTTCACTCCATTTGGGTTGTACCACTTTAACACACTTCCGGTAGGCTTGTTCGGGGCTCCAGCCACCTTCCAGTGCCTGATGGCTAGAGTGCTGCGGCCGCATGCTGCATATTTAGCATATGAGCAGCAAGTGGCCGCGGTGCTCGAATCCCTCAGAAGTGTGAGGTTGGACAGAGAGTGGGACAGTATCTTTGGTACCACTTGGGCAGTGGGTAGGTACGCCCGCAGGTGGACAAGACTGCAGCAATTACAACCTGTCCACGGAGGAGTCCAAAATTACATGAGATGGTTCTTGGGGCTGGCTGGGTACTATAGGCATAATAATAATAATAATCAATTACACTTATATAGCACCTTTACAAGCTACCCAAAACACTTTACATGTCATAGGGGATCCACCTCCACCACCACCAATGTGTAGCCTCCACTTGAATTATGCGACAGCAGCCAGAGCACGCCAGTACGCTCCGCACATATCCCACATCCCACATTCCCAGAGCTATACAGTGGGAAGGCGAGCAGAGGAAGAGTTAGCCAATCTGTAATTTTAGGGATAATTTTAGAAGGCCTTGATCAATTATGGCTATTGTTCGGCAGGGCATTTTTGGCCAGGGCACCGGGGTCAACACCTCTGCTCTTACGAGAAGTGTCCTGGGATTTTTAATGACCACAGAGAGTCAGGACCTCGGTTTTACATCCGAAAGATGGGACCTATTCACAGTACAGTGTCCCTGGCACTGCACTGGGGCATTGGGATCCACACAGACCACAGGGTGAGTGCCCCCTGCTAGCCTTACCAACACCTCAACCAGAAGCAAGCTTGGAATCTCCCCTAGCAGGTCTCCCATCCAGGCCCTGACCAGGCCCAGACCAAGTCCAGACTTTCTAAGCTTCAAAAGCCTGGTGGCAATGAGCTGCAGGGAGCTATGCTACTGACAAACAGCAGGCTATGTGGACCTGGTCAGCCCTTTCACTGACCCGCAAAGGTGCCTCAGATCATGTCCAGTGGATGGAGCAGTTCCAGGGGGTGTTTACAATTTTACTTTTAGCCAAGTAAAATTGGCTATCTGGGGGTGGGGGGGGGGGTCAATCCTCCACACACCTAACATTAATAAATGGCATCAACGTGTGGATTACCCATTGGTATCTCGCTTTACAGCCTTTCAAATTCAAGGTGATCTACAGGCCAGGGAAGCAGATGGGTGTGATTACCTCTCTCGCCCGCAAGGGGGGAAGGAGTTGGCTAGGCCGGATGAGGCGCCAATAAATTGTTGTGTTACAAGGAACGTAACATTGAGTAGATAGCTCAAATGCCATGGTAGGCAAGCTTGTTTAAATAAATGAAGAGATTGTTTTCAGTAATAAGGCATCAGTTTTGTGTGTGTCTTTGAACTTCGAAGGTAACACTAATTGAGACAGTGACACCAATGATTCAACATTGGGAGTTTTATTTTCCACATTGCAATGAATGTGGGAGAACCATACAATAAATGGCACTGCACTTTAAATGCTTAAAAATGTTGATGAAGGAAATGTATGCTAACAATTTAATTGATGCTAATCATATCAAAATAGCTATATAACAAGGTTTAAAGATGTGCTGTCGCGGGCAGTGGTAAACGATATCCCACAAAAAAACAAAACTCTGCAAAATATAACGACTTGTTTTTGCTTTTGCTTTTGTTTTTTACCCCAAGAAAATACCATAACACTAGAAAATGGGCTAGTATTCATGCATGGAGCCCAACTATTGCTGTAGTATGCCCGCAGCCCATCTAATGTGGTAGAATGCTATTTGCTACAAAGTAACTTCACCCATCCCTGCCTCCTCGCCTCCCCACCACCCATCAACACATAAATGTTTAGTACTAATGCATACAAATACTGTTCCCAACGTACCCTAGTCACAAACACACCTTTCTCCAATCCCCTAATCTACCCTGCTTAAGCAGCTACAGTAGCCTATATAAGCGGGAGGGTGGATGAGGGGAATTGTTGTTGATTACTATGTGTACCTGTTTGTTGTTTGTTGTTCTTTTGGAATACTACCCGTTGTGTGGATTACCCTATTAAATTACTGAGCATACGCTCTTTGAATGCTCATCCACATCTTGGGCCCTATTTTAACGATCTGAAACGCAAGTATCAAACGTGAAACGCAAGTAGCTTTGTGGGCGGATCTCGGGCGCTGTTGCTATTATACCGGCGGGATAAATGACTCTTGCGCCTGACGCAAATCTAAAAGGGGTTGGTCTAAAGTAGCTAGGTGTGTTTTGGGCATAACGTGCAATAAACCAATCATCTTACATCCCCTTTAAGAGCAGGCGCGCTTGTTCCATGGCGGATTGCTATTATGATGGCGGATTTGCCAGGCGCATGCCTGGAGCGGTTCACAGACGAGGAGACCGACGTTCTCATCAGGGCCGTAAAAGATAGAGAAGTGACATTGTATGGGGATGGGAGAAACCCACCCAAATTAGCTTCCGTTAAACAGGCGTAGGAGGAAATTGCCACTATTGTTTCCACGGCTGGCATCGCCAGGACATCGCATTGGTTTTTTCTGGTCAGTGGCGGAATTGTTTTCTGAAACTGCAAAATAGCACCAGGGAACATTTTCACCTGAACACGCCTCCTCTTTCGCTGAACCGCCCCGGGGAGCGCAAATTCATTCCCTAATTTACCGGCATGCGTCTGTGGAGGGAAAAGTCCGCTGTGCGTCGGGGGTGCAAAATAGAAATGATACATACGTTGGTGTACAAAGTCAATTGGGCTGGGTGCAAGATAGGGCCCCTTGTGTGTCTCTGCACTTTCACTCCTCTCACCCTCGAGTCGAGAGTGAGAGGATTATTATGGGCTATAAGGGGACAAGTAGAGCGTAGCCACTCACTGTTCAGGTGTGGGAGAGGCCTGACAGAGCAACATTTTTGTAAAGCTGAACCATAAGGGCAAATTAAAAGACAAACGGAGAAGTGTCCCTTTACAAACACAAAATTAAAAAAAGGCTATATCACAAAAACATAAAAAAAAACAGCAGACTAGCAGACTCACGGTGATCACAGTAGCGCCCCTCGTACCCAGGGTTACAACGACAGGCATAGGCCTGGTACTGATCTACACACGTTCCATGAACACAGATGTTGGAACTACACTGGTTACCATCTGAAACACATACACAGCTATGTGAGCACAGACATATCAATGCTTCCTGGTCACTAAACACAGAGAGATTGTCCATAGAAATTATGTTTGCATGAGCATTTATACAATCCTATCATGGTGTCAGAATACTTTAATATTACATGTTTAAAGGGGTAATGTGTGCATTACCGGGAGAAGTCCCAGGTAATGCGCACATTACCTTCCCCGGAGAGTAGTAGAGTTAATGTGTGCATTCATAGGCTTTATCCAATTGTATGCCTTGGATTTGCATTCAAACACAATGGTGGTAGTGGTTTTGCTGAAAGTAGTTCCTCTCAACCGAGGGACTTCATTGTGACTGGAGACAAAACACTCAGATATAATGCATGTATATACTACATGCTTGTGCTTTTCTTTGTTTTTCTAATGAAGCTTTTCTTACCTGTATAGACCGTCCAGAACTCCAACTGGAAGTTTAACATCAACAGTTAGTGAACAAATACAGTTTTATTTCTAAATTTAATTTAAATGTTTTGTTTATTGAAATGGCAGTTGTTAAATAAACACAAATTAACAAAACTATACAGCATGACATACATCATTTAAATATTAAAAAAATGAAAAAAAAATGGGAGGGGGGCTTCATACTGTGGCTTCTCTGGTTTGGAAGATTTCTCTGGCCTCCTCAAAGTCACATCTCTCTTCCACACATTCTCGCTCCTGGGACGAAGGTTTGAGCTCCTCCAGGAAAGTGTTGGCCCTTCTGGTCCTGAGCAGCATGTTGGCATCCTGACTGCTGGAGAACACTAACAACACCATCACAACCAGAGAAAACAGTGATTGGATGGGTTCTAGTCCCATCACAACCATAAAGAACAGCGATTGGATGGTTCCTAGTCCTATACATATTAAAGTACATCAAACCACGCAATCTGTATACTGTATATTTTGTTTATTATACTGTACCATATTGCACATTTGCAACTGTTTGTTGCTACCCCATATAGCTACATAATTTATATTTTACTGTATATTAATTATTCTATACTGTAGAATTTTATTCTATTTTACTTAAGTTTATTCTATTTATTAGGATTGTACTTTAATGACGTTATATTGTCTTATTTTCTCTTATAACTTAACTGCTGCACCAATCACACCATGCTAAATTATCCTAGTCCCATCACAACCAGAGAAAACAGTGGGTCCTAGTCCCATCAGTGATTGGATAGGTTCTAGTCATTGTAATATATGGTTGAGATTCTAATGATTAAAGGGGTAGTGTGTATTTATTGTCCAAAGGGGACAGAGATGTCAATAGACTGGTCCCGGTACCAAAAGTACTTCAAGCTAATCCATGATATACTGTACCTGAATCACACATAATGCCACAGAAGTCTCTTATTTCACAATTTTCAAATCAAATGATTGCTAAATATTTTTCTCACTTCACAATAATGGCTTAAATCTCCACTTTTAATATGCGTGATTTAAATACAGTTTAAGTGATTTGGGGAGCTCAATGAAGACATGGTTTATACCTGGCTTGCTGAGAACTGACGTTGACCATAGTGCCAGGATGACAGATACACACAGGAGTCGGCACATATCAATCAAATCTGCAGTCAAAATATTGTTTTAGATTATAATCATGTTACTTGAAAAGTATGTTACTTAAAACTGAAAAGTACTGAATTATTGATGATATATAACTTATGGTTCAAAACAGAGAGAACAATCCTTGTTTGAACCATTGTGACCTTTGACCTTGTGAACTACACTAAAGAGCCCATTAAGATCTATCTTGAACCAAGTTTACTACGCTACGACAATAACAAAACAACATAGAAACAGCAAAAAAGACGCCATTTAGAAGATTCATTGACTTTCTACTTACATCTAGAAGGTCTGGACATGGACTGTTGGATGTGCTGTTTAAACTGTGTTAATGACTAACCAGCAGTGTTTACTAAGAGTCCACAGTCTGTAGATCTAACATGCCTGCCCCTTCCCAAAAACCTCCCCTTTAAAGTGAAACCATGTCTCCCACACATTTATCTTCCCTTTGATCCCCCATGCCAAATTTAATTTTACTACCATAGCAATCATTTTATAGGTTTAAAGGAACTGGAGAGTTGAAGTACATTTAAAAATTATATCAAAATTGACCAAATTGTTAATGGGACACTCAAATTGGGTCCGGAATTATCCTTGTGGTTGATATTCTGGCTCACATTCTTCTCTACCCCTCCCCCTGCATACACATGCACAGTTTTCAAACATAAACTTGAGCTTGAAAGGGAAATGTTGAGTTCTGGGGGTGCTATACCACAATCGAGGAGTGTGTCCAGTGCAAAAAAGTCCATTACTGTTTTTAATTTTCTCACAACTGTCTGGGCATTTTCTTCATGGCAATGCCCTCTCCTGCAGTGGACTGGTCTTTATGATTGGTTCTTTTTAATATATGACGGACAGAATGAGTATTTAAAAGAAACAATGTTTAATTCTAATTGTATCTATTGTCTGTGCATCTAGTATATTGTGATTAAGAGGATATGTGCTGACGCAGGACATGGGTTGGGTCAACCTAAAGAGAGTGCACAGTCAATGACCCAGACATAAAGAGTTGACAAGACGATACGAAATATAAATGCAACCTCTCTCTCAGTTTTCATTTACATAGCACACATGTACACAGTATAATGCGGCAGTATATTGAGGCATCAAATATGAGAGAGAGCAACATTTTGTGGATATTAAAGGAACCATGCAACATCTCTGCTGACGACTAAAGTGTATCCTGTAATGTGAGTGTATTCCGTTTTCTATATCACCGCCAACTATCTTTATATTTGTTATACTGTAAGTACTTGTCTCATGACAAGATTTTATCTTGATTGTCAATATCCTGTAGTTGTGATGAGTAAGCTCAAACTCTGAATTCAAAATGTAGGTGTGCTTGTGCTTTGTGACTGCAATAGGTTTTGCATTCTATACAAACCTACAAAAGTTAACAATCTGATCATTTTCAGACTGCGTGCTGAAAACAACGTTATTCTTACACAAAGACCGTAAACGGTACATTTTTCTCTGATATTATGTATATATTCACACAACATATGGAAATACCTTGCAAAAAGCAGGAGGTTTGATGTGTGTATAACGCTGCAGATATGACCCTCCTCTATTATACTGCAGGGCCCAAAAGATTAATTTCTCCTGGGAATTGATCTGATTGTTTACATTGTGGCTATTTAATGTGGCGTCTGTCGGAACACACACCTGCACAACAGCAGACCCGGAAAGCAGAACTTGTACCTTCCTTCCCACCACAATGTACCATTCAAAACAACAGTAATTGTCAGCACAGGACAGAACAGTGAAGCGCTGGATCTCACACCAGCCGCCGGGGTGTGTGTCTGTATGAGAGACTGTGGAAACGAGGGCAGTTATTAGGGTTAACTATTCAGCGTTCCTTATTCCCTTTGTAAGGAAGCTTTGTTCCCTCGACTCACGTTACCTTTGTATCTACACTGTTTAACTTTTGCATAAAAAAATGTGTTATATAATAAAGTTGTCTCCTGTGGATTTGGTGACCAGGTGGGGTCTTCTCCATGATACATTTAATAAAGCAGCTGACCCACTGATAAATCATCCCAAGCCTCTTGTTGGGTCAGCAAGTCGGGCACCATGTTCTCCTGCTCTGCTTTCTGGAACGTGTTCCAGGAAACATGAGATTAAAGTTACCATGAATTGGGTTACCTGTTAATTACAACACATTACTTTAATTATACATATTTACGTCTATATTATTCAGTAATGACCAAACATGACTGTTGTTATTGGTCTGTAATATGAAGTGTTGTGTGTAAGTTGTAGAAAGTTGTAGAAAACAAATACTGTAATCACGTGTTTATATACAGTAGCTCCATTGTATGGCCATCCATTGTATGATCGAGTCAATGCCAGTTATCTGTACAGTTCATATTCAGTAAAAGAATGTCAGAATCCTTGGGAAAGAAATGGCTCAAATGGCTCAAATTCCACTTCCAGAACAGATGCCAAGTGGATGATATATATCTCCAAATACAAAGTATAAGTATTTTGGAGCCGGTAGGGTCACAGTAATAACAGTAAGTATTTAATAGCAGGTTTGTTCGATGTAAGTACAAGTATTTAGCAGCCAATAAGGTTTAGAGAACTTGCTCAATTATAGTTGGATAGATAGGAGAAGAGCCCCTAGACCACCAGACCAATCTGCACCCGTTTATGTTTTATTCAAGCCATGCTCTTGTTTGAAGACAATCTAACTAGGCCAGTGAAAACAGGTGTCTGGAGTTTTGCCACTTTGAACACTAAGATGTGTCATGTCTGGATCTCTTTACACTCTGAGACCCTTATCTGCCATCAGAGACAAACCTCCCCAACAAAAGCAAAGAAATAGAGGACGTAGGAGGGGAATGTAGATGGACAGATAGAAAATTAGGTAACACCCAAGGCGAGTAAGTAAGGAAATAGTGAAGTCTGTAATTAAACCAAAGATACAACAAAAGGAGAAAGAGAAAGAGAGAGAGAGAGAGAGAGCAGGCGGAGCACATCCAGAAAATATACGTTTAGGTTTCAATCATCTGGCACTTATTCAGCGTGACCTACAGCATTGGATGGTGCTTCAGGTCCAGCTGCTAGCATAGAGGCCAAAGGCCATAAGACACAGTGAACGAAGCAATAAAAGCATCAGTCCTGTGTCCTTCTAAAAGTCCTTTCAAGGAATAGATCCAAGTAAAATAAATAAGGAAGGTGGAGGAAAGGCTAAGAAAAGAGGCTTTTCTTCATCGATATATTTTGTGTCTTTTTATTCAGGTCATCTCTTCGGCAGCATGCCTAGTTACCCCCCTCCCCTGCCCTCCCCGTCCTATAGCCATTGTTTGGAGCCCCACTGGGTGTGAAGCACACTGAAAGACGTGTTGTTTGGGGCAAGGCTTATAAATTGATCAATGATTTATGTGGATCTCAGTTCCCCACAAAACGACCTGTTCTCCAGATGGCAGTCTGTCACCCAGACAGAATGGTAAGTTAAGTCTTTTTCTCAGTCAGATGGGATTTTTTATCTAAAACTAATATTGTTACTGTGTTTTCACCTAGTCAAAGTTTTTTTCCTGTGCAGGTGTTAATTTTTCAATTAATTTTATGAAAAATTAAAGGAGAACAAATACATATGGAAGTTAAAACAGTGAAATATGCAGATAACATGTTTATCTGGATATGTTGCTACAATATTAACTAAATACAGCCATTACAGTTCCTTTATTATTTTAAGGCAGTGATTTAATGTGGTTGTTGAAGATTTGCGACCACCTGAGTTGTTGCAAAATGCTTTTAGGGGTAACAGGATGATTGCACAATTATGAGATTTTTACATTTCTGCTTTAATATTTATACATTATAATATATTATAGTCTAAAAATGATTTTATGTTTTATATTTACTATACTATTTTTTACATTGTCTAATAAAATCGAAAATAAAGCCAACATTAGTATATGTTCAAACACATTTTAAGTTGATCTGCAATCTTGATCTGCATTCCTTGTGAAATGCTAAAAAGGGTTTTTTCTATAAGTCTTCCATGTTTTTACCAACACTGCCATTCTTAGTAATTCCTGGTTAATGGCCTCAAAACCAATTGCGTATGATTGAACAGACACATTGTCACAAGTCTATTGCTCTGCAACATATCGAAGATGTTGTATGAAAACCACATAAGATTGATAGCTTTTATAATAATGGTTTATGTAGGATTTAGATTTATGCAGGGTTGAGCAGGTTTTGTGAGTTTTAGAAAATTGATTCAAAGAGTATATTTTTTCATAAAGAATTTGCATAATTCTGTAGAATATAAGGATTTGTTCAGATTTCCTGTTAAATTGGAATGTTGGAGAAATTAGGTTCTCAGCTGACATGTTTCCTTTCAGATGCCTTCCAGCCTACTTGGAGTTCTGCTCTCCACCTGCTTCTCATCAGCCATGCTGGTTCCCATGCCGACAACATTGCCAAATGACATTGATCACAACCAAACATATCAAATGGATCCCAACACCTTCACTATGCCCATTCCCTCTGGCAACCCCCCACCTTTTGATCCCCCCTGGAATAATTCCATGCTTACACGGCAGGGTCCCTTCCCCCCGGGTACAGGGGGTAATGGTCCAGTCGACCCGACAATATGTGACATATTGTTGAATGCACCGGACCCGCCCCCTATTGATAAGGTTCCCTGGTTCTGTGTCTGCTCACATTGCAAATACACGGACGGTCCGAAAGGAGATCGTGGAGACCGAGGCTTGCCAGGTGTGCAGATCAGAGCTGAATACACACATGCGGTTTCTTTACATAAAATGTTTAAAAGAGTTTCATATCTACAGTATATCGGGGGTAGGGTTCTATTCCCCATGTAGCTCAATGGGTAGAGTTACAGATTCCACAGTAAGAATGTCATGTTATCTTAGCACAAGTGTTCAAAGTAGCCACAGGTACAATATGAATATACTGGTAAATTACTGTACTTTTCTGACAAAATCAATTCCACCAGGTAGTCCTGGGAGTCCTGGGATTCGAGGATTAATGGGGTTCAGAGGTCCCCCTGGCTTTGTTGGCAAGCAGGGATTAAAGGGTAAGTTTTCATCAAACTAATTGATTTACAATTGTCATTTTTTTATCAAAGGATAAAAGGGATACTAATAACACAACACAGTTTAGTATTAATGCCTATGGTGCTGGCTTATGTGTGGGGTTTTCGACTGTTTTTTGTTTCACTTGTTTCATTGTATTCAATTGTGTTTTGCATATTTCACTCTTTTTTATTATATATATATATATATATATATATACAGTATATATATATATATACAGTATATATAT
>JAODLI010000009.1:452055-464731 GCA_027575585.1 Percopsis omiscomaycus | reverse complement strand
CACACACACACACACACACACAGCGCTGGGTGGAGAGCCCCTCCTGTACACACACACACACACACACACACACACACACACACACACATTTGTTATTAGCAGTTTTGCATCTCTGGTCAAGTTAAGTGAAAAGCAGAAGCCATTTTACACTATCAGTTGCTTCATAAAGACAAACACTTGTACGTAATCCCTTTTGACAAAGCATTAGAAACGCACAATAAAAAGTCCTGCACATTCACGAGTGCAGTGTGTCCTCAGTGTTTTAATAGTTAGTTGCAAACGTTCTTTTATGAACCTGCAGACCCACACACATGCACACACGTCTGTTTATAAACAGTTTGTCCCCCACCCCTCACACTCTATTTTTAGAGTAAAAACTACTTTATTACATTTCAATATACTATAAAACACAAAAGAAAAAACAAATCTGAGCATAGCTCTGTACATGTTACTGCATCAAGATTATAATTAACAAAAAGGGCCGTTTAAAAGAGACAGGTGAGCAGGACTTCTGAATCCGGATTTGTTGTTCAAAACCCTTCCTGCTCAAAATAAAGACCAGACCAGACCTCCAATAGTCAGACCCCCCCCCCACTGCGCGTAGGCTACTGTCTGTGTGTAATCCACAGACATAACGCTATCGTTTGGCGCTCACCTTCAGGTAGGCTTAATCAATGCCTGGTCAATATCCTTCGCTAGACGCTGTGATCGTCTCGCCAGTCGACCAGGTGCCGCGTCTCCTCGTGACGTCAGAACCCGGAACAACTGGACAGGTTGTGAGAGTTTTCTATCTCTATAAAAGGACATGATCTCCTAACTAGGAAGTATCGCGTAGAGGCGTGATCGGGTCTCTGTTAGTTTGTTTGTTTGTTTGTTTGTTTGTTTGTTTGTTTGTTTGTTTGTTAGTTAGCCAGCCAGCCAGCCAGCCAGCCAGCCAGCCAGCCAGCCAGCAACGCCATAGGTTTCTGTCCAAAGGGTGATAATAGAAGGTTATGACAATATTGTGAAATATTACATTGAGTTTTACAAGATGTCGGTGTGATTGAGAATGGGTTGGGAGTAGGGTATGCCCATCAGTATTATATAAAAGACGTTCCTAATCAATACATATTTGTCTCCGACTAAAAATCCACTACGCTAAAGCGCTATGGCCATAGGCTATAGGCTTTAACGGATGATTGAGCTGAACTACATTTCCCAGTCCGATGTAGCCGCTTATACTTCCGGTCCGACACATGACCAGGAAGTGCAGAGTGGAGAAGCATTTAGCCTGCTGCTAACCTCTCTACTATGTAGTTTCTACCTTTTAACAGTAAGAAAATATTGTTATTTTTATTCTGGAAATGACACCTGAATCAATGTTCCTCATTTTATGACGTTAGAGACATAAATTAAGTTACTTAGACGCTAATAACAGCTAGCTTAGCCAAATACCGTAGCATCAGAGCAGATTTCTGTTAGAAAACGGGACTAAAGGTCTTTTCAACTTCACAATTGGTGGGGCTGCAGTTAGCTTTAAAGGCGCATTGGGTGGTCTCATGTTAATAACTAACGTTAAATAAACACCTACTTAGAAACAGCTGCTGACCACATTACAACAACCACTGACGTCATCATATGAGTGTCAAGTCACTGTTAATGCCAAGTAAACATTATTTATTTTCTAGTACATATAAACATGGCAACAAGCCATCATCTTGAGGCTGTTCTCTATTCTAAATACAGTTAGTTAGTCCAGTCTACTTGGAACCATTCACCATCTGGAGGTCCTGTTATATTCTAAACACCTAGCTAGTCTAGTCTACAGGTAACGTAACCAGCGATCATCTGGAGGTCCTATGCTATTCTAAATATCTACTTAGTCCATCAGGTTAGTCCATCTGTACTGGAATTGAGGTTGTTTGCATGCCTGCTTATTGTGCAGTTAAGCTTTTGATTATGTCTTGGTTTGTTGTGCTGGGGTCAAGGTCGGACCTCTGTTTCCATGAACGTAATATTCCTACTAAGATATTTCCATGTCTTCTGAAAATGATTGTTTTACTAATATTTCTGTTTTTATGTAGTAATTTATAGTGAGATTCACTTAAAATGTCTCCAATAATGTATGTGTTGTGTGTCACAAAGTAATGTAAAACCCTCTGAATGTCCTTTTTATATATGACCATAGATTGTCATAAAACCTTAATAATATACATTATTATTATACATGTAATAATAAAGTTACAATGTGTGATGTGTAGTAATATGTTAGTGCTTTTAAAACATTTTGAGCCACAGCCACTAAAAATTATTGGTTTTACAGTATATAAATATACTGCATCACACTATAATACCTTTTTATATATAAACAACCTTAAAATGTATTAATAAAACTAGATTAAAATAATAATAATAATAATAATATCCCGTGACCCATTAGAGGGTCCGGTACCACACTTTGAAAACCACTTGTTTAAGTAATATGTAGTGTAGGGGCTCTCTACAGATCTGTGGTTAACTGGTCCCAGTAAAACCAACTCTTGCTGTTTTCCCAGGATCCCTTGCGGTGTGTGTGTGTTAGCGGCCATGGCGCTGATCGAGGGCGTGGGAGATGAGGTCACACTGCTGTTTGGAGCCCTTCTTCTCCTGGTTATCCTCCTGCTGGCCTGGGCCTCCACACAAACCCCCCAGCACCTTCTCCCTGTGCCCCCCGCTTCTCCCCCACCCCTCGTTGAGCACCAGGCCTCCCCTGCCACCGTAAGCGATGGCAACAGATTATCTGAAACCCCGCCCCCAACTGTCCCAACTGGGGACTCTGCGGCGCCCCCTCCAGACCAGGAGCATAAGGAGGAAGAGGAGGGAGATGCAGAGGCACCAGTGGGAGGAGATGGTCTGAGACACAGAGAGGGAGCGGGAGGTGCAGAGGGAAACATGGTTCTCCGACTGAAGTTCCTCAACGACACAGAAAGAACGGCCCCAGTCCAACCGGATGACACTGTGGGACACCTTAAACGGTCGGCCTGCTGTAGTTTATTGTTAGTTTATTGTTAGTTTATTGTTAGTCTACTGCGGTGGAAAGTGGAAATGTAAATTGTATTATTTATTTCAATATAATTTCTATATAAGTAGGCTTTTAAATAGCAATTTGCACGCGTCAGTCTGTGTGTTAATGTCCAACTCCCCAGCCCCATAGTATTGTTGTGTAAATGTGCAGTATTTGAACAACCTTTTTAAAATGTAGTGCTCTTTTATCATTGAAAAGGGGCACAGATGCCCAGAAAGTGTGAGAGCCACTGGTCTGCTGCAACAATAATAATAATCATAGTAATTAATCTCTGACCTTTAGGACCTATTTCCCGGGTCAGGAGCAGCAGGTGCGGCTGATCTACCAGGGTCGTCTTCTGCAGGACGACAGCACGACGCTGTCCTCGCTCCACCTGGCCCACAACTCTGTCCTCCATTGCTATGTCTCCCAGCATCCGGTGGGCGGGGCGGTGGGCGGGGCGAGGCCTGCAGATCAGGTCGCTGTGGCGCTGAATGTGGGCAGTCTGATGGTGCCGCTGTTTCTGCTGATGCTGGTGGCTCTTTGGTACTGCCAGATCCGCTACCGGCACGTCTTCACCGCACCTGCCACCGCTTCGCTGGTGGGCGTCACTGTCTTCTTCAGCCTGGTCGCCTTCGGAGTGTACCGTCGCTAGGCAACACTCCCCAAGCCCGCCCCGCCCCCCCCACACTCGCTTGCCAGCTTTCTATCACCTCTGACTTTTTACCGCTGGGTTGAAATTCAAATTAAAACCCGACAGCTTTCCACACATTAAAGAAAGAAGAAGAAAAAACGGATGAAATAACAGAGGTTTTCTCAATGAGGGTTTTGTCTGGTTTTCTCTCCATATTGGCTGGTTGGTGACGCGGCCTGAAACATTGTTTTAGTTTGTTTCTGTTTGGAGATAAATCATTGTGCCTCACTTAGTTTTAATACATTCTGGATGCCCCGTCTCTCTGTCTGTCTGTCTGTCCGTAGTGAAGACTTCAGCATTGTGATAAGGGGTTTTGTGTAACACCAGGATGGAATTGTAAAATCTTTTGTGTAAAATAGGGCTTTTGGAGAAAATAAATTCTATTAATTAAATCATTCTTTTATTTATTTTGTTGGGTCTTCTGTGTGTTTTTAATCAAGGCTTTTAATTGTATTTGCAGCTTTGTATAGATGATGCTCTGGGCCATCCATTTGCACACTCGGATCCTTGATAGAAATCAAATCCATCTGCGACCGGTCTTGTTGCCAGACTTTATGGGTCACATCATGTCACCATGCTAGTCTCTTTTTCTGCTTGTTCCACTCAGGCTATGCAAAACAGTATTTCTAAAAAGCTCATCTTATTGGATTATTGTACCGATATTCTATACTGTATTTGCAATACGTTTTGAATACCTAGTTATTTTGAACAAAGGTACAACTAACATTGTTTTCCAGCAAATGTAGTTTGCTGGTAGGAGACTTTAAATGCAACTTGGATGGTAATAGTTTCGGTATTACTTCGGTTACCTATCGTTGCTTGTACTTTACATTAATGGTATTTTATTGTTTAGGATAATTATTTCTGATCGCGTCTATGCCGCACTCTAGGCCAGTCGGTGGCAGTCGTACACCAAAACGCTAGTTTCCTACCGCTTCGAGTTCAAGAAGAAGAACTCGGAATCTGATTGGTCCATACACATATATATATAGAGAGTGCATTGTGCCGAGGCGCGGTTCCAGACAATGCGAATGGCTCGAGCACACGACATGGCTGAAGCATGCTGGCGACTGGTAAGATGTCTGTATATATAGATTATCTTGGCAAATGTATGAGAGTTGAGGTCTAAATGCTTTTATACAGTATCTGGTAACGGTTAGACCGGAGGTCAGTTATTCAATTTATTTGCTTGTCGACCGAGACGTTGTTGGTTGGGGTCAGATGTAGTAGGCCTACGGTAACGTTAGCATTTTTTTTACTCGGCCCCAACATAATTTTAAACTACAAATTACCGTAATACTTACTTTTTTATTTATTTAATTTCATTAAGGGGCCCCTAGGGCCTAGGCCAGAGCGTTCTGGTGTATGTGCTTGCAACTTAAACATTTACGTGATAATGATGTGGTGATTTGCTATATCCTTTGTTTCGTTCTGTCCCAGGCTGCTAATTACAATGACCAGGCCACATGATGACCACATGTAACGGTAGCCTGGAAAAATACCCGGTCATGTCTGACCGGGAAAAGCACCCACATTGGTAAGGAACACTTGACCAACCAACGTTACTCTTTATAATTGTACTCGCTGCGTTTTGTGACCGTTGGAATCAAACAATGTTTTTAAAGGTATCTTTGTTAGGCTGGTGTTACTGGGCTAGTATCGGACTAATGTTTCCACGTGGGTCTGTGTGGAAATGATGTAATGAAAGGCCGAATGAAGCCCCCTCCCCCTCCGTTTTTTTTCACGGTGGGAGGTTGCTATGACAAAAATGGACCGAAGCGTTAATCTGATCCACACAGTACTTAAAAAAAAAAAAAAAAAAAACTTGCTGTTCTAGTTCAATAATTAACTTCAGTGGCTACTGTTTTGTTTGTCCTGCTATAGGTGACTAGGACCAAAAGGAGAACTCGGGTGAATTGGGACCTAGATGAAGAGGTTCAATTATGAGCTGGACCATACCTGTAGCTTCCACTCACCAGCTGCTTCATTAGGTACACCTTTTCAACTGCTCATAATGCGACCATCTAATCTGCCAATTGCATGGCAGCAACTCGATGCATGTAGGTCAAGACACTTGGCTTATTTTCAAATGGCAAATGGAGACAATGGCTGGAAGTTATTGATTGATAAATTTGTACCTGGCATACCACCATATAGTATGATCTGTAGTTAAGGCTTGCAGCTTTAACTTTTAAAATCTGGATTTAGTATTTCCAGTCTTGTTTTGCTACTGGGATGTGATGTTAACAAAAGGCCGAATTTTAGCAATCCGCCTGGCAGTATATTGTCAGTGCAGGAGTGCTGTGAAAGAACTTGACCGAAGCGTTGAGCTGATCCCAGTGAAAAGTCCAGAATCCAAAAGACCAGGTCTCTGTAAAAGGCCTTTGCCTCCTAGAAAGTACTACTAACATGTACACTTATTCATACTCTCTTATTGTAGAACTTACAAATGAACCGCTTTGTATTTTAACCAATCTGTAAAAACGACACTAATATTTTTTTCTTCCCCATTTAGCTGGATCCAACTAGTGTGTGTGGATCATTGGGTCTGCAAATGCTGTTTGACCGGAATGGCATAAATTCTTACCTGCTGATCTTCAGTCTTTTCTGGAGAAAACTTCATGCAGTGCCTCTAGCTTTCTGAGGACTACGGATGCCGTGAGCTGTTTAACATGGGACACTCGAGTCACTTAAACATGACTTGCGCCCCAGAGGGCAACAAGTTGAGGCTTATTTTTTTGTCTCCCGTGGAGACCGGAAGTGTTCTGTATGGTGCATCAGAAAATTGGAGAAATGCACATTAAATAAAGCTGAGTCTTATTCTGCCCAGCATGTGAACTCTACCTTCTTTCACAATTACAACAATAGGTACAAGTGGTATCAGTATTTCCATCCTGGTTGGATTTTTAAAGGAAAAGTGTTTCATTCTTGAGACTAGGGCTGTGCTAAAATATTGATACAGCAATATACTAAATCGATTCTTTAAAAAAAAAATTTTTTGGGAAGATTCTCGTTTTAAACGGTGTGTGAACTACAACTACTAGATGTCGCAGTGCGGCTAGTTGCCTAGAACTGATGGCCCCCATTTCTGTTCGAGTGAAATTTGGAGGCAACGTGACAGACGCAGCTGACCACATTACAGCAGCTCCTTCCTTAAAAATATAAAGCCAATGTGTCGTATTTCAGCTCTGTTATTTACTATGTGGAATATCGTGATATAATCGTATCGTGAGGTCCTTGCCAATACTCAGCCCTACTTGAGGCATGATCACCACCATACTAAACCTTCACACAATGAATCTAATGGTTATGGATTTTTAAACCCTTTAATGACGCCATTGTGACCGAACCTGATGTTGCCAGAAGGCAACTGAATTTCTAGACATACTATACAGCACTGCCCCGAACCTAGAAGTCACTCCTATTGATGCTGATGAGCCTATCTGGGTCCTGCTAAACCATGCCACCTACAGATGCTAATTCTACAAAAAGAGCAAACTTTGTTCTCAATCCTCACACTCACTCATTTGCACCCTTTTTATCTATCTAACCTAATTCATGCAGCGTGCGTAAATTTGAGTGTTTTAATGACAGCTGGTAGCTCATTCATCAATATTATCTTTGTCAAATCCATGGTTTTGGGAAAGGACATTCTGAATGTCCAAACAATTCATGTCCTGCATTCTGGTGCAATTGTTATACAGAATTTGTGCCTTTCCTGCATCAATTTGTTAGAAATGTCTGCAAAGGAAAACCAAATGACAATTCAAATATTGTCCTGTAGATACTTTTCTCATTAAAAATGATCCCTGTGGACATGCATATACGCATGATTTACTCTTCTGTCAAAGTGTCTTTGGAGAAGTGACCTCTTTAAATGTGCATGTGTCCCCTATTCATGTCAATGATAGGCCTTAATTAATTTTCATGAATTTACAAAGCCCTGGACTTTAATAGCTTGTGTTTCAGAGAGCTTATTCAAAGCTTTCTGCACATTCAAGGATAGTCTGGTCTGTGTTGGACTCCCAGCCCGAAGGTCATAGGTTCACGCCTCAGGGTTGGCCTACCTGCATGTAATTGTAAGTCGCTTTGGATAAAAGCATCTGTTAAATTACCTAAATGTGTTGGTATTATTATAATCGATTAAAACATTGATCAAATCTATTAGAGAATGAGACCTTAAGGCCCCTTAATTCTGGAAAACAAAAACCTTAGGCTCCAAAGTTTAAATGTACACAAGCGATGACAGTCGAAATCACCTTTCTGGTTGTGTAAAGCACTTTGTAACTGTGTTTTGAGTGCTACACATATAAAGTGTATTATTATTTCGCATCCGTGCGAAAATATCTTGGTTAAAACCCACCGGATGTGCAACATATGACACGGAAGTTAAAGGACTTTTAAGTTCACTACTTACGAGTCCCGTTAACAGATGTTTTAAATACTCGGACGGCAGAACCAGGTACCTGACAGGATGGAACAATACCAGAATCTGCCGGTAAACTATTATTTTGGGCTGACCATGGTCCTTTTAGAATGAAATGTGAGCTAGACTTGCCAAGCCGATGGCTGCTGTTAGCTTCGTACAAACAATATGAAATGCCGCTTTGCTTTATAGATTCGTAATAGAAATGATAGGGATCACTGCAGCGACAAGAACAATGCTTTACTTTAAACTCTTTAAAAAAAAATACATATGCCCACATCATACTATATAAAAAGTGCCACTTTGAACGTGCAGTAGTGCTCACTTGAGCGGCCTGTTTACAATTGTACAAACGCTACCAACGAGTCTGGTTATGGCCATCCCAGTTTTAAGGGCTTTATTGTTTTGGTTGAAACTTTCACAGCCCTTCTCGCACCTTTTGTGCCGAGTGGCTCAAAGTTCTTTATACTCCATATAGCATCCACTTTCGCTTTTTAACAAACTGTTCTCTCTGGGGGAGATACAACACAATCTAGGAGTGTACCTTCAACTTAATCTGTGGAATTATTGAATATTACTTTAATTATTGTTTGTAATTCCAGGGCACATATGCAAAGTTCAACAATATTCAGATCAAAACCGAGCCTTTTGACCCAGAGATCCAGTCCTATCCCATCCTCAGGAGACTGACCGTCCAACTGATCGACTGCCGGAATCTGCTGCGTGGGCGGCACTCCGTATTACTTGGTAAGGCGGGTAAAACGGTTTGGTCAGTGAAGGACCGCCAGAAGGTAAATCGAAATCAACACTAAATCACTCAGTTGCACACTCTAACAGACAAAATTCTGTACCTGCTGTGACATCGCTGATTGGGGTGTGGCCAGAGATGTCACCTATAGAGGTCAGTGGGTGAAGTCTATTAGTGTTGATTTATTGTTTATCAATTTGGAATTCTTTATTCTTTATTTTTTGCATGGCAGCGAGTAAAAACATTGAAGTCTATGGTACTGTTTTTTAAGTTTTACAACCAGAGTTGGCTCAGTTTTAGAGCCACGGTCAAGCACCTGCCTGACTTGACCTTTAACTGCAGAAACTCCCCCTTTATCCAGGAGGCCATGCCTGTCTCTATCCCACGACGGTCAACAGACGGCAGCGTCCACAGACAGTGGGCAGGAAGATGACTCACTGTGGCGAGTGCGGCAGAGGTTTCTACAAACTGTCTCATCTGGAGGCACACGTGCACTCGCACGGCGGCCAGCCGGCCAATCAGTGCTGGCACTGCGGCAAGTCCTACCCAACCCTGTTGAGTCTGGTGGTCCATCAGCAGATCCACGAACGTCAGAACCTTTACCACTGCTCTTACTGTCACAAGACCTTTACCCTGAAGAGGGACCTGCGGACCCACTATCAGACTCACTCCGGGACCAAGCCGTGCAAATGCTGGTTCTGCGGAGACGGCTTCAGCAGCCAGGAGGAGCTTAGGAATCACCTCGACGTCCACAAGGGGGAGCAGAGTTTCCACTGCGATGTCTGTGGTAAAATGTTCATCTCCTACCAGGGCTTAAACTGCCACCAGAAAAGCCACCGGAACAGCAAACTGCTGCCTTGCTCAAAGTGCAACAAGTCATTTGCAAACCCTCAGAGTCTGAAGGTTCACCAGGCCACTCACTCCAGCAGGAAGCCTCATCAGTGTTCTCTGTGTGGGAAAGCCTTCAAGCTGCTGGGCGGTCTGCGTTGCCACCAGAGAACACACGGCCAGGAGAAACCCTACTGCTGCTCAGAGTGTGGCAAGATGTTCTCCAGCCTGCAGGGTCTGAAGCTGCACAACAGAACTCACCTGGGCCTGAAGCCCTACAGGTGTCAGGACTGTGGGAAATGTTTCACCCAGTCTCCCCACCTGAAGGCCCACCGGGTGACTCACACTGGGGAGAGACCTTTCCTCTGCACCACCTGCGGAAAAAGATTCACCCAGTCCTCCCACCTGCGCTCCCACATCAAGATCTTCCACCTCGGCCAGAAGCCGTTCACCTGTGACGAATGTGGCAAGGCTTTCACCATCGCCCACTACCTGAAGATGCACCGCCGCAGCCACACCAAGGAGAAGCTCTACAGCTGCTCCTACTGTGACAAAACCTTCTCCTACCACAACTCCTGGAGAGCCCATGAGAGGATCCACACCGGGGAGAAGCCCTTCTGCTGCCACGACTGCGGGAGGAGCTTCACCACGTCCGGGTCCCTGCTGAGCCACCAGCGGGCTAGACACACTGGGGAGAAGAACCACTACTGCTTCACCTGTGGGGAGTTCTTCCTGACCAGCTCTCAGCTGAAGACCCACCAGATGAACCACACCGGGGAGAGACCGCATGGCTGCAGCTGCGGAAAGACATTCAAAACCAAAAATGTTCTGCGGCTACATCTGAAGAGGTTTAGCAAACACTGCGCATCAGCTGATCCTGAACAATATTCCAAAGAAAAACACTAATAAATACTATTACCAGCTCTAAACTGGTTTTAATGGTTTACTTGCTAAAGGGCCCAGTTTTCTGTACGTGGCTCAAATATCATCATTGATTAGACGATTCCAAAACGTGATTGTGGATTGAGCCGTGTCTGAGCAGTCAGCCTGGACAGGCTAATGAGTAGGGAGTTGAAACCTTGATCAACAACAGTATCTTTCCTTATTTGCAATCTCACAGCCTATGTTTGATTAAGAATGCTCTTCTAAATTCCTGTGTGCATGTGCATACATCTATCGTCATCTTTTTAATCAATGGAGCAGTAATGACTGGGAATGTTTTCTTCTATAGAGTTGGCATATAAAGGCATGGTATATTCTAAGCCTGCGTATTTGAGCTGAAGGACTTTTGCCATAACAAAAGCATAGAGATCAGCTTTGAATAACTTGACAAGTCCGGCATTCTGTCAAATCATCAATCGCATCACAGCCAACAAATTAACTTAACCACTGATGTTATACACTAACTTATTTTTAACTAGGTTGTCATTCCCCAAATCAAAACCTGGTTCAATATTGACAATTTCAGCAGAAAATTGTTCTGGGTTTTATCAACAAACAAACCTGAAAAATTTTCAATTTATTAAACTACAGCTGTATTACTGAGGATATAAAAATGTAAGATATTATAAAAACCTGCAAAGCATTTATTGAAAACATGTTATTCATTATTAATTCGAGTGTTATTAATTGCCACTGTATGCTACTCCCCATAGGTAATACTATGTTCACACTACGCCCACAGTGGGGGACTTTAATTTTGTAGTAGGTTATACAACGTCACTTCCTTCCTTTCATAAACATTAAAAAATGGCGCTGTCCTGTCTCGGTCGTGCTTTGTTTCAAAACAGGAGACACGTCAAAAATTTCATTTATGAAAATATTAAATATTTAAAAAGTGAAAGTAAGCCGTGGTTTCTATGGGCCAGTTTGTTTCTTAACACAAAACAGCCTTTTCGCTGTGTGACGTATGAAAGTTTAAGGACCAATGGTCTCATTTTGTTTGGAAGGTCAAGAGCGCCTCGACATGAAGGGAACGGAGAGCTGGCACTGTGGGCAGCAGCTGGTATGTCAGACTTAGTTAACTGGGAGTATTCGGGATGTTTAGTTCATCGGATGGACTAGTAACTATTTATGTATACAGTCTATGGTGTAACTACCGGGATCTATAAAGTTTGTGGGCGGGGCAGTTATCAGGCTAAACTGGGTAATTAGGATGACGAGGTTATAATTACATTAGATACTTGTATCCAAAGCGATTCACCGTGAGTATAAGTACCAGTTTTACGGAGCAGGTAGAGGTTAGGCGTCTTGCTCCAGGATGCTTACAGGTGGGCTGGGCTTGTTTGGGATCGAACCCACGACCTTTCGAGTGGGAGTCAGTCAACCATCCTAACTCTAGACTAGACTATCCTGTTAGTTAACTCAGGGCAGGGTCGTTAATTCGTAGCGTTAGTTCATAATGGCAGTCATAACAGAGGCATCTGAAAGGTAGGCTACTAACTAGACTCTGACCTGACACTGACTTCTGATGCCACAATAAATGTGTGTGTGTGTATTGTTCCCATGTCCCAGCTTTTTCGTTGTTCAGCAGTCTAGAGGACCATAGAGACGAAGGTCAGAAGAAAGAAGATGAAATAATTTTACTGCTGAAAAAAGCCAAGGTGGAATAACAGATTAAAACGCCTTCACCAGTGCTTGTGTGCTATTACCAGTGTGTTACTGTGTGAGTTAGGGCTGTGCTAAAATATCGATACAGCGATATATCGCCATATTTATCTTCGCGATATACTAAATCGATTTCCAGATCAAAAATCGATTCTTTAAAAAAAAAAGAATCGAATCTTTTGGGGAAGATTCTTGTTTTAAACGGTGTGTGAACTACAACTACCAGATGTCGCAGTACGGCTAGTTGCCTAGAATTGATGGCCCCCATTTCTGCTAGAGTGAAATTTGGATGCAACATGACAGACGCAGCTGACAAAATTACAGCAGCTCCTTCCTTAAAAATATAAAGCC
>JAODLI010000009.1:425099-437047 GCA_027575585.1 Percopsis omiscomaycus | reverse complement strand
AACATTTTAAATCTATCTAAACAATTTATCCACAAATTATTTAACAGCATTAATCTTAAACATTAACTTATTTAACAAATTTTTAAACATTGAAATGTAACCCTATTTAATATATTTATTTATTTCAATCAAATATTTTAGTGTTTAGATTTATAGCTTTGTATATTTTCCACTGGGTTACATTTTATTATATATCCAAACCTGTAGAGATTGTGTCAAAAAGTAACCAATGAGCTAAGACTATAGAAGCATTGAACGCTGATTGTAGATAATATGGATTATATAGGAATTTTAATAATATTAGCATAACATAGAAGTTATTACAGATAATAAATAAGAAAATTGTTTTACAGCACAATGTACATCAATGAAGGTTGACAATAGGAATATGCAATATGCATTGGAATATTTAATATTGAATATATGCATATCATATAACCACCATGTAGAATGTAATAATGGAAACCCTGAGGTACAGCAGGCAGATGTTTTATTAATGTAGCAAGAGTTACTGGCACAAAAATAAGCCAAATAAACAAAGCATACTATTATATTTTTAGTTTAAAAGAAGCATACTACTAGCACACTTTTCTGTGAGGGTTTCCCTGTCCCCGGTTTATATGGGCTCCACACAGATACAACACATAACAAATGATTACACAAGAGAGTTCACGTGCACAGCTGGGGAGTGCTGGAGGCTTGGTGAGCCGCACGACAGCGAGACCCAGCAGTAGGGGTAAGGTGCCATCCTTGATGGCACCCGCAACATTACAAATTGAAACATTAAATTATATTTATTTTTGAATATTTCACAGTTATGAAGAGGAGAGACTCAAATCACAATACACATTTCCACATGTAGCCTGAGCCAAATAACAGCAACAAGAAAACAGAATGCAAGCAGAGGTTAGTTACGAGATGCCAGAGGAATGTAGAAGCTATTCAGCAGAAGAGGAGGCTGGGAATAGATGGTGGGGGGCGGCGCGTGGGGGGGGGGGTATGGATGAGTCATCGCCTTGGGCTGCCTCTCAGATTTGCTGCCAAGAAAGTCCGTTATCTACAGTGAGCTGAAACTACCACCATTTTTTACTGTAGAGCAGACTTCACTGTCCCACGCAGAAACATCCATCTGTCACTGGTTATTTTCACTTTCATTGTTAGCTAGCGTCAAATAATTTAAACCAGATACAAGTCTTTATAGCTATTGTGTAACCTTCTATATCGTATCGAGTAATTTAGCCTTGAAACCTAAATTGGATGAACGTTGCTCTATCTGTGTAGCTGTAGCTATAAAAGTCTGTAATATGAAAGAATTCATGCTGTTACCAGCTGATCTGAAGTCTTCAGATGATCTGCAATGATCAATAATCAGGTTTATCATTGTGTAAATGGCAGAGGCCTCCTTTGCTTTTATAGGAAGCCTCTTCTGAGACAGTTTGGGAGGGTATCCTTTGTTAACATCTGTCTGAATAGAGGCTCTATTTGCTTTCTATACTGTGGGATTATGTGTGATACAAATACAATATATAGCCCTATTCCCATGCAGGGGAAACCCATTGTGAACAAGCAAACACACAGCTGAAAATGACACAAGTAAATGCTCAGAAATAAGTGCATGCAAGCACACACACACACACACACACACACACACACACCATGTAGTGCACTATGGCCATGTCATGGCAGGTTGTCTTATTGACAGAGGCATGCTGCGGTCTCATTTCCGAACCCCCATCCTGCCTCTGATCTGTCAGATATAGCCCCCCCCACCCACCCACACAAAGCATTGCTCCATCAGATGAACACAGCCAGTGTCCCCTGAGCTGTAGTGTGTTCTGTTATCCAGAGGACATCTATGGAGGCTGGAGTCAACCTTCCAGACTGTAGACCTCCCTCACTTCCATGCACCTGAACATGACAAGGACAATTATGTGTTTCAGATTAAATGTTCAGTCGACAATATTGGTGTGCAGTGTATTATTTGGCCACTGGAGGCAGAAACAATCATACATGTAGACTTCCAGCATTGCTCCAAGTAGAGAACAGCATCTTGCATCTGACTAGTTAAATGTGATGTGGATGCCTGGTTGTGCTCTTTCAGTTTTGCCTACTGCACTTTTAACACTTTAAAGTTAGGTGTCCAAGACATTTTCCCCAGGCTAGACTCTACAAAGGAGTATTATACACAATTAATAATGAGATCCTGTTAAGTATTGTGACCTCTATCCTTGAAGTCTGACCTAAAAGTTATTTTAGTTTAGTAATATAATCTTTATTAGCACAGCGTTTCTCATATGTCGAAGCTTCACAAATGTGATTTCTACAAAAACCAAGAGTAAACAGAGACAACATTAAATAAATGGAACAATATAAATATCAATGGATTAGATCAGTCGTTCTCAAAGCAATTGAGCCGTGACCCTTCATAATAAGTTTTCTCATCTCACAAACCTTCACAAGCATCTTGTGATCCCCACATTGAGAGTCACTCCGTTACAGAGACACCAGTAATCTCTTTATTTTCACTAACCTTTGGTCAATGTGAGCTTGCCAGTTCAACGAGCAGCCTTTTATCCTGGCCCCACTGACCAACTCTCCATGATCCTCAATGTCAGTAATTAACCGAGCGGTTTCACCTGGAAGTGTATTTTCAATGCCAATGTGAAGTTCTTCAGGAAAGGTTATGTGTAATTTGAACTCTGTGGAGGAGCTGAAGCAGAAAACACAATGCTGGAGGAATTAATGAGGTTGTTGCTCACACGGCAGATGGAAAATGGGTTTCAAAAAAACACTAATCAGCAGCATTTGTATAGTGACTAAATGTATTAGCCATTTTGTCATTTGGCCATATTTGCATTTTCTGTGAGCAGAAATGTTAACAAAATCTAGGGTTATGGTTAGGGTCTAACCATATATAGACATCAAACAACAAGTGGCTATCTGTTTAAATTAGAAACAAGAAACAAAACTTTGAAAACACTTGAACGGTCAAAACCTCCAGTGGTAAAAATTACAAGCACAAAGAGAATTTATAAAAAATGTCCACTGCTGGGCTGAAAACCTTCCCATGTCTCGCTCTATTATTAAAGGTAAGATCTATTTGTACCCGGGCAATAGCTCCAGGGCTTGGCCTGGTTGAGGACTGTGTCTTTGACACACAGTCCCACAACCGACTGGGCAAACCGACCAATTCGTCCTCGTCCCGCCCCTTGGCGCCAGCGTCCTCATTTCCTGTCAGCTTGTCATTGAAACCTCAAATTATGGAGGTGTGGAATTGATGAGCTGTCATACGTGACCCTGCCGAGCCTGTCTAGGGACTGACCAAGGTCTGGATTAAACTGCATACAGCTACATTTCTGGTGCAGACGATGTCACAGCCACCAAGAAGCTGTTGCATTTCAAAAAACAGATCATCAAGCTGGACAAAACAAATTGGAAGTGTGATTTGTGAAAGGCTCAACATTCATTCTGATAAGGAAAATTAAACTTAATTTCTAAACAACACTCCAAAATAAAGATTCAGATTCCTTTGAAATTGCATTGTTTAGCATCAATGCAACATTAGACCAACCATAATAACCCAAAACACAGACCAGTAATCATATTGTTAACAATAGATGTTACATTTTCACCTGGACATTTTGGTGCAATACTTCAAATAATTCAAAAGCAACAGCAGACTATACTTTCGGGATGTCTGACATTGACAGAAGGTTTGTAGGGTGCGGGTTGGCATTTACACTTTTACACTGAAGTGTGCATAATATTCTCCAAAGTTTAATTTTTAAGGTAAAGTTGATCATTCCAGTGTGAAGTTGAAGATGTGGCACGATGGAGGATTTTTTGAACTGACACAAAAAATGTAAAATAACATACCCGGGAAAGAGAGTTGCAATTGCAGGGATCATTTATAAAAAAAAATATTATACATGGAGTCCTTAAAATAGCCCTGCATGAAATTGTTTATATATGAGGCAACTGTCTGTTTGGGACTAAAATAAATGACAAGAAAAGTCAAACAAGAAACTTAGGAGTGCTTAGGATTCTTTGCTGGAGTAAAAGGACAGATTCTCTCTCACATTCAACTACATGGGAGACATGTTGAACCTTGAATACCTTGTTCAGATCGACTTGGGAATACGTGTGTTGTCAAACAAAAAACAGCATTGCCATTTCCAAGTTGTTTTAACCAAATACTGTGTATTTATACTGTATGTACAAGTAATGGATATGTTGTGTGAAACATTGTGCTTATAATGGTGGGTGTTCCCGTCTGATTGCGACATGAAAAAAAGGGAAACATTTGGGGAAGAATTGAGTAGGAAAATACACCTGTTTCTTAGGAATCAACAGAAACATAGCCAAGGGACACGACTGAGGTAAAAATAGATCGGAATAGCAATGAGACAACATTCTTCTCACCTGAAGCAATGTGTGAGTCAAGGGAAAGTTGTTCTTGCTCAGAAGAACCTCTGAAGGTTTACACAAAATAATTTCAATCAATTCAATAAGCAGTGTCTGGAGCTCTGACAAATACTGGCTCTGCCTTTTCTTATATAGGCCATTCCATTTGTATGTCAAGGGACCGATGCAGTACTTCTCTATATATTTGTAATGTATTATATTGTATTATATCTTGTATTATACGTGTATTCCACATAGTGTTGACATTTTAGGTGCTTAGCTGAAGCTCTAAATTATGAATTATCTCAGCAGTGAGGCAAAATTGCCAGATATTTATGCATTAAATAATTTTTGTGCTCTGTAGTTATATTTCTTCTTCTGTGGCATAGGCAAGGTATCTCCACTCTGCAGGTTATATGTTTATACCTACTACATCCATTGAAGTTTTGAAGTGTGCAAAGTACTACACTACGCTATAGGTCAGCTGGAGCCCGAATTGCTGAAGAAGAAGAATTCCACGGAAAAAGAGACAGGAGATGGCAGAGCAAAATAAAGTAAGTGGTAGTGGTAGCAACGTCCAAGGGGTGTTTGTGGTGATGTACAAATGTAAGAATCAGGATCACAAACAGTTTTAACCTTTCTGACATTGCAAAGGTAATTTGTCTATCTTTTGCGGTATACGTGGGTATACGTTATCTGTAAACCTATGGGTCAAAGGACACGTAAGAGTATATTCAAATTGTGTCCCTATACTCGCTCGCATACCCATAGACCATACTACAGTAACGGCCAGGTAGTAAGTTCTTAACCAATGTTAGTCAATACTGAGAATTTGCCAAGATGGTGATGGCCAGAGCCCGCACACTTGAGCTTCAAACCTGTTCTTCAGAACACCTATGGGTGATGTCATGGACGGTTTGTCCGTGACATGACATTTATTTATACAGTCTATGAGTGATACTGAAGAGGGGGAGCGGGAAGTGCTGACCAATCGTTATGTGACTTGTTAGTCTCCTTTTGCAGACAGCTGCTTTTTAGGCAGTCTCAACTGATAAGGTTTCTCAGAAGGCAATGTTATGGGAAATTTGAAGAGAAGTTTAAAATATTACCAATAAACATATAATGGTTAACAAACATATTATCAACAAACTCTGCCTCTCTGATTTGGCTGTATGCCATGTTTCTAAAACTATCATGAAACGTTTGTCAATCTTATGGCGCAGCCTCCAAATATATAACCAAAATATGGTAGGCTATGTCTTAAATTATCGGCTTTCCATTGCTTTTTCAGTGGGACGTGCCTACAGTCTTGAGAGAGTGCATGTCATACCCCATGCAGTCTGAATGCTGTCATCTTGGGCCACTGCCAGCAAATTAGAAAACAGCTCAGGAACAGGTTGTGTGATTTACCACAACATTTTTTACCGAAATACTTTTTAAAACTGAATAATGTGCTGTAAAGCACTCACTCAAATACTGCTGGCATTGTTTGCATTAATTACAGATGTGTTCAATAACAATTTATCATTTAGCAGATGCTTATATCCAATGTGACTTACAATTACATGGTGCTATTACATGGAGCAGATAGGAGTTAGGCAAATTGCTCAAGAGATGAGATGAGAGCATGAAAGGTAGGCCAACTCTGGGGCTTGAACCCATGACCTTACAGCTGGGAGAGCAACACCTAGAACACTACATTTACATTTACAGCACTAGACTATCCTGTCCCCCCATCATGCCCCCTCATGTTCTTCCAAAGAATCAGTAGATCTTTGTATTGACATTACAAAGTAAATATTTAAATTGAAGTTACATCTGCAACTTGATACAGTAAAGGCATTGGAATATAGATGTTCTTGATTCACATTTTAGTAAGTATTTGCTGCAAAAATGAAACTGTTTGGTTGGTTTCTATACCAATATGCCCTCTTTAACATGTGGTGAGGCCACCACATGTTAAAAGTTAGGGTTCAGTTGATCTCATTGAGAAACCCCCCAGGGCATATCCATCTCTGTTGGATTGTTGCTCTCTCGTGTTAGCCACCGTCAGGCTTGTTGGATTACATTCAGACAAATAATGTGTAGGTTATCGTTTGTCCACTGGATGCATTGCAATGACAATGCGGGTCCCTGCACCACTCAATAATAACCAATCACTGAGTGCATCTCATCTCCAGGAGATCTTCTATCTTTTGTCGGATTGGTTAAATCTGTTGGACAGCTGGAGCCCCACTCCTTCACATGTTGAGCTACAGAGTTGGCTACTGTAGCTTTAATTTGGTGTCATAACATTTAGACAATTGTGTTATCTGGGAGGGTAAATTAATTCTATACTGCATAGATCACACTCACACACACACACTCTCTCTCTTTCTCTGTCTCACCCTCTCTTACTCACACATGCACACACACACACATCTCCCTAATATGTTCTGCTCTTCCCATTGCTCCACCTTAAGACAAAAGAAACTGTGGAGAAAGAGCGAGAACTGAAGCGAGAGAGATATGACTTGATAACAGAGAGCAAGGTAAAAGAGGAGACAACAGAAAGAGAGGGTGACAGAGAGGTGGAGCAAGGGATAAAGGGAGAGAGCGGGGTGAGAGAGACAGAGGCTAGAGCGCTCACACACACATACTTACACACACACGTACACGCATAGGCATACACACACGCTCTGTGACGTCAGCCGGAATCATCTGACTTGTACCTCCACTGACCAGCCTCGCGCTCGCTTTGCAAATCTATTCCACGCGCTGCTCGCTTAGCCTTTAATATCAAGCAGACGACGGGAGGAGCCAAGGCGGAGAGAAGCGGCTCGTGGACTGAACCGTTTCCGCGCGCAACAAGAGGAAAACAAAGAGAACCATCTTGGAGACACGAGCGTTCTAATTTTTGTTTTCCGACCAAAGTCTGTTTGCCGTCAGTTTTGGATTAACGTGTTTTAACAGGTTAACCACAGAGGAACGGCCGCCGCGTGTAGCTAGCCACCATTCCATCTGTGTCTCGTGAACCGCATCCTCCAGCCAGGTGTTGCATTCACGCACGAGCCCTCGCGTGATGGAGAGGCGCGAGGAGAGGAGGAGGCTAGCGCTGAGGATCTCGCGCACTCGACATTGATCCTCGCACTCCAACAGCCTCTCGATGGGCACGGCGCGCGTCCTCCGGTCAACAAGTTGGCAACTCACAATTAACCTTCCCGCGTGCACATTATTCGGACACTCGGAAAAACGAATTCCGTGAGAATCCTAATGCTTTATATAAAGGTGCGCGCAAAGACGAATGGCAAAGTAAACAGAGGATTGCGTTAACGACGCACGAGCCCGTCCTGTGTAATTTTTTTTTACCGCAGTCGGTTAGTCTCGGAAGCCCCTTCGAATTCCCCTCCCTAGCCGTCGACATCGACTGTTTGAACCCTGAATCCCGCCTGGTGCACGCGGATTGGCTTCTATATTCCGAGCATTGACGCCACGACACGGTAACGGTGCGGTTGGTGATTTTACGGATATAATAGCGCAGCTGTGGTGTACGGCAAAGGCACGGGGATAAAACGAAAGATGTTTTTATGGTTTTCCGTGCAATTTTGTGCGCAACAATGACCCCCTACCACGCGCTACCGGCCGTGCTTGACACACCCCGCGAGAAGCATGCCACCTCCGTTCTATGTGCAAGAGTAACTTCTATGTAACTCGCACGGGAAATCGCACGTGTGGCAACCGAAGGCACCGGGAACAATGGAACTGTCCGAGGTCCGGTGTTCTAGCGCGAGCGAGGAACTGTACACGATCAACAAGACGCCAAGCGGCAACAGCAGCACGCGCCCTAAACGGCTGCTGTGGCAGAACGCGGTGCGTCACATCACCGAGCAGCGCTTCATCCACGAACAGGGCGGCGGGAAGGGCGTCACGCCGGACGAGCCCTACGATCAGAGCGCGCGGAAGCATTCGGCTGGGCGGACGTCGGTCAGCGACCGACACAACAACGGCGGGACCAAGGTGTTCCCGGAGCGCGCGAGCAGCGACCTGGGCTTCCTGCAGATAGACTGCGCGCCAAGCAACTCGGACTTCTTCCTGAACTGGGGTTACACGTACCGCGGCGTCATCTTCCCCACACTGCGCAACGCCTTCAAGTCGCGAGACCTGGAGCGGCTCTACCAGCGCTACTTCCTGGGCCAGCGACGCAAGTCGGTAGTCGTGATGAACATCCTGGACGTGGTGACCAAACTCACGCTGCTCGTGCTCCACCTGACGCTTGCCTCGTCGCCCATGGACCCGATCAAGGGCATGCTGCTGGGCTTCTTCACAGGCATCGAGGTGGTCATTTGTGCCTTAGTGGTGGTGCGTAAAGACACGACGTCCCACAGCTACCTGCAGTACAGCGGCGTGGTCACGTGGGTGGCCATGGCCACCCAGATCCTGGCGGCGGGTCTGGGCTATGGTCTGCTGGGGGACGGGGTGGGGTACGTGCTGTTCACGCTGTTCGCCACCTACAGCATGCTGCCGCTGCCGCTGACCTGGGCAATCCTGGCTGGCATCGCCACCTCCGCTCTGCACATCGTGGTACAGCTGGTTATCTCACAAAACGCCCGTATCTCCACGAAGCAGGTGGGTGATCTGCCATCACACACACACACACACACACACACACACACACACACACACACACACACACACTTGAAACTATGGGTCTATTGCAATGTTTTAGGCCACTGTTTGTTGACTACAGTGCCCCTAAAACGCCCATTGTGCCTCTTGTGTAAGAACACTTGTTTGTTTGTATGTGTGCGTTTGGGTTTAATTGTTTTCTGGATGTTAGACTGTTATAGCGCGAAAGATCTAAACTTTATTTCAACGCGTGCAGCAGTTTACTATCTCAAACTATCTGAACACTGTCCAGTGTTGTGATTTCAGCACTGGACGCTGTCCTCTCTCTTTCTCTCTCACACACACACACATACACGCGCAAGGCTACTCGGAGCAATTGCTCTGTAAATAGGTTTTGCTCCCCCTACAGGAAGATTTGTCAAAAGCTTTTCCTGGGCCAAGACAAAATACAGCAAAAGCATGTCAGACGCAGCCCAAAATATATACACCACTAAAATGCATTAGAGTGTCTATATAGCATTATAAACAGGCACTGGGGTATTGAAGTTCACCAATAGATATTGGCTATGAGCTGATCACATATGTTGAATATTGTCAAAATTCCTCATGTAATACCAGGGTGCATAGAGTTGCCAAATATTAGTCTCTCCAAAATGAGATTATGTTTCTGCTCAAATCAATTTAAACATAAATTGTGTTTATAATGTACATTTTAATTTTACACCTGTTCAATATTTGTCATTGTGTGTCGTCAATAAAGACAATATTTCAAAGAAGCTACGATTCATTGTGTTTTGCAGGTGTGAATTAAAATGTAAAGACATGATTATAGAGCAGTCGATGGTTTAAAAAAAACAAAAAACGATAGACTGTTAACTGTAGTGCAAAAGGCACACTGTTCTGGTTGTAGCTAATGGAGCCTGTGTGCACGCACGCGCACGTTCACATGCACAAAATAAAGGGAGAAGGGGGATGAGAATATGAGGAGATCAGAGGAAATAAATTAGAAAAGATCCAAATGAATGCTGTCTCATTCTGTGCCCTGCTGTGCACACTTAAAGACAAATGAATGTATGCAGTATTAGAATTTATACATAGAAATAATGTTTTACTGTCTTTATGTGATGCATCTAGTATGTAGAATTAATATGTAAGATTAAGAAAGCTTAACTGGATCAGGGTTTGCCTAAATATTAAAGGACATAGTCTGCATAAACACATTACAGCACTGCAGAACAACACATTGCAAACACAATAACACACAGCACAATACTACATACATGATATCAGTTATGAGATGTTATAATGTTAGCGATTCAAATTAGTAGTTCAGATTTGGCAACAACATGCAACAATATATCTATAGAAGGTATTTTATTACCAGTTAAAATAACAAAAATGTCACATTATAGGAGTGTATCACTGATGCCGAGGAAAGGCCTAAAACACACACATACACGCACGCACACATGCACACACACACACACACACACACACACACACACACACACAATGGATTCCTGTCTCCCTCTTCAAACACTCTTGTAGAATTTGCTCTTTCATCAGGAAATGGCTTTTGAAGAGCAGCTTGGCCTTTAGAGAACACAAGACAAGGCATTCTGTCAGGTTATGACGCCTATAGACACAAACACATGGCTGTTTGACAGCTGGAGAAACTGCACAGTGTTAAAGAGTCTATCATAGAAACAAAATAGACAAATTTATTTTAGAAACGTTATCACTGCTTCAGATATTTTTGCCCAATACTTCACAGGAGAAATGTTCCTATCAAGTCTTTTTCACTACCAGTGATTTTCTAATGCTACGACATATGATTAATAGTTTGTGACCCCCTATATATAGATTAATAATTGAAACAACCATGAACATAATTTCAATATATGCCAATTATATAGATAAGATTAAATATAAAAAAAAAATTTCATAAGAATTTATTCTCGCAACTAGGGGTGGGACAAATAATCGGATTTTGATTTAGCGCTATGTATATTTTTTACAATTCATATTGAGGATAAATTCTAAACCAATCAAAGAAATGTGTTACATTGTATTCCATTTGTGTGTTGTCTACATAAGTAATTACAAATTATGACAGCTGGAGGTGCCATTCCCATCTTTTGTGCCCAGGCCTCCTCCCACTGAAACGTATTATATATCAATAAGGAAGATGGCTTCAGGTGGTAGTGAAACACCAGAAATTGAGGAACTCCACATTCGCTACGTTCGGCAGTATGGAAGTATTTCGGCTTCCCAGGGAAGTATGAGAATGATAAGCAAGTAGTAGACAGGACGAACACTATTTTTAGGCTATGTAAGACAGTAAAGCCCTACGTTACTGGTAATACCACAAATATGACATGCCATCTCCAATGCCATCACAAAGACATCGATGCACATGTTGCACCTAAGGATCTGCCACCTGGGCTAACCACTTTGCAAAAGTCTTTTGCTACCACTCTTCCTCCGGGCAGCCAACGACCAAAAGAAATAACAAAATCGATTGGCCAATTTATAGCCCACAACATGCAGCCATTTTCTGTTGTGGAGAACGAAGGTTTTTAAACAAATGCTTAAAACACTGGAAATATCACGTGCCTTCACGAAAGCACTTCTCCACAGTTGTTATACCTTGTCTCTACAATGAAAATAAACAACATGTTATGGAAAGCTAAAAAGAAGCCGAGTGCATTTCGCTCAGGACAGATGGATGGACTAGCCTACACAGGGCTACATCACCATCACCATCACAGCACATATTATACAATATGTGTTGGGAGCTTGCTAGCTTTGTTTTACAGACTTGTCCATTATTCGAGTCGCAGACAGGAGTAAATATAGGGGAAGTATTAAAGGTCCAGTGTGTAATTTCTAGTGACATCTAGTAGTGAGGGTTGCGAATTGCAAACAGCCAGTCACTC
>JAODLI010000009.1:366153-410938 GCA_027575585.1 Percopsis omiscomaycus | reverse complement strand
GACATTTTAAGGGTTTCTGATTCAGACCTGTCTTTTGTGTATAGGGGCTGTAAAGGGACATTTTAAGGGTTTCTGATACAGACCTGTCTTTTGTGTATAGGGGCTGTAAAGGGACATTTTAAGGGTTTCTGATTCAGACCTGTCTTTTGTGTATAGGGGCTGTAAAGGGACATTTTAAGGGTTTCTGATTCAGACCTTATCCTAGGGTTTATCCTACTGACCTGTCTGTTGCTGCGAGGCAGACGAGCCAGTCTCACCCCCGACATGTCGAACAGGCGAACCCGTCTGTTGTCATGAGGCAGAGCGATGATCCTCTGATTGACAGACACACTGATCCTACACAAACACACACACCACAGAAAAGACGTTGAGGCGAGACACTACAGGTGAATAGGGTACATTTTTAACTAATAGATATCCCCATGAAACTCTCCCAGTTGATTACTTCCATTAAAACAAACATTTCTTATAATTACAAGTTTCATGAAATTGTATGTTTAAATATGCAAATGATTCATTATCTGATTAAATATGCGCTAATTTGCATACATGAACATTGGATAAAGACAGGTTCAAAATTATTCTTTCATTTTGAGGACATATTAGAGTCAAGGGTTTTTTTATAAAGGGAATTTTGGATAGCTCCTTTTATCATTCCATAAATCAGAAAATACAGTCAACAGCCATATATAAAACTATTTGCCATGTTTTTTGGAATAAAATGTTATAGATAATCAGGTTATGAATGATATATGGACAAATCACTCCTTCACAGCCTTCAGAATACATATAGGAATAAATCTGGAAAGTTTGGTGTATGTAAGTGCTACTGAAGTGAAGATTTCTGGCTCAGAGTACGAGAAAAATGTAATTTAGAGAAAATGGCCTTTAAAGATACGTTTTGTAAAATTACATAGATATTTATTGGAAACCACTATTTACAGACACAATATCTAATCAATTCCTTAGCAACAACAGTATATAACATCTAAAACACATAAAAACTGAATAACACAACATGTACTGTCTTCCACAGTAACATAGTCACACACACATATACAGGGGCAGGATACTCAAGTGGTCTAGGTGTTGGACTCCCAGCCAGAAGGTCGTGGGTTGGAACCCCAGAGTTGGCCTACATGTAAGCATCCTTGAGCAAGATGCCTAACCCCTATCTGCTCCATGTAATAGCACCATGTAATTGTACGTCGCTTTGGATAAAATCGGTTATAATGACCTAATTGTAATTGTAACTGTAATATACCACCACCAGTAGAACTGCCACCCTAGTTTGTTTCATGTCCATCCTGCATAACACTGCCTATAACCCATTCCTGTTTACAGCCAAGTCCAGAAACATAACATACAATACAAGAAGTATGTGTGTACAAAAGCCCATCAGCTGTGGTTCTTGTATTTTAGTCAGGCAATGTTATTCCATTGCTGTGAATAGATCCTATTATCATTTTGACCAGGCACTTGGTTGGCCACCTAACAGTATAAAGCCTTAAGCAAGAGTTAGGACCCTCCCTTTTCAGAGGCATTCACACATGTGCAAAGCAAGATGCAGCAGCAGGTCAAGCAGAATCCTTTTCAATGTGTTTTGGAAAGGACAGGGAGCAGAATACTTAATATACATAGTATATACTCCAGAATATACATAGACCTGAATATACTTTGTCCCTGTTGCTTTGATGGGTGTGTGTAAGATAAACTATTTGAACAATTAGCCTGTTGTCCATGTAATGTCCAGAACCAATCCCATTAGAGAAAGTTATACTCATTTTTTATATTTGCTAGGCTACATTATTTTATTGTTGTCCACTGTGCCACCGAAAGCAAAAGTCTGTACTGTACAAGTACACAAAATACTGATTGAAATGGCACTTTATTATTCTGTGGGTCATTATTTCATCCATATTATACAGAAATAGATGGAGGCTACAGTGGAGCCTGCAGTAATATAGCCAAATAGCCTATACTGTGGTGAAAAAGTAACAACAATGCCACCCTTCATTACTTTCTGATGTTATCCATAATGCCACAAATGTTACAGCCAGAGAGAGATGCGTTTGTTCTTTTCTCTATCTCAACCCCGTTTCCATACCGGTCACTTTTTTCCATGACAAGTTTTAAGATGAAGCGCTGGAATCCCTAACACTTTACTGATTTTTTGGAGAGCTGCATATCCCAATCCTAATTCGTGTGCTAATAGCACCATTCGTCGCACATTAACATCAAACGCGATATCGTTCCTGGTAATATCTTGAAGACGCGTAGATGTATAAACACTTTTGAAGGATCGATGTTAATTTTTAGCCCTGTCCCTGCGCAGTTAGGACAAATGAACCCACTGACCAATTCTTTCAAATGCGCAACTATCATCCACTGCTGTGTGGCGTGTTGGTCACCCCGTTATCTAAACAATCATGTTTTCCGAATGACAGCTTACCCATCTATGTCTTATTTGTCTTGCAAGAGACAATTGTTGTCGTCTTTTCTGAGACAGTTTTAGATCAACATTGTCTCCCATCGTTAAGTCTCACTGCTTTCGGAATTTTTATATTATAAAGGTCCCACGGTGAACTAATCCAGGAAGCATCAGAGCACATCATGGGATATTTCTGAACGAATCATGTTGTCAGAAATTGACACCAGCCAATGAGATTAAATCACCCTTTATACTTTCATGATTGGTGGCGGATAGAAAGGAAATGTCCATATTTGGATCTGATAACATTGGGCACGAGAGAGAGCGCTTTACAATGATACCTGTGATGACATGGTACAGACAAGGATCGTGGCACTGCATCTTCCGTTAGAATGCTAACTTTTGGTGAATTTAGGAGAAATCTACAGACGCAGTTAGTGTAGTAAAATAAACACCTAAATGTTTAAACTAGTCTGAAAGAAGACATGGTATGGAAGCAAAATAATCCAAAATCTCTAAATTGACAAGTGCATGAAAAAACTATGTTTTTGCCTGCTATGTCTCGCCTTAAAACCCCAAAACCACAAACACACACCACATGGCAGCAAAGACGTGCCATGTGGTGTGTGGACGCGCGCGCGCACACACACACACACACACACACCTGTTGACAGCAGAGTCAGTGCGGATGGTTGCTATGGGGGACCTCATGTTCTTCAGATCCCAGACCTTCACAGTGCGATCGTCACTTCCAGAGACAACATTGTCTCCCATCGTGAAGACAGCAGACGTCACCGTGCTGGGAACACACACAAACACACACACAAGTTTTTATTTTACTAAAGACGTTTGACTTTTAATCGCTACAAAAGAAAAATCTATATACTACTCACTATATTTCTCAAAACACTACTCTGCAATTTGCAAATACTTGGCAAATCATCAGTTAATGATGGACTCAAAAAGTAATTATTAGACATTGATTGAGGTCTAGACAATTTTTTCCATTTGTTATTCTTGACCAAATTAGCGTTAGAGCTAGAAGGCTACTTTTATACTTTAAGCACATTTAAAAGCATGTACTTTTATACTTTTTTTTACAATTTAAAATGGTACTTTTACAAGAGTATTTATTCAGACTTGCAGTTCACTTTATTACGGAATATGTGTACTTATGCCAGCTGTGTGTGTGTGCGTGCGTGCGTGCGTGCGTGCGTGTCTTACTCTGTGTGTCCCTGGAAGACGTTGACAGAGTGGATGGACGGGTCTCTGAAGTCCCACAGTCTGAATGTGGTGTCTCTAGAAGACGTCACCAGCAGACGCTGAGATGGGTGTGTGCAGCAGTGTGACAGCTCCTGGTCGTGACCTGGTGGGCGCACAGACATGCCTATATTGCATTAAAACCATCCATTCTAAATGATGGTGAAAAAGCTGGCCATGGAAGAGTCTTGGGGGCTCTTAGGGTTGGCGTCAGGTTGTTAGTATTATTTCCTTTGCTATGGTAAAGATAGGAAATGGTGTCCTTTAACAAACAGAAGACAGACTGCCAGGTTAACAGACAGGTAAAGAGACCAACACGTTAACAGACAGCCAGACAAGGTAGCCAGGTAGACAGGTAGACAGGTAAACAGACAGACCGGTTAACGTGTGGACTAGTTCGGATGTCTCGACATCATACAAGTTGGCAGCGCGGTCCCAGGATGCTGTGACGACTTGGCGCCCGCCCACCAGCCAATCAGCTGCGATGACTACCCCCTGGTGGCTGCGCAGGGTCGTGCATGGAGTGCGCACGCAAGGACACTCCACGCTGTCTGTCTCACCCTCTGCCTCATCTCTGTCAGACAGATCAACGTCGTCCTCACACTGCAGGGACAGCTGCACACACACACACACACACACACACACGTTGTTGCGTAAAGTGTGTGATATTGTCAGTGATGTTAGTGTGCGCACAAGCGTGTGTGTGTGTGTGTGTGTGTCTTACATTGATGTCAGAGACAGGTTGGGGGGCAGGTAGCTGTACCATGTACCTCCAGATGTGGGCAGTCTGGTCACCTGATGCTGGAGAGGACACGTGCTCAACACCTGTCTAATCAACTAACTATCACACTGTTATTGTGTTGGTTTACATCCTAGAACCACTGCCTGCTGTCACCTCCCCTCCCAGCTGCAAGCAATAACCTGCACCTCCCCCCCGACAATCTGAGACATTGGCCAGCCTGTTAACAAGTCCTCCCCCTGTATCTCATCAGCAGTCATTGACTGGCTTAATAAAGTTGAATAAAACTGTGTCCTGCTAACTGTTGGGTTAGTACAGCTCCAACATTGCTATTGATAATAGCTCAAATTAATTGTCAGTAGCAGCTTTATGTTTGTAGCTTTATGTATATATATTTTTTTATGTTATTATAAATTACAGTAATCATTTAGTTGCATTTGACAGGTGACACAGGTAATGAGAATACTGTGTGTGCACTATGTACTTCAAGGCTTCAGGTCTGTGTCTGTCGGTCTGTCTCTGTCTCCCCTGTCTCTGTCAGATCGCCTCAGATGTCTAGCCTGACTGCCTGTTTTTATCTATGCTGCCTGTAAGTAAGCAAGGCCTACTGTTTTGGTTAACCAACACACCTTCTTCATAAAGTCAGCATCAGGACGAACCGCTAGCTAACTGACACACCTGGCTAATTAACTAACAATAACACCCCTGACTAAATGTCCCAACTGGAGGCATTATGATCTAACCTGTTAGAGCCATCTGCTCTGTAGGATGGAACTTGATGGAGTTTACTGTGAAGACAGGAAGCCAGACAGCATATAACTAACATCATCGTCAATGTGTCCTTCACATGACTACTGTAACATTAGTCTACTGGGTCTTTATGTATACTTTTAAGGTGTCCTACCTGACCCTTGGTGTCCCACATACTTGAGAAGACACTTCCCTGTCTCGATGCTCCACAGCATGGCGCTATGGTCTGTCAGGCAGCAGGTTTAGAAAAGACACAATTAACCGTCAATACAGAGATACCTTAGACATTTTTAGTTTCATTATATTTCTCATACAGTTACTTAGAATATAGTGTAGTACAAAATTAGGTAGGCAGACAGATAGGTTCTACCTGCAGAGGCAGTTCCCAGAACCACAGGCTGGGTCCTGGTGACACTGAGGTCCCAGAGTCCGTCCCTATGGCCCACATATTCCCGGACCAGCTGGCACACGGCTCTGGACGTAGTGGCCTTGAAACTGGACACAATCTGGGGCCGAGACGAACACACCACGTTAACACAATGATTTGGGAACCGCATGGATGGCTGACAGAGTTCCTACACATGATCTGCCTCTTGTATCCAAATGGAAACTTCAGATTAATTTGGTCCGTTTCAGTGTGATTTTAACCATCTGAGGATTATCAAACATACACACATGCCAGCAGTCATGTGTGAACACTGAACAGCGACAGAATTGTGCATATCCCACGTTCAGGGGTTTGAGGCAGGACGTTTGTCTTCTTGCGTAGGAACCCAGGTTCTGAAGCAGGGGACAGCAGGGTAAAGCTCTGCTCGTTCCTAATGTCGGTATGCTAAGAAGCAACAAGTGACTTCAGTGTTACTGTTATCCATCAGAAGTAGTTAAATAGTATTTGCATTCTAGCGTTTGTTTTATTTATAGGGTACCAGATGGGTAGGTGTTTGTAACAGAGGACAAAACAATCATGGCCAAAGGAACTTGGCTTGGCCTTAATGTGAAGTCTACAGGCTTTCCGATTGCTACCATTACCCCACCCATCTGATGTAAAACAAACGTTTAGAACAGTGGTTCTCAATGTGGAGTTTGGGACCCACCCTGGGGGTCACTAGACAAGATGACTTGATGATTCTGAAATAGCCTAGTCTTTTATATTATTATGTTGTACCTAGTTTTAAAGAAATGCACATACATTTTTTTAAACTTTGTTTAGGGTTGTATTTTTGGAGGCCATGGGTCAAGAAAGGTTAAGCACCACTGATTTAGAATTTGTTGCAAATAGTATTTCACCTAGTATTAAAACAAATTAAGACCCACAAAATTACTGTGTGTTGCACTCAAAATTGGATTACGGTCAAAGCAAGGCTGCAACAGAAAGGCTAGAAGAGGGACAACATCAAGTTAAGGTGAAACCCAGACGCCAGGTAATATTTGTTATGAGTGATAATGGGCCTTTACATTAAAAATGGGGATGATGCACACTGGGCCAACGGCCTGCTTGGGAAACAGACCGGTAAACAGGTTCCGACTGGAAACAAGCCAGACAAAGACAGACAGACCTGAAATGTAGCCTTGAAGTACACACAGTATCCTGAACACCTGTTTCACCTGTCAAATGCAACTAAATGATTACTGATATTTATAATAAAAATGCATACATAAAGCTACAAACATAATAACAAACATAAAGCTGCTACTGATAATTCCTTTTAGCTATTATCTGTAGCAATGTTGCAGCAGTTAGCAGGACAGCTTTTGATGTTTTATTTGATCAGCTTTATTAATCCTCCCTCTGATGAATGCAGCAGCTACCACAGTCCCTGGGGCAGGCAGGGGTTTAGTTCTTTGCTCGAAGGCACTACAGCAGGATTGGTTTTACGAGATATTAATTCGGAAAGAGGGCATTTGTTAGGCATCCCATAATAATATTCGTATAAAATTAGATGTTTAGATCTTCCATTTTATCTGAGGACCACATTAACAGTACACAGAACTCAATAATCTACAGCCTTTCGCTGTTATGAGTGAAAATGAGAGAAGTGGGATATAGAGAAGACTAGAGGAGCTCTGAATGACGCACCAGGCCTCAACAATGTCCAGACCGCATGCATATTAGTATTATTATTATTATTACTACTACTATAACAACAACCCCTACTTCGCTGTAATGTGGTACTGTATACATAAGGAGTTGGCGGTTGCTAAGGAGGATGAATACAGAGAATAGAACACAAATGATCGGCTACTTCACTTCACTTGTTAACTGGAATATATATCACTAGGCAATCCAGAACTTGATTAAATGTAACATGTGCACATCATGCTACATTTAATGGTTAGCAGCAAGCATATTGCAAAGCAACGCAGCATAAGCTGGAGGGATGGCTGAGAAGCGTGTTTGCGATAGCCAGCAGTGAATGTACAGCTGTGTGTTCTGCTGGTGTCATATATTAAGGTCAGGCCATGAAGAAGGTATAATCATGACCTCTGACCTTGCAGTAATAGTACCAGGGTTCTACTCTACCAAATAAACTAAATATTAAACAATAAACAAACAAAGCAGATATGAAAAATATCTGGCCATAGATTAATAATAAAATGCAACAATGACAACTACTGTTGAATGACGTAAAAATGTGACATGGCCAACAGAACACACCAACAATACACACTATACAAGTGATGATGGAGCACTGCCAACCGTTGACAAAATGCCCTTTCACCTCCAGCCCAATGTCAAGAAGCCAGAAAAAAGGTCATTTTCCAAAGTAACGGCCGCTAAATGGATGGACAAGATGTCTCCATTGTGTGCCGTTAGACCAACAAATGGCTATCTTAAAATGTTACATATCACTAAGTCCAAAAATCCTTAAAGGCCCTTTACGAAACTGTAAAAAGTGTCAGTTGAGGTGTGAGGGCTTAGCTATGTTTTTGCTATAAAGCATGAAGTTTCTGTAACAAGCCGTTTATATTTCTGTCCCATTGTGGGACAGAAATGATACAATACTGTATCATTATCAGTATCACTAAGCTTTGCCCAGCTTTGCCCAGCCAGGTGAGTTAGGTGAGCTACTAAAGAGAGCATCAGCCAATCAGGGCTGTTCTCATTTATATATACTGTATGATTACTCTCTAAAAACAGATGTTTCAGATCCTCTAGAGTAGGGTAAGACAATAACTATATAATAATAAAAATACTACACAATATTTTAAGGAAGTATAACATAATAAAAAACTGTGAGAAGTCTCTCACTAAAGTCAAGAGTTGTAATGAAGTGTGTCAGTCAATTAGATAAGTGTTGTTAAATCAGATCATGTGACCGTGTTACATCACACACAGAATACAAACTGAGCGCCTACATCTGGATGACCAGGTGTCTGGGTGAGGGGCTGTGGCCCACTGGACCGGGCTGCATAATGGCACACACAGAGACCAATAAATTACCCATGAGTCTCCACCCCACAGCTCCCAACTGGTCACACTGAAGCTGCGAGCTCCGCCTACTCGGGCGTGGCAAGAGTTCGAGCGCGGCTGAGAGCAGAAGGTGGAGAAGAAAGCAGGTCTGTCCCTTAAAACATGCAAACCAAACAGCCTTAACAGGGCTGCTGAATTCATGTAAAGCTGTATAGGATAACATTGTTACTGTAAAATATGATTTGCTATTGCTGATACAGGTAGATGTTTATCAGGAAAAATCCAACTTAAAAAAGTACTGGGAGTCACTGAACCCCCACAAACCAAGCAGCAGTGTCTTCTGACCAGACTGATGGTGGTGGTGGGGGTGGGGGGGGGGGGGGTTAAACTGTAACATATTAGTATGTGGCCTAGTGCAACTCAATAAATATGGTTTATTAATCAGTTCCATCCAAGCATTGGTCATATCATATCTTAATATAATTCTTATTCTGACTATAAGTTAAGATTGGACTAATATAAGGCTCTATAAATTATATTTGTTTCATAAGACATATTTAATTTGTACTTTTAATAAAGGCTCACGTTTGTAGTAAGTTATGCTTATGCTTTTAATTAACAAAAAGGTGTGTATCTGATGAGATTGGTTGTTTCACGTTGGATCACATAGAACACAGATATGAACCCTCAATTAGACATGACATATGATCAATTAGACATGACATATGATCATTCATTAATAATGCTTCGTAGCACATTTGTCACACATATACAGGCTTTACAAGCCTCCATGAAGCCTTAATGAACACTTTAAAGAAACATTTACAGTAAAGCAAGGCCTAAAATATCTGGTCACAGTTATTGTATGAAAACATATTAATTGTTCGTGTGCAAAATGATTCAGACATGCAGTTGTTAGTAGTCTACATGAAATTACATTTCTGTGGGACCAATTCCCATCATTCAAACAATAAATCAAAGCCTTTATAAAGAAACTGCATTACTATAATATCTAGCGGCAGACTACCACATGCAAAGTTCTCTAATGAGAGATAGAGAGAAGACACTCTACCTTGCTTGTCGAGGCCTTGTAGGTGGTCTTCAGCTTCTGAGACAGTTGGCTTGTGCTGTGACTCGCTGGAAGAGTTTAAAGTCAGGAAGATACTCCAACAAGAGGAATATAAAAACATACATCATTTGAGACAGCGTGTAACAACTTTATCACACCTTTAGTTTTTAGAGCTCCTTTGGCTAAATCTCCTCCCTCGGTGCTCTGACCCTCAGCTGCCAGACGATCATTCAGGTTCTCAATTTCTCTGCGTACTGGTCAGAGGTCATACGGAGGTCACACAGAGATCATGACCAAAATCACCAACGTTATAACCGAGATCTGAACCGAGCCACGGATATATCTGTGTATCAGAGATGGACTGAACTTACGTTCCAGGTTCTCTATGTAGAGGTTCTCAAACTCCCTCTCGATCTGACCAAACAGGTCCAGCAGGTTGCTCCGCAGGGAGAGAGGCAGTTTGGAGTCCTGCAGGACACAAGGAGTACTTACCACTAACTCAAGCAAATTGGCGGTACGAATTCCGCTGAATGCTGTTCGTCTCAATTGCGGGATACATATGGAAATATCCTTATAATATAAGATCTTACACACTTAAACCACCAGATTGTCGATGGGACATTTCAAGTTAACAGCTAGTTCCTGTTGACCTGTGTGGCAGTATGTGTGACCATCCTTGTTTTGGTAAATATAACTCTGTTAAGCACTGTTTGTACTTGTATAGTATAGAATTATATTACACATACTTCACGGCTGTTAAATATTTCCACTAAAAGTCTAGATGGTTCTCCAGTAAACTCCGGCCTCTCAAAAATCTGTCTCTGTCCAAATCTAGATCTACATCTAGTTCAAACACAACCGAGAATATCATAATAACTACCCTATAGGCTGCTAACCACGCTTGGAACTTACCTCTGTCCTCCACAGAGACTCCAGTGTGTCAGAGGACTAGCCACGGTGAGAAAAACACAAGTCATGAAGAGGAGATTACAGTCACAGCCTGGACCAGCATCCAGCTACAGGCTTCAACAGCTGTACATGCCACATCTGTCTAACACTCAGGTATTTATTACCTGAGCTAGAGGTTCAGTAGCCCAGCGATTCTATACTCAAGAGCTCTTTCTTTACCATTTCTATGCACTAATTAGCATTTAACATTCAGTCCTGTTAGAATGCTTGAATTCATTAGCAGTCGTATCTGACAGGCCGTTGTCTGAATAAACTGTATGCCTTTGTTATTAGGAAACCAGCCACCTCATGACCCAGCAAATGACAGGGTGAGAGAGCTGTGGTCTGAGCTGCTCTCTGGATTAAGCAGCTCAGGTTCAAAGAACACATATGAGAATCCATTGCCAATAATAACAGGCAGAATGCAACCCCCCCCCCCCCCCACCCCCACGACTGCACTGGAACCTAATTGGTTTAGGCTTAGAGCTGAAAGGTGATAGAAAGGTGACAGCCTGGCCACCAGAGGGTGCCGACAGTCTCTACCCTAAATGTTTAATCTATGAGATGTTTCAGTGACAAGTTGCCCTCTACAATATGTCCACAACAAGATGTCTAATACAGTCCAATCTAATCAATCATTTGAGTATGTACCTGGCCCTCCAGTATATCTCTCTGCAGCCCGGAGCGGTCCTGCTCCGTGCTGTTGGTCCTACGGATGGACAGACTGTGAGACTTCCTCTTCTGCTTGGCCTGCCGGGCTGCAGCGCTGCTTCCACTTTCCACCGGCATTCTTGTTTCCTCACTCACGCGGCAAAACACCCAGCGTCACCGTTCTGCTGGCTTATATTCCTGCATGTTAATACCCCTGACACAACGAAAAACCTGTGTGGTGTGTTCATGCATGCTATTTGAGCAGAACAAGTGTTTGGTCTCCAATCACCATTAAATCCATCATTTTAGAGGGATTTAATGCAGAACTCTTTACTTTATGCAGAACTCACAATGCCACATTGTTTGGATGCAAATCTGTTTCGGAAGAAGCACACACACACCGTTATTGTGTGAGCTGTGTGGAGACATGACACCATATCTTAAAAAAAAAAAATCGACGCCATTTAAAGGAATAGTGTGTATTATTTGGCCACTGGCGGCAATGCAATGCAGAGGTGGGCCCAGGTGCTACGCAAGCAATGTGGCGTGGGGCATGTGCATGCATGTAAGTGCTTTCAACTTGTATGAAAATACCATGGCAGCACGACTTTGTCTGAACATATTAGGGCCCCTTTAAACAAGAGGGTTAGTAGTGATGGTAGGCCATAAAAACTAAATCTAGTCAGGTATAACACATTTACACAACATGGAAATGCTCCTGCTCACAGCAGGTGGTTTAAAAAAAATTAAGACATTACTAAATTATACTAGATCTTACACACTATTATTAGTATCCTTGTGACGGCAAGGATACTAATATTAATAGTTTTATTATCCCCTTATGTCAGACCAGCCCTCAACTAGTTCACATTGGAATAATCTGTGAACAAATCCTTACCTTTGTAAACCCTCTCATTGCTTGGACATAACATATCTCGACAATGAAAAGGTATGAAATCACTGAATATGAATAGGTAACTGTTATGCAGCTGTCAAGTAAAGCATCTTTGTCCTTGGGCATGTCTAGACAATTTAACATATTATAATCGTGGGGTTCTTATATCGGTACGTTAGCTAACCTAAAACGGCATATTTCACTGCTGTCTCCGAACTGAAAAGCTAACACAGTTTACCATCAAAAGTTTAACCCTCAAGACATTCCGATTTTAACAACATTGCTGCATTTGGAAAATAAATGTTAATTTTATCATTATAAAATACAAAAAAAAAACTGATCCGAGCACAGATTAGCTGGACGTTGTCTCAGCTTCCTATTGTTTGCTGCCTAGCATGCCAACAGCCACTGCACAGATCAACTTACCTATACGTTTAAAATGCAGGTTTCAGATGTTTAGGAGGGCGTTTAGGCCATTTTCACGTGAGTAATATATCGTATGGGTGGTAGCTGTTATTGACGGCTGGCGAGTCCGTTTCACTTGACAGCCGGAAAATTAAGGTCACTTCCGGAGAATTTTCAGATTAAAATACTTTTTAATTGAGGAAAAGGGGGAAACAAAAACAGCCTAAAATTAACCAAAAAACTCCTTATTCTGACGCGTAGGAACTTTTGACACCACAAAATAGACAGAGTTCATTGACATATAGCCGGCTTTAGCTAAATATGTAAGAAACACCATCCTTGCGGCCAAAAAATGTCCCGTCACCACTTCAGGCATCACTTTCCATGTGACCTTGGGTAACACAACACCCGTTTCTTTATGTTGACTTAGTGGGACTACATTATAACTCCAAACTTATCCATGAATAAAAAGGTATTCAAATAATATATAAGCCAGGAGTTGTTACATATTTATTTGTTTCCCTGGTAAGGAAATTTAGAAGACAATTACTGCAAAGCATCAACGTCATCAATTTATCTTTAAACTGCCACAAACACCTGATCCACATCAACTATTGGCCCTTTTCACAGAGGTGTCTATGTAGGGTTAACTTAATTAGTTAATTATGGTCTGTTGGATTTTGTTATGCCAGTGCACCGGTATAGATGAAACCAGTGAAGCGATCTCGCAAGCAATCAAAGCTGGTGCACTGGCACCTAAATTAAGACCTAAAATTAATGTTATGAGCTACGTCTGTTTTCTCTACAGTGACACCTCTTTGAAAATGGTCCATAAGACATTGTATATTCTGGTAGCAACTGGCTAACAACACTTGAACAGAGTTTTACTAAATATATGACATTTCCATCATTTCTCAAGCTTCAGATAACTGCTGTAAAAATAAGCTGACACGTTACTGGGGCTGTCTGTCCGTCAGATAAATGCTGGAGAACTGACAAATACAACACATTAAATGTTTAACGTGCATGTATTACTAATTTAAATGTGTCTCTTCGGAAAATGCACATTAGTGACCCAGTTCCCCTAGTAAAATAGATTATATTTCCACAACGTTGTTTTCGCTACAGGAAACAAAGCAAGAGGGTTTATAAAAAAAAAAAAAAAAAAAAGCCGGTTCTGAAGCCTCCTGCTGTGAAATAAAGAGTCCAACAGGTTCCGGGTGGTTTATCTGCGGTCAGTTTTGCCAGATTTACGCTTTCCAGCCAGCAGGTGTTTGGGTTTGAGGTCAAAGACATGTCTGTCGGCCTCTCCTTTCTTCCCCTGTCGGTTCATGCCCTTCTGAGAGTTCTTCATCATAGTTTTCACCTTCTTGACCATCTGCAGAAGAAAAACAACCGTCCTGTGAATCCTCATGAGATAAGATAAATTCCAGAAGCTCTCAAATTAAAAGCTTTTTCTATTAGAAAACTAAAGCATAGATTATTGTGTTGTCATTATTTAAATGTATACATTACGAAAAAAACAGTTCAGAAAATCTGAACCAAGGAATTTCCAATTATTTCCTTGTCATGAACCCTAAGGCAGACCCACTGCTGGCTGTGCGTATTACCTTGGGATCTCGTATACCAGACTGGTCTCTGGGAGGACGAGAGGCACTCTGGCTGCGAGTGCGAGAGGTGGGCGGGGCCGATACCTCACGCTTACGTTTCTTAGCAACGCTACGGGAGCGACGGCCCTGCTCAGCGTAGTGGCTCTGAGAAAATCAAGACCTGTTATCAACTCAATAGGTTCACAGTGTAGTGGCACATGCAATTACAATATTATCAACGTGTTGTAACTGTAAACGTTACTCACCCCTTCTTTATCCGTCATGTCCAAACCAAGAGTGCTCATCTCTTTTTCCAGAGTCTTCCTCTCAACCTACACACACACACATGTGTAACATAATCAGTATTGGTTAGTCATACATAAGAGGTGTGTACTGTAATGGACCACATACAGCATTAATGACTTCTTTCGGGGGCTGAATTTTTTCCAATGGTCTCGCTTGTTATGACAGCAAAGATCTCCAGAACTCTAAACTGAGTGTTTATTTTTATATATATATATGCGGTTAGAAAAGTTGTTCATAGATCCTGAATGCAAACTACCACTCAATTACATGGCAAGAGAGCTAGCTAGGAGGTGTCATGTTAAGACGCTACTGCTCACCCTAATGGAGGTTCGAGGCATGCGCGGCCCATGCACATTCTTTTCTCTGGACTCAAGGATCTTCAGATGTTTTTTCTCTCGAATCTGACTGGCCAGGGCCCTAATCTCCTGCATCTCCTCATCTTCGCTCTCCTCGTCTGAGTCATATTCGCCTGCCCGCTCCTTCAACTCCTCCTCTTTCTCCAGTTCCTCCAGTTTCTATAGGGAGGAAGTGACAGACACACAGACTTAATTGATCCATGCCACGATGGGTAAGTTTACACGAGTGCATAATAATCCTGATCATATAATTGACCTTCATGATGTCTGGGTCGATGTAATCTGCAATGTTGTGGCCCTCCCAGATCTCAGGAATCTTGTCCTCTTTCTCCTCCATGTTCATCAAGTCCCAGTATTCTGAAAATGACTTTGTTACTGATGTCCAGGATTGCCATAACGACACCACACACATTGGTCCAGTGTCGGGTGTAGTTTTAAAATAATATCATGCAATCTGGACACATGTAGTACATCTTACTCTGTAGGTTGAGGATGTATTCGTCTCCCAATTCCATCTCCAAGTCTTTCTCCTGGAAAATATTACAACTCCTGGTCACACTCCACTTTTAACCTAATAAAACCTGTGCATCCCACTAAAACCAGGCCTACCAGTTTGCGTTTGGGTGTGTCCACAACCATGGCTTTCCTGCGTAACAGCGCCCCCTCTGGGATGAACGGAGGTCTCTCCTGGAGATGATGAGGCGATAAATATTAAATGCACAATTAATGCAAAATAAATGCACAATTATTGTTAGATCATAGCTTATCTGTCCATCATACTTTCTGGTCCCTCTTGGAGGGCACTGCCAGGTGAAGTCTGTTCAGAACATCATGGACTTTCTTCCCCTTCATCTTTGTGTCAACACGGTGAGCCAGGAGCGTGTCACACGCCTGGAGACAGAAAGGTTCAAATCATATTTTCCACATCCAGACATTTCAGGCTGCATTGTGTTGGACTAAAGGCAGGAAGCAGACCTCTGTTTTGACCCGCATGACTCCCTCTTCTGTCAGCGTGCTCGTCTCAATGACAGAAATCCCCTCGGAAATTATATCATTAAAGATTTTCTACATAACACAAAAAAGAAATAACAGACAATGCAATTTATGTTATTATCATATTGTCTTTTTACTGTATTGTAATATATTTGTTTTTACATTATGTTGTAATCAGGTAACTAGGGCTGGGTATTGGCAAGGACCAGACGATACATATCACGACATGATACATTGCGATATGCTACATATTGCAATAATCTACGTGATTATTTTTTTTAAATAGAGCTGAAAATACAACTTGCGGTGTACTACCTGGGTAGTCTAATATGTACATTACAGTATATTGATAATTGAGCTAACAAATTGAGTGAAAACTATTTCCATTCCAATTTATTAGAACAATATTTGCATTACACATCGTTTTAAATATGTTTAAAACATAAATAATGTATTGATGATTGAATTATATCATTCATCTTGTATATATAGTCCCTGTCTTGTTCTGTTTATTTTTCATGTGATTAAACTTCTTTTTGTTTTTATGTATCAATACGTGTATCGTGGAATAAAATATCGCGATACTCAGCTGTATCGATTATTTTTTTTGCACAGCCCTACAGGTAACAGTGGTAATAGATCATTTCTGATTACTTGATGATGGCATAATAATGCATTGATTCTGCATCATGATCTTATAATCACGAGAGGTAAATTAACATTGGCAGTCAAATTAATCCAGGAGAATACTGACCTGGTTTTCCTCAGAGAGCTCGCTGATCTTCTTGACATCACACTTGTTGGCAACAACGATCAGAGGCTGAAAAAAATCATCGTGTCGCCAAATCAGCTTGATGTTTTAAAGAAATATTATTTTAAGACCCAGTATTATGCTAGGTATATTAAACCCCGATCTGGGCAGGGTATTTAAAAAAATACTTCCAAGCAAAGTTGTGCAGTATTATGTTCAATCAAACTGAAAGCATGCAATTGGAAGAGCCCATGTACACACATACAAGACACTCTGAAGTCTCAGCATATGAGAGAGAGTGGTGCAGAGACCCTTGTGGATTTTGATTGTGCGGAGATGCCATGAGCACTGTACAACTGGACAGGAAGGGGTTGACCTCTGACCTTGTTGGCGAACAGCGGTCTGATATTGTTGAAGAGCTCCAGTTGCTGTGGCAATGCGTGTCCACACTGCTCGGACACGTCCATGACGTAGAGGACGGCTGAGCGAAGGTGAGCGAGGGCGGTGATGGCCTGCATCTCAATGGTGTTCCTCTCCTCTAGGGGATGGTCCAGGATACCTGGGGTGTCTACTACCTACACACACATTAACATATGCAGAATTACTCCCACACAGTGACACAGAGGCAGAGACACTAGCATACACCTATAGTTCACTGTAGGAGATCAAGAGCGAAAGTCACCTGCCAGCGCAGGTATTTGTAGTCCATGTGACCCACAAACAGAGACTTGGTGGTGAATGCGTATGGCTGCACGTCAACATCGGCTCTGGTGACCTGAGGTCAAAGGTCAACTGGTTTTATTAAAACAGACAATTACTGTACGTTACTTATGTACACCTCTCAACCCCTAATTTTCTTATATTTCGAACACTCAATTGTGTACCAGTATGAGGTAAATTTTTGGGGCATTCAGCTTTCCTCTATATTTTATTCTAAACACACAAAAAGTTACTTATAAATAGGACAGTGCTCTTTTAGGAAGCATTTTAAATTATTTGATAAAATACTGTAACTGTACTTCCTAGACAGCATGTGTGTACCTTGTTGATGAAGCTGGACTTGCCAACGTTGGGGTAACCACACAACAGCAGTGTTCGGGTGTTAGGGTCAATACTGGGCAGACGAGACAGATGCTGGCGCACTGACAGATAAAACACTAATTAGTTATCAGACTGTATGAAAATTACAGAAAACGTAATCTGCATAATGTATTTACATGCCATGCAGGCACAAAGAAGGTATTCATATTTACTGGTTATAGTCTTATTTACACTTTACCAGTGTCCTATGTGTGGTTGGGGACTACACTTGGTCTGTTAAAGCGAAATGTAACTTATGTTAATGCCTTGACTTGAATGGTGAAGGAAAAGGCTCTACTTCCAACATTTCTCAGATACAATGAGTTGATAGGGGGCCAATTTAAGGACTAAGGTCTAAATATTGAGGTAGGAAAGCTACAGAGATATGGATTTAACAGATTTTACAGTTAGATTCCACTTTAAGGGTCTAGCGCAGGTCTATTGGGTTCTGGGATAGAGTCCTGGACCTAATCCAGGTTTGTTGAGTTTTACGGTCACCTTGCTCCAGATACTCCAGACTTTGTTTCTGTCTCTTCAGGATGGTGCACATGCGACCCAGAGCTGCTCGTTTCAGCTGTTTACAGCGATACAGAGAGTCTCCATACTTCATGAGACGCACGTAGTCTTTAGCAACACTGAAAGTAGAGATAGTGTCTGTTGACATGTCTGTCTGTGGTTAAAACTGATATAATATACATATACAGAGATTTAAATCACACTCACTTATCAATCAAATTCTTGGCAATGTTAATCTGTCCCAGGGCCAGTTTGTAATGGTCTTTGTCGTACAACACGTTCATTAGATCAGCATAGAAAGGATGAATATCCTAGAGACACAAAACACAATCAACCACCTGGCATAACACTGTTTTGTTATTATATATATATACACATGATCTAGGCTGTTATGGAATATAGTCAGGAATTACATCAAGCTTGGGGAAGTCGGTGAGGATCTGACTGAGCCGGTCATGGTAGTTCTGCTGGGTAAACTTGACTTTGCGCATGTAGAAGTGTCGAATGCGGTGTATCTGGTAGTGTTTGTGGACCACCGTGGGCGTCTTCCTTTGGGTTTTAGATAAAGTGATGTCGATGAATTCCTGCAGACAAAGATGCACCAGACAAACTTTTTATTTCAACAGATGCTTTAAGCGAACGCGGCTCAGAGTAAGTAGTAGAGCACGTATTTAGAAGTAGGTACGGGTTACAGTAATTGCAAATATGTATGAATAAGTAGGTTTAAAGTACAAGTACATACCGTAACTGGTAACTTAGGCGTTACAGTTAGTAGTTCGCACTTATTTTGAAGTAGGTTGGAATACGACAGCTAACGTTAAAAAATGCATTTACACACAAATTGACAGTATACATTTCCATACATGGATGGAAATGTATACTGTATTCCAAGCTACTTCAAAATAAGTGGAAATGTATAGTGTCAATTTGTGTGTAAATGGAATATGGTTAGAATATCTAATTTGGATATGTATATCCAAATGCGATATTCTAACCATATTCCGTGCGATTGCGCAAAATAAAAGTTTTTGTGTTTAAATCCCTCCTAGCATCAGACAGGCCAAAGAAGAACACGTGTCTCAGTGCTCAGCGGACAAACACTCTGCATAGAACCCCTTCTCAGCCAGCATAACAACGTAATCTCATTAACACCTGTTTCAAAAAAGCTTTAACTTAAAATAAAACATACCTTTGCGGTAGGAACCACCATAATCTTCTTGAAATTATAAAGTGCCATTTTGTCAGACACGTTGGGTCCGCTGACGGCACGAGAGAAGGAACGCACGTTGTTCCGGAAGTGCAGCTGACAAACTGAAACATGCTTACACCCACAGTGCCCTGTCGCGGTTATACTGGGATACTGCACCAGGGTCTCAATATTACCAAACATAAATGTTACTGATACTGATTATAACATTTGCATTTTAATAGTACTTAGACTATAGCCCAGTGCACTACAAACAATATTATATCAGCATTTGTTTTTGAGAGAATTCGTCTTTTTAATATAAAATGGAAATAGCTCGGTGTTTGGTGTTTCCAAAAAGATAATCTTCTCTTACCAGAAACAAAATAGGACACAGAAACAGATATTATGAAGTTACAGTAAAGGCGACGCAAGATTAGCACTGTATCGATCCACTGGGGGAAACTTCTAACATAATAAATACATAATAATAAGTGATATTTAGAATGATACACGACTTAAGGTGTCTCCACCCTATGGTCTTCACACAATAATTTCGAATGACTGTGAAAATATAACATTTTAATTTCCTTATATTAGTGAGGAAGATATATATCTGTATATTTTTATTTATTTGATTTTATTTATCTGATCATACAGCTGACCGTTAGATTATTTCCTCATCATTGTTTTATTATTTCATACTTTTGTGCTTATATTTTTTAAATTCTTCCTCGGCCTTTAACCGCGCTGCAGACAGTTTCAAGAAACCTGAGTCATTATCGGTTGCAGTCTGCAGAGACAGTGATTAAAACCCACGAGAGACTGTTTACATTCTACGCACTGTATGTGCGCTGGCAGTTACAGATTTCATATTTTTTGGTTCTTGTGTGTTGCCTTTATGATTGAAAGTTCAAAGTTGACTCCAATAGCCTACGAATAATTTTTTCTTTGGTAGGGCGCTAAAACATTTGTTGTGATCTGATGGTTATAATAACGTCCTAGCAAATCAGCAGCAAATGGATTCCCCTGACCACGCCCACACTGCTGTAGAGAGACCGAGAGAGACACCATGGATGAAACCGCGTGACTAAACGAACGAAGAATGTGTTTATTTTTTCTAACCTTTTTAATAACACAATACCACAGGTATTCTGTGATTTTGCAGTCGGTTCACATGCGTTAAGTACTCATATCAGTTCAAACTTTCATATTTATGATTCGGCTACTATTTAGTCACATGGTTTCATACACACTGTCCCTTTGGCACAGACTCGGGTCACGAGTGGATCCGCGTGCACACCGCTGCGAGTTCGACCAACCGGGCAGTGCACTGGGCGGGAGCCGAGCGCAAGGCGGGGGGAGGAGCGGGAGGCTCGTGCCCAGTGTGACAGTTGAGCTCGGCGAGGCGGTTGCACGGGAAAGGAAACGATCTCTCCGTTCAGACCAATAACAACGTTAAATACTATTTCACACTATCGGAATATAACAGTTTATGATTTGTATTCATCGCTCCGTACCCGCTTTCTTGCCTCGAGGAGTTTTACTTTGGTGTGAATCCCACGCGGCAGGTTTAACAAACCCGATAAAGTTCACCTGAAAGCTAGCTAGCTAGACACTTTGCTTACGCTCAGCTAGCTCATAAATAACTAACTTGCTCTGCTAGTCGGGGATCCGTGTGTGGAATCCCGCCCACCCACCGCGCCTTTCTCCGGTACCGCTTCGGTCCGTCTGAAGGCGAGCGGTTTTACTTAAAACCGGCTATTGTTAGGTAGTGTGCTCGACATAGCTAGCTAGCGGAGACGCTGCGTATTTCGCCTGGAAGCCGCCAGAAGGCCCGTCTGTCTCCGCACCGCCGACAGCCGCAGCGTCATCTCCGTGTCTGCACTGCCGCGCGGTGAGAGTTGACAGGTGAGTAACAAAGCTGTATTAAACCAGGTACTGGTTGTAGTGATGCATGTGGAAAGCCTTGTCGTGTACTGTCCAGTAAACAAACTGGTTAGCCTGCTTGGCTAACGTCAGCCCAATTCAGAGTGGTGGGGGTTGGGGAATCACGCCGTAGGTCGCCATCTTTCATTGGCTGGTGCTGCAGGCCTGCAAGCCTCAGCTTTAGCAGCCCTAGCATCTGAACCGTTCCGTGTTTTACTGCTTTCACGGTTATCCTGTTAAGTTTATCCAAAATTTGTAGTCCAAAATGAGCTTTCACTACCGCTTGGCTTCTGTATTGTGCTACATGTTAGCTGCTGCGAGTTGTCTTTAAGGTTTGACCTGCCATGGACGTTGCATTCGAGCTGCAGGCTTTATCGCCTGTGTCAGCTACTAAATACGCCTGCATTGCGTATTTAGTCAAAGTTGCTCACAATAACAAGTTTAGGGACACAACTAAAAGCATTTAAAACGTTTACTATACTCTTGCAATATAAGTAAACACTGGGTGGGCTAGCCAACATACTCTTCTAGTGGTAACCCGTGGGCTAAAAATAAGCATTGGCCCACTATTGCATTCTTAACTAGTGGGACTGAAACCTGGGATTATTTTGGATCAACAAAATAGCTTTAGTGATTGAAATCAGCTCTCTTGATTTGTTCAGTGGGAGAACTCGGTGAAAACAGAAGTGTTTTTATTTTTAAGGACAAAATTTATTCTGTACAACATACTTCAATGACATAATTTCAAGCTGCACACCCTAGCACAGCAAATATTGTAAATATATCTATAAATGTACATATTTTATTGAAATGGGCATTTTAACAACTTATAATTAGTCGACCTTTAAAGACAATTAGTCGAGTTGTTAGTCAGAAGTCATTAGTCCACATGTTCATGTGAAAGCCATGTTTACCACCGGCCATCTAGGAAAAAGCTCTCGTGCTAAGGTAGTGGTAAATTGCTCGCCTGCCCACCACCATTTTCAATTTTCACTGATGCCAATAAGCAAACCTCTCAACGTCAATAAATAGATGCAGCCCGTTCATTGTTTTAAATGAGGAAACTAGAAAAAGTGTTTGTATTTTGTAAATTAATGTGTTGTCTTGTAATCTTAGTGGTAGTACGGTTGGAACATCAGCTGTTTTACAAGCTGTATAGCGATGAGGAAACATACTTTATTTAGTCTCAGTGCAGTAAATTGTTTCATCAGATTATGCAGAGAATCTGACCAGAGACCTGTACTACGAAGCGAGGTAACTGGCTTATCCAGGTAACTCTGAGTAACTGATGTCGGGTGTAGCTTCCCGATTAAACCATACTACAAAAGGTGGATTTTTACCTGAGGTTTGCTGTCCTGGCACTATACACTGCCTCTCTAAACTGCTCCGAGCAGGTTATTTTAGTGGTTAACTCGATGTTAACCTATATAAGCACTGCTGCTCTGCCCACGAGCTTGAGAAAAATGTCAGTGTTATGTTGAGGCAGGATAGTCTAGTTGTCTGGGTGTTGGACTCCCAGCCGGAAGGTCGTGGGTTCAAACCCCGGAGGTGGCCTACCTGTAAGCATCCTTGAGCAAGATGCCTAACCCCTACCTGCTCCATGTAAAATGTACTAATTGTAAGTCGCTTTGGATGAAAGCGTCTGCTAAATGCTATAAATGTAAATGTTGAGTTTTTGCTGCTTTGTTAAAAAAAACTACTGTAGTGTGAATCAATGTTATAAAACAGTAGCAAAATATGCTCCCCATATTTTTACAGTGTACAGGGCTCAATGTTAAAAAAAAATTGCACTGAATATGTGGAATGCTAGATTGCATTTCACAGTATTGAAATAGAAGATGACTACTTTAGTAGTTATCATCTTCAGGGAATGCATTACTTGACAGCCACAACCAGTTATTCCAAATAATGCATTCAGCCCTGAACACTCAGTAAGGACACTTATCAAACTGTGATAGGAATAAAACTGTTATCAGCACATGCTTTATTTTATCAAGTTTGGCAGAGGCATTTTTCCCTATTTAAAAACACCACCCAGTTCGCTGCCAGAAATATTGACAGATTTTTAGATTCTGGGCGGGCAGGCTGAACTCGGCATAACACCGGCAGACTTAATCCCCCCACCCCCCCTGCACTCTGTAATTTTCTCATGATAATACGTTGCACTGCATTAACATATCTACATACATCTACAGTATTAACATATCACAAATATATTAACATACTAACAATTAGAAGCCTGAAAAATGTCCGGTGTGCTGTCATTACCTTCCAGCATGTTTTCATTGCCACAAAAGTAACCCACGTTGCATGCTGCGCGGCCTGCGTCTGTGAGACTGTTTCTTACTTTGGTGGATGCTGGACAGTAGGCGACAGTGGCACAGGGGGTAGAGCAGGTCGTCTGGCGTTCAAAAAGCCGCTGGTTCGATACCTGCTGACTTCTGTCTAAGTGACAGAAGTCCCTGAGCAAGACACCTAGCCCTAACTGCTCCGGGTGTGTTGGATGGCGCCTTGCATGGCAGACACCGCCATCGGTGTGTGAATGGGTGGATGTGAGGCAATGATGTACAGCGCTTTGGGTGGCCTGTTTGGTACCAAAAAGCGCTATATAAATGCAGTCCATGTTTGCCGTAAGCGCGGTAATCAAACATGATTTTATGATAATTAAAAACTGAAACACTAATACTAAGTGTCGGGAATTTTATCGTAATCGTTTCATCCCTAAGTAGGTTAAAATCCATTCACAGTACAGGCTTCTGGTGGCAAGGATTAAGAATCTTTGATGCTAATAAAATTGTCCAATCTTTCTCAATTCAGATACGTTGACACGTGGACAGTCTCACTGATTGGGGAAACACCTCACAGTGATGGCCTATTTAATCTGTAAGGTAGAATGTTTGACCTTCCGTATGCAGAATAAGCCGCTTGCTATGATTGTTTTGATGAAATGCATTTGTGTTTATTTGTGTTCATTCATCACAATCCCCTGAAACACAGTCAGTCTATGGGAATTGGTATGTGGATCAAGGGTCACCGATCTTTTTCGCTCTGTATGGAAACAAAGGGACAGCCCATGTCACAGGCAGTCAATTGTTAGGGGGGGGGGGGGGATTATCACTGCTTTATACTTTATAAATGGCTCCCAACTGTACAACGAAAAGGACATTTCGGTGTTTCGAAATGTCATTTCGACAGTCCGTGTCTTTTAGAGCAGAAATGATGGGTTGGTAATCAGCCATTAGAAACTGCATTTGTAGTTCTGTTGCAGTGGTTCTCAAGCGTTGGGGCTAGGCTGGGGGCTGTATTGAAGTCAAATGAATGTTTGCTACTTTCTACTTCAGTTTTATTTCCGACCACTGCATTTTATGGGTGAGACGGACCACAAACTATCGCTGTTTCATTACTGATAGTTGTCCCCTCTCCAACCCAACTTCTCTTTCTCAAACTAGTCATGTACCAAATTATATAATGTGTACTGAATACATCCTTACTGTTCTTAGACATTTAGAAGGATAGGAGTTGCAGTTCAGAGTTAGGAGTGTTGAATGTATACAATTATAGTAGGAAAAACATCTGAGGTGAATTTATTTTCTGTGGTCAGTGTTCACTGTTGCTTAGACAGTTGGTGGAGGTCCCCTATCTGCAGTGATGATGAATGTATTACTACGCCCATCCATACATTTCAACATGTGCTGGTTCACAGTAGAACAAAGACATCGTTGAAATCGACTGCTGTTATTTGTTGAAATTGAGTTTACATGCTAATCAACTGAAAACATTTATTAATCTGGAGGAACACCAGACAATGGCATTTTAATCAAATCTAGACTATACACAATCAGTTTATTTATTTAAAGCAAGAAAGGTTATGATTCAAGTCATTTGAATCCAACATAAATCACAATAGTCTTGGGTCTAATATACTTGTCCCTGGTCTCTCCCTGTAGCTTCCTTGGTGACGAGTCTTCTCCCTGAGGAGCCAAGCAGCAGACGGCTCATGACTTCTGACCAGGACACCAAGGTTGTAGCTGAACCACAGGTGCAGCAAGTACAAGAGGCAAAAGAGAACTCCCATTTGGTAGGTACACACAGGGCTTGTTACGCAGACACTTGCCCACAATTACATGCCATGTTTGCAACATTAGAAGCGCCTTAAGTTCAGTAAATACCAGTAGGTCTTGTACCGCAGGTGTGGCGAATAAGGGAGGTAACACACAGCTCTAATTTGATTAACTCACCTCTGTGGGACAGGACTCATTTAAAAAAAGCTCACCTTAGTTGCTCAATGTCTGATTTACTTAAGCCACAACACTTTAATGACTATTCCAAATAGATGTTTAGAATTGCTGTAGAAAGTGGTTGGAACAATAATCCTTAAATATAATCTGTTCAATTTTCTGGAATATTATTGCTTGAAATAAAACTTTTCCAAGATTCAATTTAAGTTTAAGGCATGTCTGTTATTGCTCTGCCAAGTTTGTCAAGAAAAAAATGTTTCCTATAAGATGGCTCTTATGAAAGCAGCGAGACGATTCTGTATAAATCTTCAAATGGACAATTAGAAGCATTTAGAACCCTTGTCCGAATTAAAAATAATGGTAAGGTTAGTAAACAATCCAGAAATGGATCAATAGCACCAAATAATTCTGACTAAAACTTGCTCTGTGTTTACCCATGTACCCACTGTAACCTGCTTCATGATTTCTTTGGTATCCCAATCAAATACATTCAATATTTATAGCTGCCGATTTCGATCTGATTTGTTAAATTTGTTAAATAAATATTTCATAATATTTATGCTGCCACAGGGCTCCACACAAACTTTTTGCACGAGTAGCATTGGTGCTCCTTACTGAAAATGTTAGGAGCACCAGCACAACATTTAGGCGTACCCCTTTATGTATGCTACGCAACACACATATTTTTCAGTGTTCCCTCTAGAATGTTTTTCAGCAGCGGGGGGAAAGGGTTTTGTTGTACCTGGGTGATGCGCGTGTGCCTACGCCAGCGGTCGGAGTGAATATCAATTGGTCATTTAAAAATATGAAATAAATTAATGCAAAACAAACGTTAGAACATATTTATTGGCATCTATTTATTCATACATAATGTCTCTGTGACTCACCACTTCCAAAGGGCAACGTAAGTAGTAGCTTCAGTGGCAAAGTTTGCAGCCTGGCTGAGAACACTTATTATTATTATTATTATTTTTAAATCTAACGCTCTGTCATAGGGAAACTCTGCCAATTGTGGCCCATTGATGCTCAGTAGTATGCGTTTGAGAATGAGTAACTTTAGATAATTCCCACACATCACAAAAATGTGATCACGCAACCAGTAAAAACATAAAAATGTTGTAGCCACCACTAACGTTACATATTTTAGAACTAGAAGGCATTTCTTTCCCTTTAAAACTTCAGGGCATAGCTAAGAACATTGAGCCCCTCCCTAGCTACTTCTCATCTTCCTCATCAACATCGGGCATCTTTCTCTTCTTGGAGAAATATATACCCACACAACAGGTGAAATGAATGTTGTGAGTTATTACTGAATAAAAGTCCAGTGTGTAGCTGAGGTGCACTGGATGTATGGGGGTGGGGTGCGCTGGTTTACACTGGGGAGGAGGAGCACCACAAATTTCAACAACCTCAGTCAGTAGAAAACATAGGATCTGAGAGAGATGACTTTATTGATCTCCAATGGGAACTTCAATAAGCATGTACCAAACACAGTCATGACCTTTTTTTTTTTTAAAATAAGGTAACATATTTTTTTAGGGCGGCTTTGGTGTTATTGAGCCTGTCTGATATAGTTCAGTCTACATACAGGCTTCACATTGAGATGTGATTTCTATAGTCTTAGACAGTCGTAGACAGACAGCCTCTATCCCAAGGTGATGCTATGTGCCAGTCCCACACTCATCTGTTCAACTACAGCCTCTGTGTTGATGGAGCCCTGCAGAGACTTGATATACAGCAACTATAGGGGGATGGAACTCTCTCAGACACAAGAACAGTCGTCCTTTTGGACATATCTCCTCTCGACGTAGTCTTGATTTAGTGGCAGAAGTCGGTAGAGGGTAGACTCCTCCTGGCCCTGTCTGAGGTAGATGGCCTGAACTTCCGTCTCCCTGGACATACACTGGGGATACAGAGCTTAAAGTTTTCCAGAATTGTGGTGCATGTTGCCATTTTAGATTCGAAAAAATCGATAATTAGGCCTATGTCTATGGAGAATAAAGCAAGAATATGGCTGTATGTATAGTAGGATACAGCCATAATTAATACAACTATATTTTGTATTAAGTAGACCCAGGGTCCGAAATGAACACCTGCCAAGCACCAATGGCGGGTAGATTTTCCGTTTGGCGAGTAAATCTCAGAAGACTGTTTGTGCACAAAGTGTTTAACAAGCACAATGTTGGTGTAATGTTAACAGATTAAATCTATTATATGCCTTGAACATTAACTAAGACTACAGCTTTACTCATGAGTTTCACTAGACGCGGGCATTTCCTGGTTGTTCAGACAACAAAAATACGATCTTTCATAAATACTTTTTCTATCGGCACAAACTTTCACATGCACAATACTGGTGTAATTAAGAGATTCGCTAGAAAGAAAGAGGCTGCGCCCCCCTAAAACGCCCGCGAGTACCTGCAGTGGAAAACTGCCTGATACTAGAAGTCTACTGGATTTAAAATTTTAATGAATTTATTAACTACTGATAAATATATTTAAACAATTTTGCTCTGGCCTCTGGCTAACATAATAGCCACCCTATGTTCACAATGAAATACTGAAATAAATGTAGCATATGTATCTGTGATACAGGCTGTTAAATATTTTGGCCGGTTAAAAAATATGGTGGATTTTATCATCTACCAGCCACCTTGGCCGGTGAGTCAAAAAGTTAATTTCGGACCTTGAGCTACTAAATATGTTTCTTAAAAAAAAAAAGCCTTTGTTTACACTGTCGCCCAGTGAAGGGTCAGTTTAATAATGCTTGTGACTGCACTACTTTGAAAAATCACTGCAAGAATGGGTGTTTTGTTTTCATCCTCGCAATCTTTTGGAATAATTTGGCAATTGTAGGCCACTTAATGCCGCATACTGTTTAGAGACCAACAGAGGAACGATCGTTGAAAAGTTTGAAAGATAGCGTATTGGATGGAATATTCTTAATGGCTTTGAAAGTGGTGCTTGGACTTGGATACAATTATTTATATTTGGTGTTCATGTCTTTCTGAAAAGGGTTTCGACTCGCGATATGCGCCACAGCCGTTATCCATCTGTCTTGTTGCCTAGACATACAACTCACTAGGCTATGGCTTGGCTTCACTTCCAAATTCAGGTATTGGAATCAAATCGGAACTGAAAAAAAGTGGATCGGTGCATTTGTAGTCACAGACCACTTTGATTGCATTTCAGGTGATTAAACAGATGGATTGTATTGCCTTGTGGTGCAGACACCGTTTAACAAATCTGACAAAGCACAATATTTGTTTTTGTTCCTCGTCGGACTTTGAAACAAGTGTTTCCAAACAGCGAAATTTGTTCTACCTTTCTTGCAAACCAGACGCTCTCCTGCCGCCATCTTGGCTCGTGCTGAACTAATGTCAGCCTGGCTGAGAGCGAGTTTGGACTTTTAGGGAGGGGCAAAAGCACTGTATTTAGAACATGAGACAAAATGACAGCATTATTGCAGGGCAGCAAAATAATCGCTTTATCTCGATTTGCGTTTTTGTAAACGTTGGAAGTAGTCATTGAAATTCAAATTTGATCAATCAACCAGCCATACCTTGTCTGTCCTTAAGCCTGTTTTGCAGGGATGTCTTAATTTTTGTAAATAAACAATTCATTAGGTAACCTTTTTATAGTTCCCTCCTAAAATGTGTCTATGTATGTATCATTACCAACCGTGGTGCAGAAAATATCCTTTCCTCATCAGCAGTCTGGAAAAACATGTCAAGGAAAACAGTAGTGTACTCATTGGGATGACACAAATAGTTTAAATTTATGGAATGGTTAGTATGTGTGGTGGATTGTAAGTTATGGGACCAAAAAGTCTTAAATACCTGATGTATACCTGATGTATACCCTCTTTTTTTATCATAGATGTATTTTATCTAAGGTGTAAGATCGTAGTCGGAGGTGCCACTGCAGCTACTATGGTTGACCAAGCACTTTCTTGTTGCCGTGTTTCAGGAAAAAGCTGTTGTCGGTCTTTTTCTTACAGCTAGTCTTGTGCAGACAGCACAGCTCGGGACACCAACCAATCCCTATCGCTCTGTCTCTGTATGCCTCTCTTCCTTTCTGTCTTTCTGTCAGACAGACAGTAATAAACCCAGCTCTCCTCAGATGACAAACAATAGTTGCTCACCATAAATCACTTCTAACATCCTGTCCTCCCAGAATCTTCTTGTTTTCCTCCTCACCAAAAAATTTGAAAAGGTCGACCGGACCTGGAATGTTCCATAGTGTCATAGACGCGCGATGATGTCAGCAGCAGTTTCCATGGTAGCCAGGTCAGACGCGACGAGCGAAGGGTTACAGACTGCTTTGTATCTCTCTCTCTCTAATGGGCTGTCTCGCTCACTGTCTGTATTGTGTGTGTTTATGGCTGATTTGTTAATGGAGAGCTTGTGAAATCCAACCTGGTGAACAGCAGGAACTAGCCAACAGCCCTGGTGCTTCATCTACAGAAATTACTCTTGCACGCCTTCTAGTGTTTTCTTTTCTCTTTTTCTACTTCCCTTCTGTACTTCTATACCGTCACCATAGGCCTCTTTGTCTTCCCTCTTTTTTTTCTTTCATTGCAGTGTCACACTTGCATTTGCATGTAAACATGTCTACAAACATGTGTAATGTAAGAACAAGGTTGAGTATACGCCTGTCATTACAGTCAAATGACTACAAAAGTGTCAGATATGGCGGCAGAAGCTGCTAACATTGACATAAGTCAGGGGATGCCCTTGTGTCACAATCTTAGGGTTAATTTAAAATCTAGAGTAGGCAGGTGTGAGGTGTGTTGAAACCATTCACATCCCAGCGTGTTGGTTGGATCTGAGTCTCCCACTGAGCGCCTGTCAGACCTGTCACAGAGGAGCTCAGGTGTCGACTCGCCGCTCCGCTGGAGAATGACTCAGAGGAGCAGAGCGCAGACACAGCAAACCGGCTTGTGCCACGTCATCCATAGGCCAGATCTGATCACATTTGCCACCAAGCTGAGAGGCTCACCCAGCGCCCAGCGGAGAGTTTGACAGCCAGACAGAGGCAGCCATCTTGGCAAGAGGATGAGGTCCTCTGCCTGCACACACAGAGACATGGACACTGTGTGTCCATGTAGACACTAGAGAACAACAGGTGTCTTAAAACGTTAATGAACCACTGGTGCTCACTACACCCCCAAGTTTACAATCTGCCAGATGAGCATGTGGAACGGGCACGAGCACTGCTTTGATTCTGTGAGTATGTCCCTGTTGGTCAGTTTGTGTGATATGCTTGTGTTGAGACAATAAAGTATTGTAGGTTACACATGAGGTGTTCCCTTTTGTTGTTGGGAGGTGATTCATCCGTAATTAACACCAGAATAGCCTGAAGATATGCACACGCATTTAGGTCGAAACTACTGCATCTGTGAATGCAGAATTTAGAAGGTTGTGGAAGTCATTGGCAGATTTAAAAATATGAATCCGGTACGTGAAGTCAAAGGCATAACAAACTCCAATTCCATATGTTTATTTGTCCAAGGCTGCACAGGTTTTCAAATATTCCGTTAACCATTAAGGGTGCCAGTGTTTAAGTACTAAAATCACTATTTAGGTATTCACGCACATTGCATTTTGGTAAGTCGGGACACAGTATTGCGTTGGCAGCAGCATGAAACTAATATTAACACTACAATTTAATTTTTTTACTGATTTGTTATAATATTTTATGGCTTATAACAACCATATTCAATAGTGAGTTGCTGTGCATTTAATAGGCAATTCTGATTAATCTTTTCTCTGCATTACTTTACCACATGCACCCCCATAGCGGTTAACTAAATAACTGCTTATGAACCTTGCTTAATCATTTTTTGAAATACCAAGATCAGTCTCAATGCACATCTAGACCTATAGCATTTTGATCTTGCAACCTCCAAACTTTTTGTCATTTTGCAAGTCAGTCTGGACACACTGCATTCAAAATAGTTTATAGTTGAGGTGGTGCCAATAGCTGTCAAAATTATAGCTGGCAATAGGGCCATCTTCTACCAGGTGACACCATTCTGATCTTGCAAGCTCCACAGTTTAGTTTCTTTTGAGAGTGAGTCTGTAAACCCCCTTGTCCCCTCTCTAAGACCTTGGTCCACGGTTTGCACAATTACTCGGGAATCCGAGGGGGCAGTCCAGCTGATTGTGTGTGTTGTTTGCAGGAATCCGCTAAGGTTTCGGACCTCAACCCCAATGCGAAAGCATGGGCCAACCACATGTTTAGCCTGGACCCCAGTGGGAGCGTCACCAGTCCTGCTGCCCTGCACACATGGAAGGAAGGCAGTGACAGCTCTGCTGAGCCCACTGAAGGTCTGGCAATACACCTGCTAAACTACACTAATATCTACCAGGTTGACGCTAAACTACACTAATATCTACCAGGTTGACACTAAACTCGTGTCTTAAAGTTCCCCGGATCTTGGCCATAATTCTGGCACGGGGCTGGTTTAGATTCTAAAATAGATCATTATGTCTATGGAAAATATTTTTGCGGGTTTTTTTTGTAACTCGCGTAGCAAGCATATGGCTATATATACATGTATACAGCCATGGCCATTTTGTATTAATCAAGTAGAGCTACGGTACTTAAATAATACGTTTTTACACTGTGGCTCAGTAAAGTGTCGGCGCTCTAATGCACATGACCGCTAGGGTTGGGTACAGTTCACATTTTAACAAATACCGGTGCCTGTACCTTTTTCGGTACTTTACTGTCTCTGTAATAACAAAAATGTAATTTCAGTTGTAAAAAGTCGAAACTTCATCACCAATATTGTAGCTAGCATTGTCTGTGAGATTACAATAGTGTCAAAACTCTGTTTTGAATGCCGTGCGTGTAAATTGAGGTTTGTGCTTGCAAGTGAAGATTCGCAAATGTTTAATTTAATTTCTCAAGCTTGCATCATGATTCTCAAATGTGTAATTTAACTGCACAAGTCTGTATTATGATGTGTGATAAAATACAATTGGTCGCAAATGTTGTAATAAATGTTGCAAGCAATAGTAAATTTTACATGCCGTGAATCAAGCTTGCGAAATTAAATTGCACATTTGTGAATCGTCACTTAAAACCACGAACCTCAATGCACCAGCACTACATTCAAAACACAAGTTTTGGCACTATTGTAATCCCATAGTTGTCTGCGTCAACTTTTAAAAAGTCCAACCACTGCTTTCGGCTCGCCATTGCTGTAATCTTGTTCTCGTAGTCTCTCCCTTCCCCTTTCTTTCTACTCTCTCACACACAGATATGTTCTCCGGTACTGAAATTTGGCACTGATTTTACACGAATCTGTAATCTGTAGTGCAGATTGTAATTCGGTCGGTACCCTTTTTAAAGTACGGAGTTCGGTACCCAACTCTTGTGACTGCAAAATAAATATAAAAAAGAGGCTATTCGTACCGTTTTCATACCATCGTCGCAATCTTTTGGACTAATTTGGCAATCTTTTGACAACAATAAGCCTATAATGACCACCGAGGAGGAATGTGTGTTGAAAAGTTTCAAAGATGGGTGTATTCGATAGGCTTTTTATGGTTTTGAAAGTTGTACTTGGAATTTAAACAATTATCAGACTACGCCTTCAGTCTGAGGAATGGGTGAGTAGATAACGAATTCTTCTGCCATTTGGACCTTTTTAAAGTTAACGTGAGGATTCAAATTTAGAAACTATTACATTTGGTGTTGACTTTCTGAAACAGGTTGCGAGAAGCGCCACAGCTGTCATCCATCTGGCTTGTAGCCTACAGCTCACTGGGCTATGTTTTTAGCATCTTCCACTACCAAAGTATCTCTAATATCTTACATTTGTGTTTTGTTTGTACATGTATATTTTGTTCGTTTTGAGCGTATAACAGTAGCCTTAATTTTTTTTATTAATTTCTTTATTTCGTAAACCCCCCTTCCCTCCATTCTCTCGTAACCCCCGAACACATTTCAGGCACAGCTATTTTCCTTGCTTTAAGACCTGTAAACTACACTGACATCTACCAGCTAAATACTAAACTACACTAACTTCTACCAGATTGGCACTAAACTACTCAATGGATACATTTACTATTTAAACTGCTATTTAAAAGTCCTCCAGTGGATTATTTTGGTGCTCAGTGCCACCCAGACCATGTCTTAAGGAAGCAGAGGCTGTTGATCTGGCTCACGAATGCTTGTCAGCACCCCTCTTTAATCATTCATAGTCAATTTAGTTTGAGATATGAATATTCCAGCCGCAGCCCCTGTTCCTCCACACAGAGGAGTGTAATCAGTCACTTTAATGTGCCAGGCTCCGCCAAGTATAGCCCTGTCTAAGGCGACAAGATCGTGCTGCTGAAGCAGGACGTATTGATTAGTCTATGGTGGAGTCAGACTGACATGTAGACCCCTTGTGTCTCCCAGAGAGACCTAGGACTTTATGTAGTCTTTGCATTCTAATATTAACAGTTTTCTCTTGTAAGTTGCTTTGGATAAAAGCATCTACTAAATACTGGAAATGTCTCTGTGGCTCTTTGGTTCAGAGAACTATTTATTTTCTAGCTAGCAACATGGTACATACTAAAACTGAATAAAAAAATATGGTATACATTAAGCCTGTACCCTGCCTAACCAATTATTTGAATACCAAAATAAGTCTGAATGCACATCTAGAGCAGGGGTTCCCAAACTCTTCAGCCCCGCCCCCCCAAAATAACGGTGCCAGAGACTCATGACACCCACTATCCCTGGAGGTGGTTGAAGCATACAAAAGTTAAGCGCAGCCACGCGCTCACACTAATAGGCCTATCTAAACAAGAGCATGATTTGTCTTTGGTCGGTACTGACAAACGTTTCATTTTGACAAAATCAATTGATTTCAGCTAGGTAGCAAAAAAAACTACCTACGTGCACATGTAAATTGACCTGCTGCAACTGATGCTGTCTCTAATCTGTCGGAATCACCTCAGTGGTAACGAGTGGGACAAAGAAAATCAGAAGGCTGACTTTTTTTATTTGCATGGTTTTATTTAAAATGTAATGTTATCTTATGTAACAATCTTAATGCTATTTCTAATCGTTTTTAGATTTTATTTGTGGAAATTATCTCGCGACCCCCACTTTTGGAACCATTGTTCTGGACTACAGCATTTTGACCTTGCAACCTCCAAGCTTTTGTCATTTTGCAAGTCAGTCTGGACATACAGTACCAGTTAATAGCTTACACACTTTTCCCATTCACATGAATGGGAATAGCTGAGTCAAAATTCACCTTCTACCAGATGAGACCATGTTGCTTCTCTCAATATTCAGGCTATGAAACCAGTGAAGACCAGGCTTATAAGAAGCCTCTCCTAGCTGACCCAGATGAGCCCCCACCTGTCCCCCTGATGCTGGCTGAACCGGCCAACATGGCCCTGGAGTGCACCGAGCCTGCCTATCCAGAATACCCTGAGCATGGTCAGGATGCCCCACACACAGGTGAGCAGAAAACCCTGTTGGGACACAGGGAATGTCACGTATATTTCTGTACCTTGGTGAACCACCCAACTATATAAAGAACTGAAACTATTTTGTTTAGCTGGCTTAATTGACTGGAACCATTGGCGAGACATACGCCTGCCTGGTGTTGAGGTTCAGCCAGGGGCAGATTATTGGCTGTGAAGGCTTAAAGTGCATTGTAAAAACCGACGCCATGGTCTGGCTGCTGTATCTACCTTTTTAGTAGAAAGATAGGTGAACAAACTGTATTGAACTTCTCAGCAGCCACTGTTGCGTGATCCTAGCAATGCTGCCTGCTTTATTTGGCCCCATGTTATAAGAGCTGCTCTGTTGTGTAGCATACTTCATTATTCGGCGTCTTTGAGTGATTAAGTTCTTAACAGCTTTTGGGACTGGGTTCTTTTATACTAGTAGAGTAGTATTATGTTACGTTTACGTAACTATTGCACAAAGGCGTAGATAAAAACACACTGTGTGGCAGGGCTCTAGACTGCGACCAAAATAGTCGCAATCATTGGTGTGAGTGCAACGTTCAGGTTGTTTTGGTACCTGGCTGGCACATGTACTCCGTTACGAGAGTATCTACAAACACAAATTCAACAACGAATGTTACAATTCAGAAGTTCCTCACAGAAACCGCAATCATTACATGCCACGGCGGGCCAGGATAATAAATACACTGGCTTACCTGCAGCTACTGTGCCTACACAAGGCGGAGTCTTCTGTCGCGACTCATGACGCTCCATTTCAAATCTTCAAACATAATCCCACAGGAACTTCACGCTGGCATTCAAAAGGCATAGGTGGACTGACTGACTAAATTAATAAATCGTAATCTAGGTTCAACACATTTAATGGCAGGACGAAAGTATGAACAAATTTGACCGAAGTATATTGAATGAGGCGAGGTGGTTTTCCCCCCCACTCTTGACCATCATATTGAAGCCTTGAGATGGCGTGCGATCTTACCGCAGAGGAATCTTTAAAATTAACGGACTTGAGTTGGCGGACGTAAATGTAAAGTTACATAGGCCTAGTCCGATAAAAGGTTTTCACAGTTAACTTAAAAATGTAATCGTTAACGGAAATATTAACTTGGTTAATTAACGGTTTGGTGACCACCAGCTTTGGCTCTGACTATGTGGTAGGCTCAGTTGAAATCTGAAAATATCAAGCTTTTAGTCACTGTCAATCTTTACATCAACGCAAAACTAGCATATAAAAAATTAAGAGAACAATTAATCATCAATATGATTAATATATAAAAAAGGTGCGACCAACTAAGAAAGTTAATCCAACCAATGGGAAGAATGAGTCTAGAGCCCTGTGTGCAAGGTCTGAAATTAACTTTTTGACTCACCGGCTGGTAGATGCATTTCTGCTTTCTAGCGATTCTCTTATTTACCAATATTGTGCATGTGAAAGTTTTTGCCTATATATAAAATTTATTAAAGATCACTGAATGTATTTTCGTTGTCTGAACAACCAGGAAAGGTCCTTGTCTAGTGGAACATTAACTTAGACTAGTTGTAGTCTAAGTTAATGTTCAAGGCATATAAAAACATTTATTTTCATCTAATCTGTTTATTACGCCAACATTGCGCTAAACAGTTTGTGCACGTGCTTATGTCCTCTGTGTTTAGAGTTGAAATACACACACATCTGTATTCTGTGAAGACCCGCCCCTACTCTACCTCTGATTGGCTATTCGTTGTTTGGTTTTGGTCAGATTATTGGATAGGCTTAGACAAAAAATGTCTGGCTCAGAGAGCCAGGCAGAGTAGGGGCGGGTCTTCACGGAATATGGATGTGTGTGTATTTCAAACTCGAAGACGGAGGACAAAAGCAGAGACCCCATAAATCAAAATGTGGTAGAGATTAAAGCGTTTTATTACATGACTATTTTGGCACAAACATTTACCCGCCAGTGTGGCAGGTAGTGTTCACTCGCCAAAAGGAAAATCTACCCGCCATTGGCGCTTGGCGGGTGTTAATTTCGGACCCTGAATGTAGGATGAGTGAGTTTCTATTGTTTACTTGATATGCTTTCTGGGACCATTCTGGAGTTGTATACAATGTATAACTAACCTTTACCAACAACCTTGAGTGACATGAGACAACCTAAACCAGGCTGAGGAGAGAAAATCTCCCTTCCTGAGTCTTCCTTTAAAATCCCTGTGCCAACTCGGCACAGGGTTGCCATCTTGTCATAAACCTTTGTTGATGACTTCTGTGCCAGTCTTGCAACACATTGATTAAACTTGACCAAAAGACAGCCTGTTGTTAGAGCCTTTTATTATAGTTTCCCCGGGCACAATGACAATCATACTGCGCACACTTCAAGTTGCGCACTAAATAAAATAGGCCCTGTTCTAAAGCGGGGAATGGGCGATTTTGTTTATCGTTGCCATAACAAGCCACCCACGCGCATAGATAATTACACACGACAAAGACTTTCCCATGTTAGCTACCTCACCACCAATGCTAGCTCTACTAAAGTTAGGCTAACAAGCTAACGTTTACCACTATGGTTAAGCGTTTGTTTGGTGAGACACCTAGCCAAAAAGTTAAAAAAGCCTGCGGACGATTCAAGTTCAAATGGTTAGAGAAGTATGCACAAGCAGAAGGCCGTGACTTGTCAAGTGAGCCGGTGTTTGTAAAAAGACAGTCTTGCCAGCCAGAGTTTATATTGTACTGCTCGCCGATGTGTGCAGTTAGAGTAAATCAGTACAGTAAAAGCTTATAGAGTTCAGAGTGAAGCTACGCGGTCACATAATATAATCTATACATTGTTTCATATGGCTATGAAGCTAAATAGGCAGTTATAAGAATATGTATAACTCATATTATAGATAGATTAAAATAACATAGATATATTTCATAAAAAATATATTTTTAATGTTTGCTCGAAATTCCAATGGGTTCTGGTTGTCCTCTACTGTATGCACCTCTACTATAAGGAGACATTCTACTGTAGAATTAGTTAGTCAGCCCCCAACTCAATATACAGTATGTGACCATGTCAAATTCTGTGGAATTTTGAGCAGACCTATTACAGATATTATTTTATGAAAGCTCAAACAAGGCCATGTCACACACTGAGTTGGGGGCTTATTATGTCTCCGCGCCCGCGAAAGCAGTAGCCGGAGGCATTTTTTTTATGTCCGTCCGTCCACAGTCCCATTCTTGTGAACGCGATATCTCAAGAACGCCTTGCGAGGGGATTTCTTCAAATTTGGTACAAATGTTTACTTGGACTCAAAGATGCTCCAAGTGCTCCTTGGGAAAAAAAAAAAGTAAGCAAAGAGCCCTGTAAATGCCATTTTATCTTAATATTTGTTTTTAAAGCCCTCTAACTCTGGTTTACAAAAGCATTACACGAACACGTTTATTTTTGCTGTTTGTGAGCAAACCAGTCTCTTCACTTATATTGTTCTGATGCAAAGGCTCCATACACACTGTTTATCAGCTTACCCTGTTAGAAATGTTGTAAATGTGTGTTTGTGTGCACAGATCGCCAGCCAGATGACCCTCAGGAGGCTCTCAGAGAACATCTGAAGAAGACTCTAGAGTTCTGCCTGTCCCGGTGAGTAGAGGAAGAATTAAACCATACTGACCTTTACTTATATTTCAAGAGACATTGCATGAGAGAACCGTTATGCTATTATAAGGTCTGAGGTTTACACTAAAATCACAAAACTAAAATGAACACAATACAAATGAGAAATATCACACCCATCTTCTGTTTGTAAGTGCTAAAACAGGGAGCCATGTTTTGCTGTGTTGACACTGATAATCTCTCACCCATGCACTGAAATATGTGAGCGCACAACAATGGCTTAATACGAATTAGCACTGCCAGCTTTCTCTGCTACCCCCCCCCCCCCCCTTTGTGGCCATCAGGCGTGGCCTGAATGGAGCCCTTATTTCAGTAGAGAATGTCTCTCTGGAAGGAGGATACCACAACAATAAAACATTCTGCATAAGGGACTATGCAGAATGTTTTATTGTTGGGGAAGCCAGACCAAAACCTCTCCCCAGCAGATGAGATTGAAACACCCTTGAGCAAGGCATCTTGATACCCTGTGGATCCAGGGCTCAGTCCAGCTCTACATTAGTCAAGCGAATAAGAGGTTGTGCTAGGGTGAGCCCAGTAGAACCAGTAGATGACAGCTCCCAGTGAGATGACAGGCTGGCCTGCGGATAAGCTTGGTGTCTCTCCTTCTAACATTTTCTCTCTCCTGGGTTTCAGGGAGAACCTGGCCAGTGACATGTACCTCATCTCACAGATGGACAGTGACCAGTACGTGCCAATCATGACTGTGGCAAACCTGGACCATGTCAAGAAGCTCAGCACCGACATGGAGCTCATTGTCGACGTTCTAAGATGTGAGTGGTTCCTCCTTCGTCATCCAGCCATAGCTTGCAGTGCCAGAGTCTCCACTGTCATGTTAGTGTTGGTGAAGGTGATGCCCAAAACACTGCAGCCTGGTCCACTTGTTGCTCCTCTCAATTTCCACGACGCAAGTGCTTCTTGTAATCCCTCTGCAATCACCTCACTCGTGTGGTGTACGGAGAGGTTGCAAAGTGACAGACTTTAAACACACACAAAGTGTGTGTGTGTTTTTGGTACCCCATCTCTCTTTTTCTCTATTTAATTCTGTATTTGTTTTGATCTGGCTGTCTGTTGCAATTTTTCGCCAATGCTAATTAGGGGGGTTGGGGGCTAACTCCAGGTACTGGCCTTTCCCCTGTGAAACGGGAGGAGTCATGAGACAACCGCAGCTTGCTTAGTTATCAGGAAGCTCAAATACATGCTTAAAATCCATTTATTTGTAACTGTGAACATGATTTAATATTCTAACTAACCAGTCTGTGGCTTTCTGCAGCTCTCCCATTGGTCCAGGTAGACGAGAAGGGGGAGAAAGTTCGACCCAATCAGAACCGCTGCATTGTTATCCTCCGAGAGGTTCCAGAGACCACACCCATAGAGGTCAGATAACAATCACAGAACACTGGGTGGGGGTGGGGGGGACAGCTGTAAGGAGCAAATAAAGGACTGCTGGTTTAGAATTTGTGCTTTGTCATGGTGTCTGACAACTGTTATGATGCTCTAAGTCTAGACACTTTAAACTGAGCTGTCTCAGTCTGTCTTTTGCAATAGACTGGCAGTTCTGCGTTTAAATCTGCCCTCTGCAGCTAAGCTGAAATCGTTTCCTAATTTATACTATTGGTTTGTAAGTAGCGCAAGGCCAAGGCATTTTTATTGCTTGTGTATGTGCCAAACGAGATGCACCCATCAGCCAATTTTAGACATTTAACTGGTCAACTAGAGGTTTTAAGGAAGACATTCAAATGATGGTTGCTGATTAACTTTAAAAGAAACAATATTTGAGAAGACTCAATTAGGACCTATTTGGTTGGTAAATTTATGAATGCACCAATAACACTGCTTTTTTAGTGGGCTGAAATTATGAGAAAGAAACTCCTTTGTTAGACCAGTTATAGTGAGAACTGTGCAAACGATTACAAACCTGACATTGACCCAAAACTAATTGTCTAATTCTGTCTTTATATAAAAGTAATTTACCAGCTACAATTGGTGTCTATTAATCAGTGTTGGCAGTTAGAAATGCCTACCGGCATGTTTGATCTGATGTAGTAAACATGTTTCCTTTTTCAGGAAGTGGAATCTCTGTTTAAAGGGGACAACTTACCCAAGTTCATAAACTGTGAGTTTGCCTACAATGACAACTGGTTCATCACCTTTGAATCAGAAGCAGATGCACAGCAGGTATGTACGTCCTGTCTCTCATCATCTAATTCAACTTTGTCATGCTGCTGTTTTTCTCTTTAAGTGACTGTTGCTTAATCAGCCATGACACACATCTTGCTTGATAGCGGTACTAGCTAAATGCTTAAAAATGTAAATGAATACCCACATCTCTGTGGGATTTAAATTTGATTTGCAAATAATTGTGGTGTAACTCGTCCAGGCATATCAGTATCTTCGAGAGGAGGTGAAGACCTTCCAAGGGAAGCCTATTAAGGTGAGTACTGCCTCTAAAATAGCCTCTAAATAATAAAATAAATGAATACTTTACTGTTTTTGTTAAATCATCTGTTGTGTTTGTGTATTAAGTGTAGTCCAAACTAGAGACCGCAAAAAAGGCAAATCCTGAAAACGACGTTTCTGATTAACACACAATAATATATAAATCCTCATAAAAGAGTGGAGCTAGTCTGCATTCACAGGTTCATCTTGAGGTCATACTGTCACAGTTATTATAGTTTTTAACTGACTGCCATTTTTTTCTATCCAATATGGAAACAAATGCATTTTCAGTTCACTTTAGTTGGAGTGTCTCCATTACAGCTATACAGGGCAATATAACCGAACCCCTAAATCTGCACCAGTTTCCAAATGGTGACCCTCATGCAGTACTGCACATCTTTAAGTTCAGGAGGCACATTTTGACATGGACGTGGATCCCACCTGTCATCCTAACAATAGAAATCGGGCATATTTACCTCTATCAATCACAAGCTGGCACTTATTCAGTGTTTCAGACTCCCTGAAGGCCTCGTGTTTTGGTCATTCTTGCACACTTCTCCAAGATTGCCAACTGAATATTTAAACTAGTATTTTCTTCCAGAGTTATCAAAGGGCTTATCTATAAACACACATTAGGGTAACTGAACCAGCTGTTCCCTGATCAGCCTTTAGCCTGTTGTGACATGGTGACCCTATGGTGTTTTGCCCTCCAGGCACGTATAAAGGCCAAGGCAATCGCTATCAACACTTTCATGCCAAAGAACGGTTATCGTCCGGTGGAGGTAAACCCCTACTCCCCGCAGCGCTACACTTCCTACTACATCCCCCCCGTCTACAGCCCCCAGCAGCAGTTCCCCCTGTACAGCCTAATCACGCCGCAGGCCTGGTCTGCTACGCACAGCTTCATAGACCCAGCGCTGGTGAGTATTACAGAAACTTTTTTAACACCCCAAATGTACGCTTTGTGCAACCATGGACTATCCATGCATAAGCACATTTTATTAAAGACAATCAATCCTTCCAAAAACATCTTGCAAGCCCTCAGGGTTCCGCAAGCCCTATTTTCACCACCACTGGTTTAATAGACTCTGGAAAGTAAACGTTTTTCCTATGGATAGTGGGAGCCCTGGTGGTCTGTCCCCCTGACATACCTGTCCTGTTCCTAGGTCACTCCGTTCCACAGCACCCAGTTCATCAACGGCTTCACCACATCTCACAGCTTCAAACCTGCCACCTCTCCTCTCTCTGTCAGACACTATTCTCCCAGGAACAGGTTGGTACATTGCCTCTACTGGAAAACATGCCTAGCTCCAGGGAATGGTCCCTAGTGCCCAGTATGTGGAAATTACATGTTTAGAGAGTTTAAGCGACCAGCCGGTACTTGTAGTGAATGGGGGAGAAATGGGCTGGTTCTCCAGGTCAGCAGTGTTGAGTACCTACAGACTGTGGTCCAAGGAGGGACACACTATGAACCGGTGAAAGGGTGTTGGCCGCCCAAGGCTCATCGGTGCGCAGACAGTTTTAATGATACTTACTGGAGGAATGTGTCTTAACACACAGTGCATCGCACCCTGCTGCATATAGGGCTGTGTAGCCGCAGATCGGCCAGAGTGCCCGTGCAAGTTCATTATGACCACCCAAGTGTACGTCACTTTGGTGTATATTCCCAGGTTACTTCAGTTTGTTGTAGAATTTAACCCATTAAGACTGGATGCAACATTGCGCATATCTCCCTTTTTAAGACAGAGTGCATCGTCTGCATCCTTCTCCATTTTTAAGACCGGATGCGACGTGAGCGCGTATTCAATGATATCATTGTTTTTAAGACCATGACTAATTAAATGTATCGTGATTAGCTGAAATACAGGTGAGAAATGCGAAATCATTCTAGGATTTGTATTTTTTTTTAGCCTCTGGCCAAGGTATACCACCAAAAATAACAGTCTCTCATACTTTGCATCTCGGCGCGTCTGCATTTCCTGGTTGTTCAGACCGCGGAATACGCATAGCGATCATTTATTAATTTTTCTATCTGCACAAATTTCCCATCCACAATATTGGTGTAAATTATTTCATATGCCTTGAACATTAACTAAAACTACAACTTAACACTTCAGTTTTGTTACTAGGCGGGCATTTTCTGGTTGGTCAGACAGTGGAATACAATCATCTAACTACTTTTCTATTGGCACAAACTGTTTCCCATCCACAATATTGTATAGTGTATTAAATGGATTTGCTGGAAAGAAATGTTTTATTTCATGTTTTTATCTGCTACAGAGGCTGAGAAATAAAGCTAATAAACCCTCCGGTTTTAGGTGGTTGTTTTCTAGAACACGCCTTAGGTCTCAATGGGTTAAGGAATATTTCAAGTTTAAATCAAAAATGCAAATATATCTTCAATTATGTTATGCGAAAAAGTATGTTGTCAAAAGTAAATGGTGGATAAAAATACTGATCTGGTTCTGGTCCGCGAACAATTATATTTTTGATAGGTCAGTGTGAGTACTTATAGTAAACCTTACTATATCAGAATACAATTCACCAAATTATTAACCTAAATGTCTACACACACTGAACATATTACTCTAACAGTAATGTGTCTTTTGCTCTTAAAATGTAAATCGGTTGGAAATCAATTGAATGTAGTGTCGATGAAAAAACAGTCTGGTTCATTTTCTAGCTATTTATACTATTGTACTTACCATCAAAATTTTTTTTTTTTAAATTTAATCTAGTAGGCGTGAAATAATTTTTTTTCCCATTTCCCTTAGCGGGGCAACCTGCCCCAGCAAGGAAATGGTAAAGGAAACTCTGGTGTGTATGTATTCATGTATAATACATACGTGTGTGTGTGTATGCGTGTATGTATATATATATATATACACACACACACACACACACAGGCATTAGGACACTCTTTAGACATGGCGTTCAGAATACCTCTTAACCAGAATTTTCCTGTTGCATGTTCTGTTGTCCTAAACAATGCCTTGATGGAGAGAGTTTTGCAGTTTTAATAGTCATTTTCAGAAATACTCCCTATTATGCATTATATTGTAGTAGAATCAAGTGTAAGACAAGTTTCCCCTCAGGACAAAGCTTGAATCTATACCACCAAGATATGGTGAAAGTCCTTGTTCACCGTTTTCTTTTTCAGGAACCACAGCAAGCCTCACCTGAGGCCGAGTGTTCCTACAGCAGACCGGAGCTCTGGGCTCCTGGACAGCCCAGCTCTCTTCCCCAGCTTCCAAGGAGAGAGGCTTCTCAACGGGGTCCGAAGCAGCCCGCCTACTAGGCTCCCCTCCGGCCAGCCCAGGGCCCGAGTCCCTTCCACCATGGCCTTCCCCAGGCGAGAGACCGCCGGCACGGGTCGTGTGCTTGAGCCAGTTTCCTCAGATTACAGCCTGGGACGAGGAAGGTAGGACACTGTCTCCGTGTCTATAGTCACCCTGGACGACAGCAGGAAATTAATTTACCGTAATTTCCGGACTATTAAGCGCACCTGAATATAAGACGCACCCACTGAATTAAAAAAAAATATATATTTTGAACATAAATAAGCCGCACATGTCTATAAGCCGCAGGTGCCTATGGTACATTGAAACAAATGAACTTTACACAGGCTTTAACGAAACACGGCTTGTAACGAAAATGAACATTTAGCGGTAAACAATAGACTACCAAGAAAGTCATTGGTCACTATCTTCCTCCTCCTGCGCACTGAAACCACT